>OY740767.1:116443910-117013910 GCA_963513935.1 Aphrophora alni | reverse complement strand
GGACTTTTAAGATGTAATCTCACTTTATTAAGAAACTTCTTACATCTGCGGCATAAAAAGAAGTCTAAAAATAACATATAAACTAATAACACGTTAGTGAATATCTAAAAATCCACTATAAAAAAAAATAATTTAAATTGTAGATTTTGTTATTTCTGTAAAATTTAATCTTTTAAAATCAAATGGGGTAAATTACAACAGATACTATGGTGCATTTTTTTTTTAATATTGGCATTAATAATGAAAACACGGAGTTACAATGTTATGATATTTTTTGTTCTACTAACTTGTCAATATTATGTGCAATATTTGTAAAACACTTACATATTTATATTCATTTTTTAAATTAATAATATATTTCCAGAGCATATTATTTTTTACTTTTTGATTATTAAAGTCCATTTTAACGTCACTCAATACCACTGTTCACTACTCTATAAATTGCCATAAACAAAAAAGATAAAATTAAAGTAAGTTAAATAAATTACCATCCAAAGAAGAAATAACAACGCTGTCTACCATGCTCTATATAATTATAAGGTTATATAAGTTGTGTATTTTACTGATCTTAACACGGACCAGTAATTTTGTTTTGAATAATTGCTTGCATTATTACGTAAATGGAATTGGCGATAATTAATATTTAGGGGTTATATAATAAGTGACATCCTGACATATTGGTAAACAGAGAGTAATGTAATTAATTAAAAGACAAATTAGTTGAAGAAAGGAGTAAAAAGCATAATTACTTTGCAAGTTATTTCGTAGCTGAAGTACTTTATTTGAAATTAATTGCCACCATCCATCAATATAGGCTGTGGAATGCCTTAGTTTCAGTTTTAAAGTTCAAACATTCAAAATACCTTAAGTATTATTAGTAAATCTGAAATTATTGTACTGAGGAAGAAAAGTATGAAAAGAAGGATAAGCGCAAAATACCTCAGCCAACGTTGTTTGTTTTTAGAACTGTTTCCTGAATCTAACAGAATAGATATTTTTTCCAAAGTTATTAGCGCTGATTTTTTTTTTTTTTTTTTTTTTTTTGACGGCTCAAGTTCATGAATATATACGAAATTCACATCACGTGTCCCAAACGTCATATAACTAATTATTTACAGTTCAATCCTCAATTCTGCTTAATGGCGAGCTATATAGCAAGCAGGTCATTTTATGCTGAAAAGCGTGTTGGACTTTCTTTTCTGTGATAAGACAAAATTAATTTCTCAGAATACACAACACGAAGCCTCTAGAACTTTGCAATGAGAAAGTGTAACAAATCACACATGAACAGAGTGTGCGAATCAGGAGTCCATCGGTGGGTGATACTCCAACAAACAGTGACATTATTATAAAATGTATATTACTAGATAGGCTCTTATTGCCTAGTTGTAATTCTGTAATATTAAAAAAAAGAAAAAAAAAGAATACACAACACGAAAAATAGAGTACCAATGAAAGCTTGTAGAGTGATTTTATGATAATATTACTGCAAAAACAATAGTTACAAAAGTTACGTTTATTCAGATACAAAAACCAATAAATTATTAGTTCTCTGTTTGAAATTATTTGTTAATGATGGAATTTCAATTTTATTATTATTCATTTTTCGGACATTTGCCATCATTTGTGTGTTAAAAAATCAAAACACGACGTTTCGGGAATAAGAATCAATTCCCGTTATCAATTCCCGTAAGCTCATGGATGTATGCTTAGATATTAAGGTTGGTGGTATTCATATTTAATTTTACTTCTTACATAGGCTTAGTTTCTAGTTTCATGTTTCTTTAGTTTTTAGTCACTTGATAACGGGAATTGATTCTTATTCCCGAAACGTGTTTTGATTTTTAACACACAAATGATGGCAAATGTCCGAAAAATGCATAATAATAAAATTATTAGTGTTGCTTTTTACCAAAAAATTCGAGTTTAAATCCTTGACGATGTTTGAAATTGATTAAGAGTTTAAAAGATAACATTTACGACAGAGTGGGGACATATAATAAATTATAACGATGAATGTGATAAGAAATAATTATGTTTTGGATTCTTTTAAGTACTTAAAAATATATATATATATTTGTTTACCAGAAAACTAAATACGCAAAACTCTGTTAAATTAGTAACTATTAACAGTTATATTATATATTTATTTTTTCAGTAAACAGAATATTGTAATTTTCAAACAGAGTAGACATAAACTTATAAAAACTTTAAAAAAGTTAAAACAGTTTTGAAATAGTAATATTTGTATTTAATGAACTGGAAAACGAGAGCTATCAATTCAAATTTGCAATATATTAAATTGGTCGGTTGAATTTCTCTCTTGAGAAGACATCAAGGAAGAAAGACACACCGTGTTCAATGAAAAGATTAGTTACAAGTAGGATACTTTATAAGAACTAAATACAATCACGAACTTTTTTTCCAAGGCTGTTATTTTTAATTATTTCTAAGAATATTTTCTAAATGTGAGATGGTCTATTAATTTCTGAGTAGGGTTAAGTCGTCAATGTATTATTATATTTTTTCCGATTTTTTTTTCTATTTTCTGATAACAATAATTATACACAACTTGATGTATGATTGTAGAAATCAATATTTTATTTTATTAATCGATATCAGTATCTGTCTTAAATTGATTAACCTGTTTTGATGTATGATTGTACTAAATGGTTTCAAAGAAAACAAATGGAAATATATTCACTGAATCATATTATGCTAAAGTTTTTGTTCTCTATAATATCTTAACAGTGAATATACAATTTTCTTAAGATATTAAAATTTCATAGTTAAATGTACTAGAAATAAATTTAAAATGTCGTAAGTTGAATTATTAGAAAGGTATATTCGATATAGGGCGCCATTTTAAATTTATGGTAGTACTTACGTATCGACAACGAAAGATGAACGACGGTTTGCCGGAAATTGCTTTACCGATGTTTTAGGCTATAAGACGAAAAAGGAATCAAAGAATAAATGTTGCACAATCATTTCACTAACATTTTCATACGAATACTCTTGGCAAACGCATAGTATTTCTCACCATGTCCTCAGAAAAGAAAATTAGTTATAACGAGTTGAATATTAACTATCTTCTAAAGTTGTACATCTCAAAAATAGTTAATGTTGGAAAATTTGTAATTTTATAACCCAACTCAAGATCTCAAGCATTGTGTAAAACATAATAAGGGATTGGCTATAAATTTAAAAAATCTCAAATTAACCTAAAATGTGTTAGTATTCATTTTAATTTTTGCAATTTACTCCCGACTTTAAATTTCTTTTATAAGCTTCTGGAAACGATGTGAATAACAAATCTTAAAATTTCACCAACATGTGATAGAAAAGACTAGTGCCAATGTTGAAACGGCGTAGATATTTGATATTTGACCGAATTTTGGAGAATGAGACAAATATGTTTTGTCAGTGTCATTAGGCAAAATGTGATTGATCCAAAATTTTAGAAGAAATTTTAAGAAAAAAAAAATTCTTATGAAAGGAGTTCCAAAATTTGAATATACAGAAAAAGAGAAACAGCTTGCCCATTGCAGTATGACAAAGAGTCGACTGCAAATATCAAATTTGTTCAAAATTTGACGACGAGAAACAAACCATATCTTAAATAACTAATTTTTTTTTCAAGGAAATAATTTAAAATTCAAAATCGGTATTTCCTAAAACAAAAATGCGAAAAACATTACTTAAACAATTTTGTTATTTTTTCGACTCTTATAGAAAATAAATGTAAAAAAGATTCCTTAACTAAAAGGTAGGGTCTGCAGTTTATAAAGTAGCTTCTGGTAACCCAAAACTGAGTTAAACCTGAATCGTTGGATGTGTTACATAGGATTATTTTACTCTCTTCAAATGTACAAATTTCTTTTGAAGATATGTCTGAAAAGTACACACGTAATAACTAACTTGTATTTTGTGTGGAATTCGTGAAAGCTTTCTTCCTTGGCTTCTGATATACAAAGCATACTGTACTAGTAGTCTCACGTTCTTTTAAGTGTATTTCAAACTTGGATTCAAGTTTCACTTAAACGTGTACTTCAAGAATTGAGTATAAATATGTTCTACAAAGGCAACTTGAGACTAATTACAAGTGTTTGTTTCAAATATTATGCCTTCTTTGCCAACTCTACATTTTCCTTTATATTCTTCTCCCCGCTTTAATTTGTAATAGTAGTGCTACATCACTTTTAAACTAACTGCTAAGACATCTTTCCTTTGTTTTGTTTATTTTTGTGTGATTGGTTTTCATGTACATAACTAAAATATAAATTACAGTTGGAATGAAAATGGGTATATTTATTCAAAACTTTCGATAATTTATGACTTCATTGTAATATATTTTGTTTGAAAAATAATACAATTAAAAGATGATATACTTTGTATTTACTATTTAGATGTGCATTTAGGCAGAAAATATTAGGCTATACGAAATTTGTGAATATTTCAATCTGGGGTAATATTATTTTTTATTATTATAATTTTTATTACTTTTTGTTATGATATAAATTGGTATTAAAATATTTAATAACTAAAACAATATCCATAAAATAGAACAGATTTATCATTTCAAAATCCAATCACCAAGATTAATTTTAGTGCACTTTTAATATTCATTATATTTTTATCATTATTCATTATCTGTGCAACTACTAAGCTATAGAAATTGTTCAACTTCCTGAGAAATTTTTTAATGTCATCAAATAATTTATTAAAGAGGTGTTAAAAGATGGGCACTTACATTACTTATTTTACTCAAAACATATTATGAATTTGGAAAAAACTCAATAAATAATATGGACATTTATTTATTTATCATTATTTATTTTGATAAAATTCTACTTTTTATTAATATTCAGATTATTAATAAATACTTTAACCAACCTAACATTCTTGTTTTCAAAATTTTCAATGAAAACCCTATTTTTTCGTCAATGATATTTAAGTAAATTTTTTTTAAAAAAGATAAAACAATTAATATTAATTATGAATACAAGTTTCTTAGGTTAATATGGAGAATCACATGTTTCATATCATGTAGGAACTAAATTTATCATTTGTTGGCAATAAAATCAAAACTCATTACGTCCATGATATTTCCAGTATTATTAGGAAAACAAGAGAATGAGTTTAATTGGATAAAATAATCTTATCAAGCAAAAATACTTCATATCACCTCATCTTTATTAAATTATCAGTTTAAATTTTTTTTAACATTAGTAATTTATTGATGCATTCGTAAGTCAGTAAATATTAAGAATTAGTCTGTAAATATTAAGGAGCTAGAAATATGATAGCAGTTTATTGATATAATGTTTTCAGTACATCTAAATAAAAACTGAACCATTTGTAGTCTCATTTTTACCATCTTTAAAGATATCCAGATAAGTTAATAAACTATTATAAATCATTTTAATTTTAAATAAATAAAATAGGGCAACACTATCTTTTTAATTCAGTTCAATTTTGAAAACATTGTGTGGATTTATCACAAAGTTATACAATTCAATGAATCCTAAAACAACACCTATTAACTGCATTCGAGCCCGGCGGTTGTGAAGTTCCAAGATTAATTGAACGTAAACTTTGGGAAATGATAGCATCGAGTATTTATACAGAACTATTCATCTTGCTAAACTTCAACTAATGTCTGAATGCGTTTAAGCAATATTTTTTCATCACGTAATGTTATAGTGTTTAATCTAACCTAAGCTAACCGAAAATAAGTCTAGCATAATACTGTATACATCATAGCATTTATATTTATACTTTTCCATTTTTTTTCACAACGTAACATAAAATTACCCAACACTAAAAGAAGGAAAACAAAATGGTAAAATAATTGCATTTATCAAATTAACATTGTATTTAATGTTATTTTTCATAGTAGTAATTTTTTAATATTTTGAAGTATATTTGTTTAAACATGTAACGTAATATTATTCTCACAATTAATGACAAATATTTATTTGCAGGTTAGCAGTAGTTTTCTTATAACTTATTCTCAAAGGAAAGTTTAAATTTTCATTCCATTTGAAAGGTAAGTTTACATTATGATAATTTAAACTTATTACAGTATATACGATAAATTTATATGATTTATCTGACAGTTGAAATTATATCTCCATTAACCAATTGAGTTATAATCGGTAGTTATTATTTAATAAATGTAGGTAGTTACAATCGATCAACACTAAGAAATATTAAATTATCCACAGGAAGAAAATTGTTGGTCCTTGGTATTTTGTTTTATAAATATTTATGAATCTTTCACTGTAAAACTATTTATCTAGTCGTCAAATGATAAACACTGGAGAGAAGAAATTGTCATAGGTGTTTCTTACTTATTAAAACTTTGACAGTTATCAGATATCTATATCATGTAAAATTTCTTTTTTTTTCTTTTTACGTGTAACAGTTTGTGTGAAAAAAGTTGTTGAGGTAATTTTAAAATCTAAAAAAAGGAACATATACAAATAGGCCTACATGACAAAACAGAAATATTTTATTGCTTTGCTTAACCTCTAATTGGGTTTATAATTAATTATTTTAATGAATTGGTTATTATTATTATTAAATTTGTGAAATTGGTAACCAATGCTGAAATACTGTAGTTTAAATTTCAAGACAAATACAGTTTTCAATAAATTTTGGCTAATTAAAATTATTGGTACAGATCAGAATGTATAAATTTTCATTTTAAACGACTACGTGAAAAAATCATTATTATCGATCATATGGTTTTCGATGTACACAGATTGTTACACCCTGTGCTAAAGACCTCCACCCCAACGAAGCATTTCATGACATAAACCGGACCGGAGGTAGTTTCATAGTGCATATTGAATGCTTGATAATTGTCATGATTAACTCTCTGTGTTTCTAATGAAATTTTTCCTTGCTGACGATTTCCATCTAATTGAAGTCAAAAATACAAATGGGCTATAGGAAATGGGTTACACAACAGAAATAATAAATGTTATAATATTTCGTGTATTTCGTTGGATAACTTAATGTTAAATTAAATTCATGGTTATTCTAAAGAATTTGTTTTATTGAATTTGTGTAATTGGTTATTATAGTAATGAATATTGAAATCCTTGAAACTTTCAAGAAACAGACACCTGATTTGTAAACTATTATGATTTTAGTTTGTTTAAATACTTTATCCAAACTCATTGTTTAATATGTAGGCTATAATACTTAATTTTCCACTTTAATAATAATAGAAATTAAGGTTTATTTTCTCGTTTAAGTATATCAATCTATATCATTGCCTAACTTTGTGTATTGTTTCCTTGGCATTTTCAAATCATTTACGTTTACGGCTACCGTCTTCCTACACAGGTCTCTCAACAACTCTAAAACACATATTTTTTTATTTCCAATGTTTCATTACATTTTTATTTCCAACATTTCCATTAAATCTATGTAATAATTATTTGAAGACTATATCATCCAATGTAAGTATTACATGTAGATTTAGGATAAGTGAAACAGTATATTTAAAGAAATAGAAGAAAGTTTCAGCTTGTGTTATGTAACACGAATGGATTTAAATTGAGCTTTAAGTTAAATCGTTAATATAGATGCATTTTTTTACACACTTTAAGCACAAACAATTCCATCCAATAAATTTACAACGTTAATTAATTTCAGTTTTTTTGTTAATCTTGTTAAACGAGTTTGCTAGTTAATATTTTATTATTTTAAAGTTTATTCTTTGTAGGGTAAGGAATTAAAGGTGTTAAATACCAAAATATAACACACTCACAAACTTTTTTTTGAGTTTTTAATAAACTACTTTATTAAAGTTTATTCTTTGTAGGGTAAAAAAAGTAAAGGTGTTAAATACTAAAATATAACACATTCAAAAATTAATTTTATTTATTTTTTTATTTCTTTTACTGTAAACTAGTTTTAAATTAGAGTAGTACGTTAATTCCATTTTAAATGGATAAATTCAATAGGAAAATATATTTGTTTTGATTTTTTTCTATTTAAAATTTTTTTATTGTGTATTTAATTACTAAGTAAATAACTTTACTAAATACAAAATTTCTAATTCAGTACACTTCATAAATTCTATGGCACTAAAAATATTGGAAGCCTGAATCGATCATCTTAGGATGTCCCACACACTTATGCTTATAGGATAAGGAAAAGTTGCGATGCTTGCAGTGTATGTATAGTTTGCGATCACGGGGTTGCAGTCTCTGTTGCTGAACATTTATTGGAAAAGTGTATTGACCAATAAGAGTGGGGTTGTGTTATATACCTAATTATCTGTAATAGTGATATTATAAACTACAGTCAAAATGTATTTTGATAGCATTCCATTTATACACCAATAAACAACAATATAATTAACGTTAGTAAGTTTAGTAAACCCTTATGTACATTTCAGTAACATAGCTACCATCCCTATGAGGATAGTAGCTATGTAAAAACTTTGTAACGTTAATTATATTATTGATTTATTTGTATTTTGGGGAACACTTTTTCCATACTACTCTTTTTTTATTACGATTGTTATTAAAATCCTGAATTAATGTATTTAGTTCCTAAAATCTGCTGCAGTTTGTTAGTTCTGTTTGTCCTATGTGGAAGGAACATGAAAAACGGTGTCAACAAATTATTTATCAATTCAGAACAAGTATATAAATTAAATTAGGCAAAGTAAAATTAAGTAAATTAAATACTGTTTGAATAAACATTGCAACAAGAACTGTTTTATAAAGGAGGGGAAGTGTTGTAACGTGATTTCAAAATGTTTACAATACCCCACCAGAAGGTTTTGATACAACAACGATGTGGAAAGAAAAGTGTTTAGTTTTATATCGATATCTTTTTTAACTTCAAGTAAGCAACTATGATGTAATCGTCTTGTTTTACATAACATCGATGTAAACCGACAATCAGTAGAAAATCATTTTTTCACAAAACGAAAATAAACTATAAATTAACACCATTAAATAATTATGAGAATAGTTTTAAAGAAATAAAAAGAAGCGTAAAATTGTATATTAATTACTTGAGACAGAAAATAACCTTAAACTTTCGTGATGCCTTATATTAAATAATTTAATAAAACATTTAATTGGTTTTATTTTAACGTACTGTTGTGTATACGCTATTACCATAAAATTAGACATTAATAGGTGGGTTTTTAACAATTATTATAGGATTATGAAGATAATTTAGATCACTTTACAAGATTTAAATACTAATTCTTTCACGTTTAAAGGGGTATATATGACAACCTTTTATGTTTACATGTTTAAACTTTCTAACAAAAAAATATATGTTGGTACCGCTTAAAGTAGACAATATTAGTAAAAGAAGCTTTATTGGAAAGTTATTAAAATTGTACTGTATTGTAAATTGTAAAAGTTGCAAAGAGAGTCAATTTAAATATATATATATATATATATATATATATATATATGTATGATTTAACTATATACTCAATTATATATTGCTAAAGAAAATCCATTGAAAAGTTACTATAACAATTTTAAAGAAATATAAGATCACAAAATTGTTAACTAATGTAAAATAATCTTAAAATGTCTTTTCAAGACTTAAGATATAGTTATGAAAATAACTTTAGAGAAAATAATTTCTGTTAGAAGATAAGGGTATAATACTTACAAATTTGTTTCAGATCTTACTTACATAGCAAATTTTCCATTTTAATATTATAAGATGTACTGAAGACTAAACAACTTTCAGTGTTTTAATAAAGTAAAACTTATAAAAAATGATACCCAAACTTGGACTACTAAATGAGATTAAGAAGCCGTTTTGTTGGATTTGTTTAAAAGAGTGTATATTTGCATATGTTAAAATAGAAACTCTATTTTGCTTTACAAAACAAATGATTTCTAAACATGAGTTTTTATTTATTAAATGTCGATTACGAGTATGATGGAATGAATAGATTATTCACCTCGTAAACCGAACACTTGTGTATTTATTTAATCATGTTAAATTTTTAACATTTTTGTGTGCTGCATCAAGGCGCAAGGATAGGCAATCATGATACATTCCTTTTAACAGTATTACATAGTCGGAAAATCATGAATGTTAGATAGCACTAGAAAATTATATTAAACCATACAGATTGTGTAGTTTGTATTTTTATATTTGTATTATTATAACCTACTATCCCTCATCATCATATTTTATAATGATAATAAGATCTTTTTCCTAATTAGTTATAGATCTTTTTTAACTACAATTATTTCAACGGCAGAGTTTTAAACCAATCGAATTAGTTTTCTTCTTTTTACGGTGTACGAAATAAAAATAGTATATTTTAATAAAGATTCAAGAGCAACATTTTTTAAATTGAAATATAAGTAAATGATGCAATAACCTTACACAAGACTTTTCACCGAATCACAGTAGAATTACTAATCAAACAAAACTATTCCTTTCAAGAAAGGTGATTTCGGTAGCTGTCACTAAAAAAGTGTACATAATTATAGATGCTGTCTATACATTGACGATAATTTTAAATTTTTTAATATATTTACAAAAGGTCTAACCTTCTTTCTTTTGTGTTACAAACTTGTCTTAAGTATTAAAATTTTGAAATCAAGTTTAAATGACGGTGGAAAAAATTGTATTACATTTTTGAACGTTATTCTTTAAGGGCTATTTATTTTCATACTGATTTAGGTAATTAATATTCATATTTTATCCAAATATAAACGAAATTGGTAGAGAAGATTTAGAGAAAATATGACGTTATAACAGCTACAAGGTTGAGTTTTTGTTTATTACCAATAACTCATGAACATGACTCATCAACATTTTTAAAGAAATGGCAACTAATATATATTTTTCCTTACTTCAGGGTTATATCAAAATATACCCACATACCAAATTTGATTAAAATCAGTCCACAGACACTAGACAGAGAGACGTACATCAAACCAAAAAAAAAATAAAATTTAACTCAAAGAACCTCAAAACTGATATTTCATCGAAAAAAGACATCTTTTTTTTCCAACACATAACTTCTCATTTAAAATACAAAAATTTATAAATATATTGAACATTATGATTTTTTACCCAAGCATTATATCCACTTTATATCACAGAACTGATATCCTTACTAAATTAATTAATTCCCGTTGTACAACTGACGCTTTTCATAGTGTGGCTATAATTAGTATGTTGAACATTATTGAATGTAATGAACCCTTACTATTTATATTTGTTATTCAATAATGTATATCTATGTACATCTATTTTACTTACAATAACATTAATTTGTAAATATATATTTTGGATTGCGAAGGATAGGAAATCCTTTAGAAATGTAGTAATATTTTAAACTTAAGAAGAAAAAATAATTTATAGTTGTACAAATATAAAGATAAAACATACCATATTTATATTATTTACTTCAAGTTAATTAAGTTTATTATAATATTTAAAATAGATACTATTATTTGACAGGAAAACTTTAAATGGGGATTTGAACTAACACTTAATTTGTTTTTAATTTGTCTTAATTTATCTATTACGAGATGTATACGTTAAGTTTGGTAATCGCCGTATATTTCCAACTAATTTTTTTTACTGATCTTCACTTTTCATGGACTCAAAAAACCGAAAAAGTTTACAGTTATTAATCATCCGAAAAATAATATGAACAAAAAAAAACAAAGATATTTTACTGTTTGTCTTATAAATCATGTAAAAAACCGCCTAATATTAATAAATAAAAAATAATATTAATTCCACACATTGTTTTCTCCCCTATTTAAAATTAAATACATGACTTTATACAATTTCAAATATAATTTAAATTTTAATATGAGATGTGACACTATACTAGTTATAAACAACAATAAAAAGTATAAAACATCTGGAGCAGAAATTTTTTAAAAAAATCCTAATGCGTTGCGTTACATGTAATAGCTTTATAATGCTATTACAAAGTTGGGCAGTAAAACATCAGACTTTAGATGAGGTTAAACTAATAGGAGGGCATTGATCTCAAAACTAAAACCCCTTCGCTTAAAAGTAAAATAATTGAAGGAAATAAAGCTTTTTTCAATTTATGTTTCTTACCAAATAAACTGTATACTTAAAGCATTATAACTGTAATGATAATGAAATTAAGGGATAAAGTTGCAAATCTTGTTATAATTTAAAATTGAATCCAGTCTCCATTTACTATTTGTGTGGAAGGTACACCTACCATAACTTCTGTAATTAATAAATGTATATTTTAAGGAAATAACAAAACTTTGTTGGTTAGTCATGTAAACATACACGTCGCTTGTCTCTTAAGTATTTATAGAACTTTTAAATATTTGTTATATAGAAACTATAATAGTGAACTAGCTGACGCAGAACAGGACAATGTTTGCGTTTTTGTCGTATTGATCAATGCCAATAATATAAAGAGGGAATGCCAATACCGGACATTTATGTGAAAAGTGGAAGTAATTTGTCACCATTTATTCATCCCTGTATAAAAACGAACGTATTGTTTTATTGCACACTTGGAAAGATGAAATTTTTTTTCATATTGTACTAAAATTAAATTTATAGTTGGTCTATGGACTAGTTACTTAACCAACATTTCAATAACACACAAATATTTTTTGGGGTTTTTTTCATGACGACATTTTACCAGTATGTTCTACAATATCACATAGCTCACTATTTGGAGCTTTAACAACTGACGTCCAAGTGTGTTTTATACAATATAAAAAAACAATGGTTAGTAAAAATATAACATCAAAATTAGTAAAAAAAAGATATCCTTATTTCCCGGACATTTAGTTTGTCCTTCACATTTAGCACCTCAAAAAAATTATGAAAAACATAAAAACCATAGGATTGTCATTGAACACTCTATGATGATAACAAGAATTGGTCAATATAGACTGGATGGGAAAGATAAGAGAGAGTGATCTAACTGAAGACAATATTAAAAAAGGTGTGTCTTGTTAAGATCCTCCAGGACTGCCAAGCCTGTATTCACGATAACTAAGCTCAAAAAAAAGTAATGAATGATTGGATCAGCATATATCTTCGCTTTAATTATTCACCTTAAAAAGGATTCGTAGAGTTTCCACGAGGATAGAACACTGTATTTATTGGATTCAAACCGGAGGTAATCCAATAGATACAGAGGGCTCTACTATAACTAAACCGTTGGTAAATATCAAAATGACCGTAATTTGAAGGGGGAAAATGTGGATCCTGTATACATATGTATTACATTATCACGTATTAGCTCTTATCTTTTGCGCAATGAGCAAATATTTTAATGAAGATTTAAAATTCTTAAAATAGCTGATTACAAAAAACGTAATAAAAATTCTTACCTGTTCAGAATTGATTAAAGTTAAGGCAATAAAAAAGTAATGAAACTTTTCACTGTAACATGATCGCAGTAACCAGACATCATAGGCAAAACCGTAAACATTACATTTCACATATAAAATGTATTTTGGAGTTTACACACACTACAACATTGACTTACATATGTTTTTTTTTGTAAACTTGTATGAGCAGTGAAAAAGTTGAATTCAAAATTGCCAGATAGATTAAATCGTACAACAATTAACATTTTAAAAGTATTGTTCTTGATTCAATATTTCGGTAAGGTAGTGCTATTTAACAAAAATTAACAATAACCAAATGGAAGAGAATATGAAAATCCCATTACATTGCTTGGGGTGGGGGAAAGATCAATTCAGTTTTGTCACTAACTATTTATGTATCATTATAACTTAAGCTAATGTTTTCTTTCTTTTATGTTGTCATTATTAGAAGTATGGGACAAATTTGATAATTGCTAAATATTTCAAACTATGTTTTTTACAGATCTATACGTTTCACTGTCTCAGAAAACAGAAAAGGTTATTTTCGACTTGCCATCGGACCGCTATTCTTGGCGTTGTTTTCGTCTACAGACGTAATTTGTACGTACGCTGTATTGTGCGTAAATGCAATAGCGGCTACGAAAATTAAGACAGGATCATGATAGTTGGTACAAAGAATTACAGTGTGTTCATAATTAACAACATTAAAATTTAGAAAAATTAATTATGTATAGTCAAAATCGCGTCTATTAGATACAAATAATTTGTCTATATCTTGTCAAATCATACCTGTTCAACTTATCTTTAAGGCCTGCTATATTCCTTTCTGAATTGAAAGATTTTCACATTTATCCTATACCTAAGGATGGTCAGAAGAGTCACACTGAAAATCGTCGTCCTTTTTTTATCCTAAATTGCTTAAGTAAACTTTTTGAATCTCAAGTACTAGATACATTGGTGCCATTAAATTATAATTATTCTTAAAAGCAACGTGGATTTTTGAAAGGGCGATCAACAGTTAATCATTTAGAAACTTTAATTTCCTACTTCGGCAGTGGCATTCTCTTCTTCTTATCTTATTTTCATACATAAACTGGAATTATTTGCTATTTGTAGTTCCCTTATGGAGGTGTTTAAATCTTATATGACTGAGCGTGTTCAGTAGGTCAAATGGAATCACATACTCTCAACGTGTATCGGGAGTCCGCACGGCTCAAATTTGATGGCTCTGGTTGTTTCTAGTCTACAACAATAACATTCCTAGTATTTTCTTACATGGTTTCCGTCTCTTGTTTTCAAATGGTATGAAGCTTTGTTTGAGAATCACTTCACATAATGTTTTCTTTAAGCTTCAAACTAATCTTGAAGGGCTTTGCGTCTGTCTATAAATAGCTACATTTACCATTTATAGTATGGCAACTAGTGTGCATTTCTCACATTCAATCGTAGAAAGACTTCTATTTATTCATCCTATATACAAAGAGACGTTGTACTAAACATCTAGTTCTTGATGTTGGTATGCTATTAAACAGTAGCCTCACTTTTCGACCTCTCATTGAACAAGGCTTCAAAAAGGAGACAGACGTCCATATCAGAAAGCATAGAAGACTTTTGGTTTTCTAATATCCCTATGTTAGAAATGTTGTGGATTACGCCTCTTTAATTTAGAAACCATACACAGGAAGTAGCTTTCTAGGATTTAAACGTGTATAAATAACATTTTTACATTATATGTTTAAAATATTACAGTTTCACAAGATGGAAACTTGAAAGTTAAAAATAATAATAATTATTTAATGGAAAAGAGATTTTAAAAACATTGTTTTCATTTTGTCAACAAATTATACACTCAGAGACTACTGAGACCTCTGAGCTACTTGCCGCAATATAGTTTTATGTTCCGTTTTGTGTTCTTAGAACTGTTCCAACATTTTATATATCCAATCGATCGACAAATCGTTTATTTCAAACAGATATCATTAACAGAATCTATGCAGATAGGACTTCACAATCTTAATATCTTCACTACCAAGAACGTTATTTTAAACAGGATACTTTTTAAATGAGGTTTTCAGTTAATTTTGTTATGTAATTATTTTTATTTTAAACTAGTACTTTGTTCATGTATTTATCTGTTCTTATTTTGAACTATGTGGAAATATTAAACTATATTGAAAATGTTTTTGAAATAAATACATTGTTGATTTTATCTGTTTCTCAGATTTATTAGGCTATATTATAAATATATTAATGTAACTGACTGCAACTTATTGGTATATTGCTGTTGGTGTAAATAAATCAAAATTTGTTGTCATTCAACGTTACACACAAAGTAAATACAAATTTACATATTTCAATCATACGTTTAATGTTATCAACTCCAACGTTTCTAAAATGTAAAAATAGCAAAATTGTTGTAAAAAGTGTTCTGACCGCCTAAGAAGATCTGGCTGTCACCGACTTGAAGGTAGCGAGTAGAGGCTTCTTCATATACGCTTAGCTCCGTGTCGCTGACACGATCGAAGCGAGTAGACCTCTTAATATATAAACATCTACAAAGTCCGTTAAAGTCTAGCTGACATCAAGAAAGAGTAATCAATTACGAGATTTAGAAAACATGTGTAACAACTTTTTAAACAAACTTACCATATTGGATAAATCTCCTTGATCTACTAATATAATTCAACGAGGCCCAAGAGTAATACTTTTGAGTATTATATTAAAGAGACCGGTTTGTATTACATTGTATGATGGGGTTGGGTGAATACCTATAATGGGTACTTCAACTTGTTTTTATTAACCATTGCTTGAATTTTTGAGTTCCTATCTTGTTGGCCTAAATTTATTGACAGCATGTTATTCATACAGAAGTAATGCGTTATGTATTAAGTTACTTTATTGGAGATACCGTTTACTGAGCTCTTTTATTGAGAGCGAGGAAGTCGAAATTAGCAATATAATTAAAATGTATTTCTTGGATGGATGATTCCGATCATTCATAAGGTTCAAAGACAATGTAACGTAAGGTGAAGTTGGAAATAAAAGAAAACCTTTGTCAATTGTTAAAAGAATTCAAATCCCTTCTTTCTCAATTTGAGAATTTTATTATGTAGAAAACTTAGTTTGATTTTAGAAGATATAATTATTTGTCATTATTATTTTAAATTATGGGGGGGAGGATCATTAACTATAAATGAAGACAGGTATACGGAGTTACATTTTATAACATTTAAACGGTTTTCCGCTTCGTTAGTTTACCATTTAATTATTCCTTCGAATTTATTACTTAAGAAGAGATTTACCTGTCTTGTGATATTACTATTGCTCAATTTCAGCAACTTTATATTTACAATTTGTTTATGTACAGCAACTTTACAGCAACTTTATTTACAGCAACTTTATTTATGTACAAACTTGTAAATTACAATTTACTAGGATGCAAAGTTAAATTTATTGTTCTGAAATATATGCTTCATAAACTTTAATAAAGTTTATGTAACTTTATCATTCCCGAAGTATAATTTATTTAACTCAGAAAATCAGTATTATTATTGAAAACGCAGGTACAAACTCAACCAGTCAAATTAATCGTAACTAACAGGCTCATATTAGACAAACAGTTTCTTTAAGCTCATCAAACCAATTAAAGTTTAGTAAATGGTTTATATTTCCAAATCGAATTTAAAATACTGCCTAACTTGATTCCTAAGTTTAAAATAAAACTTTTTAATAAATCTCATTGATCTATCACAACAGCGATTTAAGAGTTTTAAAATAAACCAGTTTGCTCAATTGAAAGTGATTGATTGTTTAAATAGTTAAAACTCTTAAAATTAAAGATCAAGGACTTGCATACTCGAATTAAACGAAACATCTTAGCAAAAGGATTTTAAATACACAGCAGACAAAACAAAACAAAATCGAATATTACAAAAAATTTACATGACGAAAAACATTGTTATTTTTTTTTTTGTTCTCTTTTTCGATTAAGTTGTATTTTTCTTTGTGGAAGAGAATTTATTAAATCCCTTTCGAATATTATGTCTCATTTCCGTGTCCTCTTATTTTATTTTACTTAGACAAAGTAATTATAATACAATATCTTATGTGTTATAATCACAACGAAATCTTAATAGTTGCAGAAATTTAAATCAAAACTGTTATAATTAGGACCAAACAATTAAATTTAATTGTTGTACTGATATAAATATTCTTATTTTCTATTGATATTAAATTCAATTTTCATTGCTTATACATTACCTGTTTAGTATATCAATACACCATCATTAGATGTCAAATACTAAGCCTTCAATTCGATGCCTCTTTTTGTTATGAAACATTTGCTACAAAAAATGAATAAATAAATGGAAAAACTTTTTGTGGTTCTATTATAATACTAGTAGAGTTTGAACTAACAATTGTAGATAATATTCAGTCATTTTTACATGTGTTCATTATTAGAATAAACACATTATTATAGGCGACAGAGAGACATTATTCTAAGAAACACTTTTTTGAACTTAGGAGTCTACAAAAAGGATGTATCTGGGAAACACCTCAACATTTATTTGTTCACCAATTACATAACTTTCTCTTTACTACGTATTTTTGAAAAAAATAAAAATGATTTTGTTAAAACTTAAGTAAATATTACAAATAAAAATGACTTCTTAAACATACACCATAGTTTTAAAGGAATCGTCAAGAAGGAAATTGTAAAATAGAATCAAAACATATCTAAAACTTTTTAATAATGAAATGAAACTTTTAATAATCATATTAAAATATCTCAGAAAATAACTCCTCCCAGAAGAAAATAGTAGAACACTAATTTTAATTTTCCCCATTTTTCTAAATATTACTTTTAAAAATTACAACGTGACAGTTTTAAAGAAGTTCATAATGATTACTGAATACATTTTCATCTTTAGGGTGTATTATCGAATAAGTGGATCTATTCAATAAGATAGGGAAGAAAGACATTGTGATAAGTAATAAGTTAAAAAACAATTAATTAAAGTGAAAAAAAATTTCAAGGCTTATTTGTTGTATAAAATATGCAATTTACACATTAATATGAAAAACAAAAAAATAATTGTTATAACTTTCTCCTATTTATAAAGAATATTATGTGAAAATATTTGTCGAGTATGGTGGAAATGTCAGTTTTTAAGGTTTCCTGATCACAAACAATTTTGGGGAATATTTTTATTTTGTGTGTATAGTGTATATAGACCAAGTGAGTGAACCAGTTATGATGAAACTTCTATGTAGACCTTTTATGTCGTAGGTAGTTTTATTTTTTCCCATTATTTGTATTATATTACCTATATTCTTATATTTGTATTAGGAACAGAAATAATTCGTAAGATCATCAGTATATATTAAATAAATCAAAGTATAACTAAGGATTAAATCTATTTAAGTATTAAATAGATTGAACCTATTTAAAACCAAAGACGTACTTCAATATTTAATATCTTGTACTATTTAAAGCTAATTATATCATGTTTTGTCATATTTTCTTTAAATTTTACATTTCGATAAATTCAAATGTCATAAATTTCGATAAATTTCGATAAATGTCAGGAAATTATATTCCTTAAATTGTGTCTATATCTAGTACGGTTAAAATATATACACTATAAAGTATTTAAAGTGAATGTTACTTTAATAAATGCAAACTAATAATATATTATCTTAAAAAAACTTTAACTTTAAGTAAATAACCATAAATTAACGGTATGACTAAATCAACGAATTACTTGGTTAAATTGTGTTGTTTCTTGGCTTTGCGCCTAAAAATCATCATCAGCTGATACAGTCAGACATGATATTCAGTCGACAAAATCTTCCAACCTGCCAGCTAGAATTCCTGGAATTCTGTTGAAAACAACATAAAGGTGCCGAATATCTTTCAATAGGATAAAAATATGTATGTAAGTTGGATATTTAGATATAGAAAATGTTGGGTGGATAACTAGTATTTGAGGTACTCAAAAAATAAGTAGGCCAGTATTCAAATTGTACATATCAAGCATTATATTAAATATTCCTTATTACGTATTTATGTGAACTCTATGTTTATTAGAACTGACTTTAGATCAAACCGATCAGCGTTGAATAGTCCTAAGTTAAATGTGAATATCAATTTTTGAATGAATTATTAAAATTGGTTGTAAAAGTTTGCTAGCAACAAAACTATGTTCCAAAATTTGTATTTAAGATTATACAGACACACTCCAATATATATATATATATATATATATATATATATATATATATATATATATATATATATATATATATATATATATTTTAACAAATAAACAGGGTATCACAAAAAACTAACGCGCTATACATATTCTGATTCTACACACCAAAAAGAACAAAATATTTCTAGTAAAATATCTTCTAATTCTCCTTCGTTTAGCCGTTATCCGCGACATTGTTTTATATATATATATATATATATATATATATATATATATATATATATATATATAATGTATATATATGGTTTAAATATATATAACATATATATAACAATATATATAATATATATTATTATTTATATTGTTATATATTAGCATATATAATAGCATATTAATAAATATATAAACTAACAAAAAAAGAGGACATTTCAAAAAGCCTTAGGATTCTCTTAGATTTCACATTCTAAAAGGAAAAAAAAGTTTAGTAAAATATTTTCTAATTCCCCTTCGTTTAGCCGGTATACGTATTTTTTTTTAAGATTATAACTTTGAAAAAAGAAAAGATATTACGTTTATATATACACCCTAAATGTTATGTTACACATTTTAATAAAATCAAAAATCAAACTGCTAAATTATCAATATGACGGCAGTTTTTAATTTTTAAAGTGAAATATCTTGAAAATAAAAACGAAGTATGTACATGAAAGGATAACAGAGTTATTGATAACGAATTGAAAAAAAAAATTTCTTGGTAATTGTGTACAACAACAGCCATGATTAGTCTAGAACTAAAATGTTATTTAAATTATAATAATGGTTATTAACATTAACCGGAAACATTAATACATATACAGTATTTGTTTGTATATATAATATATAATATATTTGTATATATATTTAACTATCTCAAAATGATGATTTTAAAGTCCGTAAATAAATTGAATTAAAAATGACGTCGCATATTTGTAGAAAAAAGATCTGTGATTGTTTTTTCCTCACAAATGCAATGCAGTGCAATTATAAATTCTGTTTGTCAAGATTATCTCCAATTACTACTCGAGATCTTAGCAGAATTACTGGCATTGATTTACGTTATATTTTTTAATATTTACTGGAAACATCTGTTATTTTGTAGTTAATTTTTTAGTAAGTCCGTGACTAGATTCTATTATTTTTAACTAAATCTCAATTTTTAAGACTACATTATATTTAGGAAAACATAACTTTGTGATGAAAACTTTTCAGAATATCAACTATTTATACATTTGCTTGTTCTATCTTCTCAATGTAAAGGGATTTTCTGGGAATTGACACTTTGATCCAGTTGCATATTGACTCTTACAAAAACAGGGAACCGCCAGTTTTATCAATATCAATGATTCCATAATTTATATTACTTTCTGACCCATACAAAGAGAACGTTATATGATGGGTTTTGTGTTGTTTGTAGATATCAATTTGAGGTCCATCTGAGTCTAAAAAATTCGTTTTGGAACGACATCTCTCTACCATCTGTCGTCTAAAAACATTTTTATGCATGAAATATTCAGAATACCTCCCATTTTACAAAAAAACACAAAATCAGTTACAACGATTTTGATCAAATCTTGCTAAAATATATCTCCTAATTACACAAATAAAACATATTGGTTACCAACGTGTTTCGCACAGTTTATTTATGTTATATGTGACTTTATGACACTAAAATAACAATGAATCAAATTTGGATGTAATCAAATTGGCGTGAAAATAAAAGGTGGTTGAAAAGTTGGTTTTTAAGTCTGTATCGGTGTTTAAATTTCAGATCTTATCTATTAACTACAACTACCAAAAAGACATTATCAATCTTACAAGTACGATTAAATTTAAAAAAGAATTAACGTTATCTATGTAAAATAAATTATTTTATACCTTGTAAAGTTAGGCGGTGTGGATCAATCAATGTTGCAGCGGGAAAGACTAAATGTCAGTTCTGCGACCCTAGTAACCAGATTCCTTTAACTGTAACTACTCCTCCATAACTGTTATCTATCGATCATTTAATTATTAAAGATACTACCACAAGTTTTATACGACAATATTCATTATTTTATCCTTTTGTCAGAATGTGCAAAACTGTCTAGAATACAATTTGTAATGAAATCTATTTTTTTTAATTGAGTGTAAAGAAATAATATTTATTTATTCTACTCATTTGCATTTCAAAGTATATGTGGTTTTATTTAGTTACACATTTCATACCTCTTTGAACTATTTTTCTTTACCATCAGAAAATAATTTAATAATAACAAAAAATACCACCTCTGTTTTTCAACTAATTTTCACGCTTAGAATGGAATACGGTGTTTGAAAAATAAATAGCTTTTGACAAACACTCGTCTTTATAAAATATAATATATGTTTCTCCGCCTTAATAAAAATACAATTTGAAGTTAATTATGGAAAGCCATTAAAATTAGAATGGAGTTTTAATTTAAATCAATTTTGTATCTGAAAAGCTTTCCGCGCACTAAAATGAAATCTCTATTAATATGTTCACGTTTATATGACATAATATGATAATTAAAATGTATCCTTTTTTTTATTTGTGTTTGAAATAAAGAATGTATAAAAAGTGCAAATTTAAAACTTAAAGTATGAATGACTTTTCTGGAGAAAATCTTAGACTTTACGTTCAGGTCAGGTCATCGTTCGTAGTAGCATACACCTGCCCCTTAAGGAAAAGTGATGTTCTTTCACAAGACTTAGGGAAACTCATGATTTTACTTATATGGCGTTATTCAGTTTACAAAATTATCTATACAATTTTAGTAACAATGTTCAATACTTGTTTTCGTTTTCTTGTTCCTAACTGTATTAAAATTTAAGAAGAAGAAACTGTCAGCTTTTATTAGCTTTACATTAAACAGTTTTACATATCTTTTAATTTATGCATTTCTTTTATATGTCCGATTCGTTGCAACGAGTTAAAGACTTAAAGAAAAATAACGGGTATAATTTACAAATTGCATAGAATCTCCTAAGTACTGGAAGAATTATCCAGCATAACAAACGTAGAGCAGAAAAACAAGTACCGGAAATTAAAACTTGAAGGAAATACTTTTGTGATTGAATTACTTATTAATCTTGTTTTCAGTAATTCCCTTCAGTAATCTTATCTTAAAAATAAATGGATTTATCAAGGGATAGTTTTACTTTAGATATCTGTTTTTTGCAGTAAAATTATAAGTGTTTTGAAAATTGTTCAATAGAAAAAAAGTCTTATAACAAATGTATTAAATTTAAAATTTTAATTTTATTAAATACATACAGAACTAAAATATTTAAAAGATTAACCATTAAAATGTTTCTATAAATAATCATATCAATCTTTTCAACTTACTGTCCAATTAGTTCGAAAAAAATTGGTGTACAAATTCTAAATCAATTATAGTACGAGATAATAATGTTTAAATAAATGATTACTAAATATATTGAAATTTGTCACAAGAATAGACAAGTTATACTAGACACCATTCATAAAGAGTGTCTCAGTTGCTAAAGGGAGGAAAACAATTTTTATTTTTACTTACTATTTACAGTTTTAATAAATGGCCTGGGTCCATTGTGTAAACATGCTCTCAGTTTGTAAATAAAAAAAATTAACAGATTCCAGAGGTTCAAAACAGTTCCTCACAGCTTTAGCCTTTACAATCAAAATACAAACATCGTTTATCATATCTTTGTAAGAGACATGAATTAAATCTACTTTTTTAAAGTACAAAAAATATGAAATTTTCATACCTTCAAAAATCTTAACAACTTGACATATTTAGATTTTAAAACTTTTTTGAAGTGGAATTTGGCACAAGCTGCCAAAAACACAATTTAGTAACTTTAGCTTAAAACTAGATTAAAATTAAATCTTAACCACACCTACAAAAAACCAGAATAAATTACATCAAGTTTAATAATTAAATTTTAAATCAGAAAAAACTCAATGAAAATTTAGACAAACTTATATAAATATAACATTTTCACTTAAATTTACTGAAACTTATACAGTAAAAAGAAAAAGTTCATTAATATTAAAAAAAATGTTTTTGATATCCAGAATTAAAATTCAAATTTATTAGAGTTTTTCTTACAATGAAGGTTAGATTTATTAAATTTCAAATGTTCTCAGGCTCATGATTTTACTGTAGTCTATATACAATAAAGTTCCTGCGCCAGATTTAACTGTATAAAAGTACAAAGAAGTTTTAATTAAATATCATATGTTCAAGAAAATATATTACAGCCGCTGACATCTTATATTAATTTCATGTTTTAAAGAAAGTGCACAGAAATTATTATTATTTTTTTTTTTACGACACCAATGGTGCTATAACTTTTATTTTAAAATTCAATACGTTACGTTTTAAACATTGAGAAAGCTTAACCGTGTTGATTACGTCATCGATCCTAGGCACTGCACATGTTAGACAAAATACATGATTACTCGTCTTAATTAAATGAAATTGATAAATTCGTTTTACAACGGTTTTTAGTCATGAGTTACTATTTTGTACAACCAGAGTAACGTCTAGTTATTGATAAAGCTGAAATTGTTTCGGTTAAATCTTCACAACGAGTCCCGACTAGTATTGCGCAAAACGTTTGAAAGAAAGGAAACAAATTTGTTTGCGTCAATAAAAGGTGAGGTCATCAATCCCTTGGCATACAACTCCCGTGTATTTAGTTGACCAGTGAATTTTCTTTGTCATCATCGTGTTTGCCTTTCCCCATTGTACAGTTTTGTGACTTGTTATCTCTGACCACGATTGTATTTAAGTTAGTTTAAAAGCTAAGCCTAAGTTTCTTCCTTAGATTACTAGTTTTACTTTTAGTTTATTTTCCAACATATTCCAAATAAACAAGGCTCCGTTGACGTTTTGAACTTTTTTTATGTTCTAGGATTATCATTTGATAACGAAAGTTGATTTATACAGAGCATATCATCGTTCAGTTTGGAAAACTGTAAGTAAAATAACTAAATATTTGATATTTCTCTCCCAGCTATCACCCACTCTTCTTTCACCAATTATCCTCCGTCAATAAGGAACATTTTTTTGAAAAATATGAAAGCGAAAAATTAGGAGTTTTTAAAGAATTTACGTAGACGATGCAGAGATATAAACATTTTATTGCTCACAGTAAAATTGACTAGTGGATAATAAACTGGATGATGTATTCAATTGTTTAAGAGATAACTCTCTATGTGGCAATGAATAGCTTTCACAGGTACAGATACACAATTGTCGACTAAATCACTCTCTTTTTATGAAGAATATTACAATCTTTCCCCTATATTAATATGATAAATACATTTGAATTTTAGTTTTTATGTAATTCCGTTAAATTTCTCTCATTTATACACATTTTAAATTATTTAATTACTGAAGAATGGAAATGCCATTAATTAATATTTAATCCAAAAAAAAAATTGCATTTTTATGAATGGTAATTTTAATAATAATAGAAGATATTTATTTTAAATATGAAGTCAACTTTGTTATTTACGTATTGTATTTTAAATAAATTTTCACCCACTTTTTGTCAAACTAATCATGACTTCATGATATATTTCATTTGTGTGTCAGTGTGAATACAGAGGGCACACATTAAAGTAAACATTACCAAAAGGAATTTAAAAAAGTCACCACGCTTGAGTTTTTATTCCTCTCTATGGAAGATCAAAATTTACTAAATATATATATATATATATATATATATATATATATATATATATATATTTATCGTCGTAAAAATTAGTTATATTTTCTGGATGAGTACAAATTACCTAAATTGTAAAACAACACAATATTTCACTATGTATTAATAACGAAAACATTTATTCTTATGAACTATAACAGCAGAAAAGACAAAATCTTAAACTTCATCCTCTGAATAGAAAATTCTTATCATAGCATAAGAAACATATATGCATAGCATAAGAAGCATGTTTATAGTAAGAAACATTAGCGTGATTGTATTTTTTCTAAAATTTAGGCTTGTTAAGTAGAAAATAAAAAGGGAAATAGTTGTATCTCCTTTTTGGCACAAGTAACCACAAAATACATTTTTATTTAACATCTTAGTGATTATTTCTCTTTTGCGTATATTTAAAATACCGTTTTTCATTTGCCTAGGTTAAAATGTGTTACAATTCTATTCTACCATAAATATTTGATCTAATATTTTATGTCTATAATAAAACTGTCTTTAAATTGGTTTCAACGAAAGACCAAACAAAGATCTCACTAACATTATGACGTTTCAATGACCAAGTCGTCATCTTCAGTTGTTATTTGTTCTAAAACCCTGTGCTAAACTTAATGGCAAAACGTTCATTCAAGCGTACAAACTGAAGTTTATGACTTAGTCTTTGAAACGTCTTTGTGAACGTATATCCTTGTGTAGAACTTAAAGTGTTTCAATAACTTTCAATTAATAATATCGTATCTTCAAAATATTCCTATACTTGCAGTTTCATAATTAAAGTATTGTACGAAGTGGATACTAAAGTTGCAGCATTTCATTACAGTTACAAGTGAGTGTAAAAACTTAAATGGAATTTAAACTATACCAAGTTTCTCACATTATCGATTTATCGCCCCACCTCAACGCAATCTCTCTCTCCCTTACAGCTTTTCCACAGTTACACCTCATTTTATTAAAATCTTTATTCTTACTTTAATAGTATATATTATTTTTAGATTACGATCGCTTGTGTTGTGGAAGTCTGTACCGAGTAGGACTGGACTTGGTTAGTTTAGTTTCAAAATCAGTCGATAAAAAAAAACTGTAAATAACGATTTAAAATGTGAAATTGTAACTGTGAATAAGAAGAATCTGATAGAAAAATTACAAATTCATTTAATGTAGGCTACAACTCAGCCAATCGAGCGAATTTATAAATAATTATTCCTAATTAAACTAGGAAATACATAATACATTCCCAATTGATATATGAAAAATAAACTGTTCAATCTACAAAATTCTGCATTATACTTTTATTATCAAATATTGCACTGATTGATTTTTTTACAAATGTGACCTACGGCTGAAACAAAAGTTATAGATCGCCATAGTCATACTGGGTTCATAAAGTAAAAAAATTAACTTTAGAAATTGTCTATGAAAAAGAGATTATCTCAAAATTGGCACAATTAAGTTTTGTAACATCCAACTGCTTAGACTCAAACCAATATTCTAAGGTAGTAGTTAAAAGAAATATATAATTCGAGAGTAATCTGGAAACTATTGGTTTTATTTGTTTTCAAATTTACCAGCGTGACAAAATTGTCTAATTATGTACAGGCAGTATGTTGAATTTGGTCAAAACCTTTACATTTCATCCAAATTTGATCAATATCTTTTATTTATGTATTTACTCCTATTAAGGTTTACAGAGTTTCCTTCTATATAACCCTTGTTTACGTAAATTAAGTTACAAACTAATACAATTAAAAACTAAAAAATAAATCAAAAACACAATAAAGAGCAGTCTGTCATCCTTATTTAATTATTCAATAAACAAAGAGCTCAATAACCCTTTCTGAAAACATGGGTAAATTATCACAAAATTAACCAACAGTCGTGTCTAATTTATTGATTAGGTTCCAAATAGGAAGAATGATGAACTGTTACTGATCTTTGTATTGAAAATATGAAAAGTGTATTCGTCTATGTGACGGTATACGAAAGTGTATATTTATTATTACATTTGGAATATCGACAAAACTGTTTAAAATTTTGAATAAAAATACCATTTTTCAATATTCCATGACGTTAAATGGTGTTCTTTGTTAGTTTTTACTTTCTAATTATTCACTCCATGATCGGAATTGTAAGATAGATACCGGGAAATATATTTTTTCGCAGGGTTTGGTATTGTATATGAGCGTTTGAAGATATTATTGCAATGTTTGTGCACTGTTTATAAACTACATTAGATTTACGATGACATAATTACTACTGCTTTAATTGATAAGACTAACAAATGAGCAAGGCACTGAAAAAAGGATTATGATCACCGAAAACAAAATTTTCGGCTACAGCATATTTGTTTTTCGAAACTCTGCCAAAGAAATATTAATTTTCTTATACATAAAACACTGAAATTTTCATCCAACCATTTGTGTGTAATGTCAACTTATAAACATTATTTTTACTTATCAATTCTTTTTTACAAGAAATATTTAAAAACAGAAAAAAGTCTCATTTTTGTCTGCAAAAAAGATGAATGTTCGGGATATTCATCTTTTTTGCACTAATATTTGTAAGGGTTAGCCATTAAAAATAACACACTGTATTGTTAGTAAGCTTGTTTATTGAGACATTATGGTGTAGTATAACAACATAATAAGTAGATTATACTAATTAAAGGAATACAAATATATATATATATATATATATATATATATATATATATATATAGGCCTTCCTTCACAAGTAGGCTAGTTAGCCTGATTGAAACAAGAAATCCGGAGTCAACCATTAAAAATGAAAAAAATTATAGCTTACTTAACATTTTCCCAATGAATCATTTTTTTCATTTTTGACTGCCCAGATTTAGCCCTAGGTTTAGCCTGAGATTTAGCCCTAGGTTTATCCTCGAGATTAGTCTTCTTGGGTTTTGGTTCAGTTTTGGGTGCATACGTTAGGTTGTCATAATAGATTTTTGCTGCTGGTCCACAAAATTGTTTTAAAGGTTGGAGATCTTTAAACTTCTCTTCAGAAATTGGTATAGGGCCTGAAAACAACCCATTATTACTGCAGCTAATTGGAAAAAAACTTAAATTCTTTTAAACACTAGGCCTACCTAAAAAAAATTAATTAAAAATTCAAACCTAAAATTTATTTTATATGATGAGACTACATTTAATTTACGGTCACTCATAAAACTATTGCTTCACTATCAAAAAGAATCTACTTTATGATAATGTAACATCCAAATTCAAAACTCCAAAATTGCAAAATAAATTCATTCACTCGTCTTGCACATATTCAACTTCCGTCACCTGACAGATGCTGACACCTGGCGACCTTGTCCAAAACCAAGCATCGCATGATATCTACGTACAAAGTACAACGGCTGGACAGCCTATCTGCTCTAATACCCGTCAGTCAGTACCTGTAACTACACACAATGTTCTACATTTCATAGCTCCGTCTGATATTTTTTTTTTCTGGTTCTCAAAATTTACAGCTCAGTTTGTTTTCAACGATATGTTAATCCACAGTTTTGTGCGTTTTAGTTTTGTAAAATGTTAATTAAATTATTATTTTCACGGCACAAGATCACATGCTCCGCGACAGGATTTTCCAGGTATTCAGCTTTACAGATTTTATCATATCTTAAATTTTGTTAATGCTTTAAAATAATTTATTAATTATCATGTATTTTTAAAATATGTATTTCATGTTTTATTTAATATTCAATGTTCTTTTTGAAACTGAATGATTATAAAAATTTTCTGTTCTTAAGACATACTTTACAAAACCTTGCAAAGGCACATTTTGAGTTTTGAACAATTATGTGAAATAGGTGCAAACTAATGTTGAACATTAAATGATCAAAATATCTTATTGAACATGTCAAATATAAAACAATTGGAGAAATCTATTCTAAATCAGAAAATTTCGTTTTACAGACTTTTGCAGATCTTTGCAAGTCTTATACAAGCTTTGTTTTACACAAAACTAAATATATATAAATAGATTTATAATCATCTAAGAAGCTTTTAATTACAATCTTAACGAATTTCTGTGATACAATCAATTTTCTTTAATTTTGACAAATAACCAGATATTTGCTTTAATAATGAACATTAATGCTACAACATGTCTGATTTTGCACAGACGCTAAAAAACATGTTTTTTTTGCTATAGCTAATACGCTGGTAGAAGAAACTCAGCAATTCTTGCCTCATATTGCATAAAGATCTAAACATGTTGCGTCCTGCTTGCAAAACACGTTTTGTTTAACATACCTCAGAGTTTCATGTGCACCAAAAGTGATGTTAATAAAAAAAAACTGACTTTGCAGAACTTTAACTAAACTCATATTGTATATGTGCCTAGATTGCTTTAGCGTATATGTGTTTCTTAAAGCTATCTTTAGATGTAGACTTGTGTAGTTATTCATAAAATATATAAAAAATTATTGGGTGGAGCCTGCATGCAAACTTTCGGTCTTAACAACCTCCAAGAGGTTATTTTCTAAATTAACACAAAAAAATTGACGTCAATTTAAAAAAATTTAATATTCAAAACTTTCATTTCTTTTTTTAAAAATAAACTTCTCATTTTATAATAAATTCTTTTATCTAAAATATATATATATTTATTGGCCAATATAGCATTTAAGTAATTTATCAAATAAGTAATATTATGTAACTGTTTTTAAAAAACTATCATCTCATAAAGTCAAAAGGGGGGGGAATAAATATCAGTATCTTTTCATCTTTTTTTTATTTTGTAAGTTTTTACATTTAAGGGCGTATAATCTTTTTTTTTGGATTAATTATAATCCTGTTAATTGTTAAGCTGTGCTCATCGTCTTTTGTTAAATATTGTAACTATAAAATATATAAACAAAAAGGGGGGATAAATTTTCAGAATCTATTGATTAATTTTTTTTATTAAATTATAATATGTTACATTAAGGGCGTATAACTTTTTTAATTATAATATTGTTAATCATAAGCTTTTATTGATGATTTGTCTCAGGATGTCTTTCTCAGTTGTAAATGATAAAATCTGAAACGTCGAAATTTCTTTTGTTTCAATAAACTTGAGCCTTGTTAACTACTAAATTTGTTTTTGTCTTTTTTTAATTTTTCTTTTCAAACATTGTTACCATTTGGTTCCGCCTTTCTTAAATTTAAGTCCCCTGGTAACATGTTTCTGGTAGCAGAGCGTGGTTAAATTAAATTATTGAGTGGTTAATTTTAAAATTCTGGAACCTTAGTTAATTTTCAAAATTTTGCATTGGAACCATCTAAATTTAAATTCAAAAATTTTCTTTTGTTAAACAAGGCTCAATTTTTATGTTTTGCAGCTTTTTTTTTAAATACTGCACAACTATTGCTGATGAAATTTTTTTATTTTTTTTATTTTAAATATTTAAATCTATATAAATCTATAGTCTCTTTTTTATTATTTATTTATTTTTATAATCACTTACACAAAAACTTCTAAACCAATTTCGATAAAATTTTTTTTTATTATTATTTTGTCTGCTTAAATATTTTTTTATATATATATATATATATATTTACATACACTGTACTCTAGTCATTCACTGAATTTGATCCAGACAGCGGGCTCATTCGGGAATTCCAAAAAAAATATAAATAAATAATAAAACCCAAAAATAGTTAGAAACAAAAAAAAACAAAAAAATATTCAAAATTTCCTTCAAAAATTTTCTCGAGTTTTCTTTCGCTTGTCTGTATTAATTCATACCTACACACACACATATAGACAACAATTACACAACATATAATTCTCGAGTCATTCTCTGGGCCTTCTCTTCATTTTGTATCATCTTAAAAGAAATTTTTTTTTTTTAAAATCACTTGGTTAATTTTTTTATCAGCAATAGTTAAAATGGCAGTGGATTTGCTGGGATTAGTAGACTCATTAAAGAACACTGAACTTGCTTTTGAGGTGGTAGCTAGAGGTGGTGAGAAAGACACAATAGCAGAAATGCGAACCTCCCTTAGGTCCCTTTCACAAAATGGCGTTGAGCCCGAATTGGAAAATTTCACCGAAGAGATCCTTTTGCAGCAGATATCGCTAGCGCAAAACTCCTTGTTCATCTTACAGGATGACCTGGAGAACTTAGATCCAGAAAAGGGTTACAGAATACATCGTTTTCGCGGGCGGATGAATGCCTTCGGAAGACGAATAGAGTTCCTAAATCGGGTGCATACTGAACAACTAAAAGTTGCAGATAACAACGTGCCACGGGATCTGGCCGAGCTACAGAACAATTTTGCCACACTCGAAGAAAAATTTAAAGCTTTCGATCCTCAGCAACCGACTCCCAGCAGTTCAAAAGACTGTCCATACATCTCTTTATACGGAAAACTAAGCCATCCTGCCGAACAGATCATTAAAACAATTCCTCAGACAGATGGGTTCGACCTTGATAAATTATTAAATTTTTTTTAAATTGCCTTAAAGATAGTGAAAACTTACCCGGACGTAGCTGTAAACATCAATAATGTTCTGATGCCCTATGCTCAGGGCCCTTTAAATTCATGTCTGATTAGACATCAGACATTTAAAACATTTCACAAAGAGGCCTTAAGTCTCTTTATACCTTCGAAAAGGTTGGCTTCTCTAGTGCAGGAGTTATTCTATAGGCCCCAGAAGACTAACGAGGCGGTGCACATTTTTGTAAATCAAATTAAAGAAGTTGCAGAAACATTAAATTTAGATAAGTCCGAATTGGAGGTCACGGACGTCATTCTGGAGGGACTGTCTCCGGAAGTCCGCAACTGCTTAGTTTTTGTTGCCAAACCAAAAAATTTTGCAGACTTAGATCGACTCTGCGCTCATGTTAACAATGTCATGTATACCGACAGGCAAAGGGCTCCATTAAAGAGACCCGAAGTTAGAAGTCCTGACTTTAGACCTACAAGACCTTTAGACCTACTGTGGTCTGTTACAGTTGCGGTCAGCCGGGGCATAGAAGCCCAGAATGTCGGAACCGGCCTCCAACAAGGCAATATCCTCCAAAAAACAGGCGCAGGCCAGCCTCCAATTCTAAAACCAACCACATCGGATTTAAACATAACCTAAAACCACATTTTTCTAATAAACAATTTTTTCAAAATTTAAATTCAATTTCCTATCTAAGAAGAAACAATTTCGGCAATAAAATTCAAAATTACTTTACTCCCATTTGTTATCATTGTGGCATACCCGGTCATTATATCTGGGGTTGTAAATTCTTCTCTCTACGGAATAGGCCCAGGCAAACCTATTCCAGCTCTAAGCTTTCCAACTGCAAACTTCAAAAAAAAAAAAATATTTCTCTTAAATCTAGGGGTCTGAACGATCAGTTTTTGCCTTTGGTGGAAGTAGCTTTTGGGCAAATTAAAGTTAAGGCTCTGCTGGACTCCGGTTCAGTAAGATGCGTCATTTCTAAAGCCCTTTTTAAAAAATTAAAGAACACCAAGGCATTTAAATCCATAACCAGGGTGAAGGCTGATTGTGTCACGGCTTCTGGAAAAAGGTTGCCCATTTCCTACTCTTGTCGTCTTCATCTTAAAATGGAACATTGCAGTTGGAATGTGGATTTTCTGGTGGCGCATAAGTTGTCGTGTCCTCTGATCCTCGGGTCAGATTTCATATCTAAAACGGGACTGGTACTTGATCTTTCAGCAAAAAACTTCTATTTTAAATTTTCAAGGTCTATTGTTTTTCCTCTGTGTAATTTCAGTAATTCTGCTTATAAACCTATAGTGTCTTCAACATCTGAACCTACTGCTCCTGATCCTTTAGGACATCTTCAAAAGAATGATAAAAACGCCATTTTAAAAATAATTAATGATTTTCCTCAGGTACTCACAAAAAGGTTACGTCTAACACATCTAGTTGAATACGATATTCAACTGAAGGACAACACTCCGGTCAAGTGTTCTCCATACCAATTGGCACCTCCAAAAATGGAATACCTCCGCGAACACATTAACGAATTGTTAGATTCAGGAGTAGTAGAACCTAGCCGTTCGGCATATGCATCCCCTGTTTTTCTGGTTCAACATCCCGAAAAGAAAACAAGGATGGTGATTGATTATCGGAGGCTCAATCAAAACATCGTCGTCGAAGCGGTGCCGCTACCTAATTTACATCAAAGTTTTAACTGGTTTGTCGGTGCCAAATATTTCACAGTATTCGATCTAAATTCAGCTTATCATCAAATCCCTTTGTCTCAAAAGTCCAAACAAATTACCAGCTTTTGTACTCCTTGGATGCTTTATCAATTTACTCGAGTCCCTTTCGGACTCTGTACTGGTGCCCAAGTGCTTACTAGACTTCTGGATCAGGTCTTCCATGACATCAAATTTAAATTCATTTTTAATTATCTGGATGACCTAGTCATCTACTCCAAAACTTGGGAAGAGCATCAAAAACATCTTCGGGAAGTCCTTACTCGTTTGCGGCGGGCTGGCTTGACTGTTAACCCAGATAAGGTCCGTTTCGCTGTGAATGAGATAAGCTTTTTAGGACACCTAGTTTCTTCTCGTGGCGTGCAAATCGACCCATCTAGAACAAAGGCAATTAGAAATTTTCCGCAACCCAAGAACCCTAAGGCCGTTTCCAGATTTATTGGAATGGTCAACTTCTTTGCTAAATTCATTCCAAATTTCGCGGAGCACGCTGCGCCTCTAAATCTGCTTCGGAGGAAGGGCCAAAAATTCTCTTGGCAAGCTGAACAAGAGAAAGCTTTCAAACATCTTCGAGAGGCAATAACACAGCCTCCGGTTCTCCGGATGGCCGATTTCGCCAAACCATTCATCCTGCAAACGGATGCGAGCTCGGTGGCCCTTGGAGCAGTTCTACTCCAAGAAATTGACGGCTCACGACAGCCCATAGCGTACGCTTCACGTACTTTAACACCTGCAGAAAGAAAAGCCTCATCTGCATATGAAGCCGAATGCCTAGCGGTAGTTTTTGGAGTGGAGAAATTTAGGCAATATCTAGAACATCGGGAATTCCTATTAGAAACCGACAACCAAGCCCTTTCTTGGCTTTTAGCACGTCCTCGTCAACTTGGTAAATTAGGCCGATGGATTGCCAAGTTGACTTCATTGAAATTTAAGGTAGCGCACATAAGAGGAACTCAAAATATCATAGCAGACTCCCTCTCGCGCATGTTCGAACCAGAACATTTCAACGAAGAAAATGTCACCTTTTCGTGTACCAGTCTCCTCACAAATTTTCCTCTAGCTTTCCATGACATCCAGACTCATCAGAAGGCCGACCCTATTTTGAAAAATATCATTGCCGACCTTGAACAGAACATCTCTTCGGAGAAGTACTGTTTAAGTAAAGGTGTACTTTGCCTGAAAAATCACTTGGAAAAGCCCACCAGAATTTATTTACCTCAGTCCTTAGTCGACCTGGTGATTAATTATCATCACGACTCCGTTGTGGGTGGTCATCTTGGAATACTTAAAACTTTGTTTAAGGTAAAGGAGAATTTTTATTGGCCAACTTTAAAACAGGATGTCACCTCTAAAGTGCGAGCTTGTTCGGTGTGCGCTGTAAGCAAACCTGCTCACAACTCCAAATTAGGATACCTTGCCTCAACGGTTCCCAATCGTCCCATGGAAAAATTACATATTGACTACGTCGGACAGCTTCCTAGGACAAAACAGGGCTATAACATGATACTGGTCGCAGTTGACCAGTTCTCAAAATTCACCTGGCTCATGCCTGTCAGAGATGCAACTTCCCACAGTACAATTAAGGCCTTAAGCCAAAACATTTTTCAAAATTTCGGTTTTCCAAAGATAATAATCTCTGACAATGCACAATGTTTTGTATCACATGTCTTCCGCAACTTTTGTTTTTCTCGCGGTATTAAACATGCAACTTTATCCCCTTATCACCCCCAACCTAATAATGCGGAAAGACTTAACAGAAACCTTAAGGCAGCCCTCATCGCCTATCACTCCAAAAATCAATCCTCTTGGGACGACTCACTTTGCTGGCTTCAGCTGGCCTTCAATTTCGCACATCATGAGACTCTTAAAGCAACACCTTTTAGTATTCTTTTTTAATTTTCTCCCCAATACACCACTGAGTCTCAGCTGGAACATACATGATCTTCTTCCAAAACCTAATACTAATCCATCACAAGTTTGGCGCCAGGCCAAAGACAATATAATGAAAGCGCACCAAAAGGCCGAAAAGACCTATAACAAATTCAGGAAGCCTCATCTGTATAAAATCAACGATCTTGTCTGGTGTAAAACACACCCTCTGAGCTCCGCTATAGACAAGCGAGCTGCTAAATTGATGCCTCGATGGTCCGGTCCCTTCCGGATCATTGATTTTCTTACTCCAGTTACCGTTGCGCTTTCTTTCGCCAATTCACCTCGCTTCATTAAAAAAGCACACGTCGAGCAACTCAAACCTCATCATATAAATTAAATATTAACAAATTTCTATAACCTTCTCCTTTACGATTTAATTTTCTTTCTGATCTTTCTTGGCCCGCACAAATTGTCATCTGGTAGTCTTCTTTCTGTGCACTGCAGAACATAACAAAATACGGAACCAAGCCGTATTTCCTCTAAGCCAAATGCGCATCTGTATGTTTGGGCATCGGTGGGCTGAGCTCCCCTAGAGCCCCTCCGTGCCGTAATCTGTATAGATGTTTGCAGGCGAAGAGATCTTGATTTTCCTTGTCCAGTGATATATCTCACTGTTTCCCGGACTTGACGCTTTTCAACCCATAGTCTGATCAACTATGAGGTTCCACTTTACGGCAATGGCCGCTACATGTACCTGACATGTTTCCCTATCTAGACATATCTTAACATCGAGCACTCCGCCGGTGTAATCGATGCGACGAGAATATAGAGAGCGTCATGAACTCTTCTGTTTCTTCGTCACCATAACGTCTTCGGACGAGGACATAGTGAGTCCATTTCCTTAATAGTTAAGTTTGGTGTATTTGTTCTTTGTTGTTTATCTTGGTGAAGGTATACTGACCGGTTCTGTCGAACTACATATAGATAATGTGGCACTCGCTATGCATGTTAGTCTTAAGTTTTTTTTTGTTTATCTCGAGGTCTAAAACACCTGTCTGAGAGAAATTTTTTTTTTCACCCCTTCACGCACACTCTCTCTCTCCTTTTTCTAAATTTTGCGGGAGGCCCTTCTGGCCCCTTTTCTTTTCCACTCTAACTCCGTCTTTCGGGGGGGGGAGAGCTGTAACATCCAAATTCAAAACTCCAAAATTGCAAAATAAATTCATTCACTCGTCTTGAACATATTCAACTTCCGTCAGCTGACAGATACTGACACCTGGCGACCTTGTCCAAAACCAAGCATCGCATGATATCTACGTACAAAGTACAACGGCTGGACAGCCTATCTGCTCTAATACCCGTCAGTCAGTACCTGTAATTACACACAATGTTCTACATTTCATAGCTCCGTCTGATATTTTTTTTTTCTGGTTCTCAAAATTTACAGCTCAGTTTGTTTTCAACGATATGTTAATCCACAGTTTTGTGCGTTTTAGTTTTGTAAAATGTTAATTAAATTATTATTTTCACGGCACAAGATCACATGCTCCGCGACAGGATTTTCCAGGTATTCAGCTTTACAGATTTTATCATATCTTAAATTTTGTTAATGCTTTAAAATAATTTATTAATTATCATGTATTTTTAAAATATGTATTTCATGTTTTATTTAATATTCAATGTTCTTTTTGAAACTGAATGATTATAAAAATTTTCTGTTCTTAAGACATACTTTACAAAACCTTGCAAAGGCACATTTTGAGTTTTGAACAATTATGTGAAATAGGTGCAAACTAATGTTGAACATTAAATGATCAAAATATCTTATTGAACATGTCAAATATAAAACAATTGGAGAAATCTATTCTAAATCAGAAAATTTCGTTTTACAGACTTTTGCAGATCTTTGCAAGTCTTATACAAGCTTTGTTTTACACAAAACTAAATATATATAAATAGATTTATAATCATCTAAGAAGCTTTTAATTACAATCTTAACGAATTTCTGTGATACAATCAATTTTCTTTAATTTTGACAAATAACCAGATATTTGCTTTAATAATGAACATTAATGCTACAACATGTCTGATTTTGCACAGACGCTAAAAAACATGTTTTTTTTGCTATAGCTAATACGCTGGTAGAAGAAACTCAGCAATTCTTGCCTCATATTGCATAAAGATCTAAACATGTTGCGTCCTGCTTGCAAAACACGTTTTGTTTAACATACCTCAGAGTTTCATGTGCACCAAAAGTGATGTTAATAAAAAAAAACTGACTTTGCAGAACTTTAACTAAACTCATATTGTATATGTGCCTAGATTGCTTTAGCGTATATGTGTTTCTTAAAGCTATCTTTAGATGTAGACTTGTGTAGTTATTCATAAAATATATAAAAAATTATTGGGTGGAGCCTGCATGCAAACTTTCGGTCTTAACAACCTCCAAGAGGTTATTTTCTAAATTAACACAAAAAAATTGACGTCAATTTAAAAAAATTTAATATTCAAAACTTTCATTTCTTTTTTTAAAAATAAACTTCTCATTTTATAATAAATTCTTTTATCTAAAATATATATATATTTATTGGCCAATATAGCATTTAAGTAATTTATCAAATAAGTAATATTATGTAACTGTTTTTAAAAAACTATCATCTCATAAAGTCAAAAGGGGGGGGAATAAATATCAGTATCTTTTCATCTTTTTTTTATTTTGTAAGTTTTTACATTTAAGGGCGTATAATCTTTTTTTTTGGATTAATTATAATCCTGTTAATTGTTAAGCTGTGCTCATCGTCTTTTGTTAAATTTTGTAACTATAAAATATATAAACAAAAAGGGGGGATAAATTTTCAGAATCTATTGATTAATTTTTTTTATTAAATTATAATATGTTACATGAAGGGCGTATAACTTTTTAAATTATAATATTGTTAATCATAAGCTTTTATTGATGATTTGTCTCAGGATGTCTTTCTCAGTTGTAAATGATAAAATCTGAAACGTCGAAATTTCTTTTGTTTCAATAAACTTGAGCCTTGTTAACTACTAAATTTGTTTTTGTCTTTTTTTGTCTTTTTTTTATTTTTCTTTTCAAACATTGTTACCATTTGGTTCCGCCTTTCTTAAATTTAAGTCCCCTGGTAACAATAATACAGAGATGCACAAATTAATCTCCCCAAAAAGTTTTAGCGAATTTAAACTACAACTTACTACCACAGCTCTAAAATACCAATTGTGGGCCTAAATAAAATAAAAAGGTAATACATATTTTTAATTTACCTGTTCGAAGGATGTTTGGCAGGAAACATTCCTTACTGCTGAAGTCTAGGGGCTGGTTTAATTTTGCTGAGCTGATTTCAGGTCTAATTGGTGTACAAGTCCAGGAGCCGTTGAAAGAAGACCTGTGTCCCACAAGTCTACTGTGGTGTGATTTAAAAATGATTTCTCGTATTGGTCTTGTAGCGATGGGATTAGTTGCCATGTAATAGGGAGCAAGAAATGAAGTCCAATCCCTGAAGAAGGTGTAATCGACATCAATGACTTGAAATGGTGAAGACTTAATTTACATTAATCCAGTCTTCTGGTACCTCACAAGATGACTTTTGATTAATTATTGCCATTTTTCTTTCACAGTCCATACAGGAATGACCACGGATTGGGAACGTGATTTTAATACTTTCAAGACGTTTCGCAATACTAACTACGTAATGACAAAATTTAAGCACAAGATAGTTTTTGTTCTGGCCACTGCATGAGTCACAAAATATTTCAAGATGCTTAACTTGAGGGTCCAAAATGTAAAAAATAAAATGATTTAACATTGATACTACGGTACTTCATTGGCACCTTTTGAGCTCATCTCTTCAGAATAACAATAAAAAATAGCATCCCCGGTGGATAAAATGTTAATATTAAACATGTGAAAACTGAACTTACGACGGTAATATACGTCATTGGTACTTATATTTGGCATGCTCAAATTCTTTTGAAAATTCATCGTTATTGCTTCTTGAAATGGTGTCGTAGAAGAAACTTTTCTTGCTTTCTTCTTCCGGCTGTAAAAATTTTGGGCCTTTCTCAGATGTACTTCATTTTCCACACCCAGTTTTCGCAATTCATTCATTAATTGTAATCTATCTTCACTATCAACAGTTTTTAGTTTGGTATTAATAAGTTTGACCTCAGCTTGATATTTATCACAGGTGCTACATGTATCACTGCGTGGGTATCCAAACACTACAATAAACTTTGAAACAATTATTTTCCGGTAGTATTCGTAAGATACAGGAATATATTTTTCAGCTAAGTACATCTTGTGCATCTTTTTTTACATTTAATGTTTTAGGCAAATAAACTTTCCTTGTTTCATTAAGGCTATAATGGCTTTTGCGCTCTTTGAATGATATGGAAAATATAAATTGTATCGATATATGGAAACATACACTTGTAGTCGAATATTTCAAATAATTAAATACTAAATATGTGTGAAACTACTGTAAAGTAGAAATAAAAATATATTATTAAAATCGGCAGCAACGGTATTGCTCATCGGTGCCTTGAGAAAGACAATGATAGATTGATGTAAATTAAATTGATGAATGTTATAATATAGAGTAATTTTAGTTTCTACGTCCTAATCCGATTATCATTTATTAGGCGCTCTCTTTCTTAAAATATCGGTTTGCAAGTGATCAGTCAAAATGAAGTGAAACTCTAGTCATCATGTTAGAATGTAGAATATCTCAAAATCTGCTCAAACAATAATTGTTTTTAAAAAATGAGAAGAGTTCTGATTGAAACCAATGGGATAAGTTCCATTGGAAAATATACGTTTGACTAATAAATTTGAAAAACGTATTCCGTGGGATTTTGTCTCCATTTACGCAATCTTTATTGCTACACAGTAAGTGACTAGTTGCTTCAATTCATAAACTTGCACGCTCAGTCGATATAGGACTATCCAACTTTAATCTTCAAAGAAGGCTAAGAAGGTTCGTTTTCACATTTTAACAAATACCTTCAGATTTGGAAATTTTGGAGTTTATCAGGCCTTTGATTATGTGTATGGATATCGGAAACGATGATTTATGCATTAATGTAACAAACTTTTAAACAATTGCATTATATAGTTTATACGAATCTCATATTACAATTATATAGTCGGAATTCGTGTTACAACAAAGTTTAATCGTTTTTTCTCTCTGAAGAATAAAATAATAATCAATTTACAATCAAAGAGGAGTGGATAGTGAGGGGGTTGAGGAAGAGACCTTGAACTCAATGTAGAGATCTGTAGAGATTTCTGGCCTTGTCAACCCCTTCAAATAACATAATGCAGGAAAGCAATGCACAGTCCTACGTTTTATCGCGTCCAGTCATGTGAAGAATTTATGCTTTAGGTCCGTTGTAAAATTTATAATTCAAGTTACAAGAACATTCTTGTAATAATAACAAGATTATTATTAATATGGTTTACATGGACTTTTGCCATCTTTTACGTAAATATAAACTCTTTTTATAAAATGTATTTTTTGACAAGTATTTTTATACATAAATGATGACAAATGTCAGAATAAACCATGTTAATATTAAGAACAATCTATCAATATCAAATAACTTTAAAACAAGAACATAATAATTATAGTCTTATATAATTACGTTTTTATAGGATATACAATGTGTATTCAAATACAAAGTAGTATAGTTTGTTAAAATATCTCAAAGTAAAAATTGTTTTACTTTAAACTTATACATTCCAGAAGTAAATCCAATTTAATAATTATAACAATAATACAGAAGCATGAAATTACTTCTTACTTGTTTCAGTCAAAACCTTATCTTAAACCTTTTTGAAGCGTTTTGATAATGTAAAGAAACTTTTAACTCGTTTTATTAGACGTATAAAATAACTTCTGTCAGAAGAAAAGAAGAGAATACTAATTTTAAGCTTTGTTCTAAATCTTACCTGACTTATAAAATTGTGAATTATATTTTTCTAAGGATGGGGCTACACGTAACTTGATTTATTTCCGTATTTTAATAAAATAATAATATTCAAATTTGGCCTAATAGATAAGAAAGAACAAATATTTTGGATTATTCAAAAAATTATTATGTAGTATTAATTTGAAGAAATATTTATTAATGTTAAAGTATACTATTTTTTTTACAAAAACTATGATCATTGTAATACACGATCTATTTTCTTCTAAACTAATTACGAGACTGAAGGAATTCTATGAAAGACGTTTTATTATGTGTGAACAATTATTATTTCTGTTGGAGTTTTAAAATTTGTTTTTCACATATTGACAAGTTGAATTTTCATGGCATTAAGCGATACTCATATACAAAGATGTTCAATAAAAAAGACAGTAAACATTTAATAATAAGCACTTATACCGGTTAGTAAATACTTTAAGTATCATGTTTTACTTTATTCAAGTTGAATAAAAACCTTTTACTTATAAGTAAATACTGGAGAAACGTTTGATGAATCAAGTATGTATGTATATGAAATCATTCCACAGAGCCTCAATATCACATGAATTGAATGCATATCTGTACATGAATGCTCACACAAACGTATTTTCAACAGTGATGTCTCAGTGGATTGTTATGGTTTGTGTGAGCTGTAGTAGTGTAGTAGCAAGAGAAGTGTCATTCCTTTATAATCAAGTAAAAAAGTAAAACTTAATAACATGAAAACGCTAAAAGTAAAACTAATTAAAAGGCAACTAGAAACAAAAATTAAAGTTATTTGCGTGTTAGAAGTAGTTTTTAGAAATTCTAAAGGTTAATGGACATCCTGTTTTTTAAGAAAATACCTTTGCTGTTGGTATTGGAAAATGTAGCTCAAACCTCAATGTAAAATAAAGATTAGTTATACGAATTATGAATATTCTCTAAACCCCGGTCCAATGAAAATCAGTCAATAATATATATATATATATATATATATATATATATATATATATATATATATATTATAACATACCGAAATAGAAAGCTCCAAAGGTCAGTACCCGGCAGGCCATAAATCGTCAAGACATGAAAGGATTGACGGACATAAAAAAAAATGTTTCAATAGGGAAACAACGCACCCAAACCGTCACACAAGATCCATCAAAATTAAGCTATTAATACCGAAACAAATTGTAACAAGCCAATCAGAGCAAGTGAATCAGTTCAGAAATAACGTCCAAAAATTAAAACTAACCAATGGAAGAAGAGCATCATGACGCTGTTTTAAAAAGAGGAGAACTTATAAATAAGGGTAAAAGGCAGGACACGTGGTTCTTTTTAGGTATTTTGGTTCCGACGTCGTATTAGAAGGTTGTTCCGGGGAAGTGTTTCTCCTGATCGAAAGAGTTAAGTGTTTGTGAAGGACTTTGCCTATCCTATTCGTCGTTTTTCTTTTTTAATAGAACTGTTAAGTTTATAAAAGTCAATAAAAAGTTATCCGTCGTTTTAAAAACTAAAAGAATCGTCGTATTAAAGTATAAGAAGTCTTCGTGGTCGTTAAGTGAGATAAGTGTGAAGTTTAAGGAGTCATCGTCGTATTAAAATTAAATCAGTGAGAAGAAGTATCGCCGTAAGAATTAAAAGCATCATCGTCGCAAGAGTGAGTGAAGAAAGGTGTAACCCGCGATTGGGATCATCTACGGGAGAGGCAAACCATCCAACCATCACGCAATCTTCGAGAGAACCACGGAACGAGAACAACCCAAAAAACTGGAAAGGAACACGTCAATTGATAAGTAGAACTTAAAGGACAATACATTTAATAAATTACCACCAAATTTTGTTTTTTGTAATAATAAAATAAATTAAAGCCACCTAAGAACCAACGAACCCCAATAGAGATTTAAATTAAATTCAAGTAAATAACCTTCAGTTAGCCGGAGCAAATATTTTATAAAGCTAATTAAAATTAGAGTCAAAATTAAATACAAATTAAATTGATGCATTCTTAAATTCCTTGTTTTAGACTAAGTTGTTTAGGATAAGAATTTATAGTGAAGATGTACCTAGTTTAATCCGTAGTATAAAATTGTAGAATAAGATATTAATCAGTAATATTTTGAGCATCAAGGTAAAATTTATGTTTTAAATGATTAAAAATTAATATTTAAAAGAGTTAATTATTCAAAATGTTTAATTAAAATTGAGTTATAATCCCACATGTTTTGAGTGTTATTATTTTAATCAATTGTCAAATAACTAACGAACTAATAACCAAATGAATCATAATAATATTAATAAATAGTAAAAGAAATATAGGAGAGTTTTCCTATATTTAAGCGACCAACGTGTAGCAAATAACTAAAAAAAATAAAAAAGAGAGAAAGTCTTAAACGTTATAATATATATATATATATATATATATATATATATATATATATATATATATATATATAATTGGAAACCCGAAAGAACTCGTTATTAAATGGTTGACTCCTGAATCAACCCCTGGAACTATATCTGAAAATAAATATGACACCCAGTTCAGTAAGCTAAGGAGAAACACCTTAGTGTTATAAAAAAATTTCAAGAATATATATGAACTTGTAAAATTTAATACAACATTATGACTTTTGTACTAAATTATACCTCTTATTATACCTTTTGTAGGGTTGTTTTAAAGTACCTTCCTCCTATTTTGCACATTTTAGTCTGATTGTTGTTTAATCAACACCACCCATTTATAAATGGAAAAACACTAACTTTTAAGTAATTGTGAATTTTAGGGGATCACTCTAGGTCCAAGATATAAGATTCAATATCAAAAATTTCAATGCAAAGGTTTTATTCTAAAAACAGTGGTCGAAATAAAACTTAAAAAGGCTTCACCGTTTTCGAAATATCCTAACCTAACCTAACATAAACCTTTTGATATCTCTAAAATGGTACAACCTTTTTCAGTTTTGATACCACCACCTTTTTTTAGAAAGGAAGACTGTGTATGCCGTACGACCACCTTTGCATTATTATTTTTGAAGTTAACTCCTACATCTTGGATCTGCTCAAATTCCCAAACATTTAAAAGGTAACCCTACTGAAACTGTAAAAACATACTCGTCACTCGATTATATTTTTATGGAAACAAAACCACAAAGACAAGTTCAGAATTATTCACACATTTTTTAACGTAAAAAAATTATAATTCAAGTTAATGTTGAATTATAAATAATATATTAATAATAAAATAGGCAAAATTGAGTTGTAAATAATAAAGTTCAATCACATTTACAGGAGAGTATTAATCTCAACAGCTAAACCTCCTTTTCTGAGATGTAAAATAAAGTACGGAAACCATTTTCAATTTACGTTTCTTATATAACTGGGAAGTACAAAGTAATTACAGAACAAAATAAAGTTTTAAACCTTGTTTCAATGTGAAATCCATGGAATTACTTTTTCTATGAAAACAAAACTTATCAACATTTCTCTACTTAGTAAATATATGTTTTAAATAAATACGAAAACTTTGTGGATTTTTCTATTTATAATATTCTGTTTTATAACCTCTTATACAGGTTAAATCAGAAACAAAAGGAGAAACTTTCAGAACGTGTTCTACTAGTGAAAATAATAGGAAAAAAATATCATATAAACATAAATCCGGAATGGCTTCGTTTTCCAGTTATCCGCCATTTTTTTACAAAATACTTAATAACTTTGGATGGAGCAAATATATTGAACTCAAAATTTGTATACATATTTGGCATGACATCTGTTACCCATAAACAAAAAAATTTCTTTCGTCTATATTCAAAATGGCGCCCGTTTAAAAGTTTTAATGTCAAATATCTCAAAAACAGGGATCTTCAAACAGCGATCTCAAATATCTTCATACAATATTTTCAAGAAAAAAAATTAACTTTTTTAATCACAAACAAAACAGTTGTTTTTTTTATATTTTTCTGTAACTTAAAAGATAATCGAGATATTAGCTGAAAACTAAACAATTTGTATCTTGGTAGTTGTCCATAATATTCTAAATTACTCCAGAACCATATTATGAGAACAATAGTTTTAATGAAATCCATAATAAGTTATTACAATTTACAAATAAAGGTTTTTATTAGATAAAAACAAAACACAAATATTAAGTCACTTCGAAAATTATTTTAAAAGTTGATTAAAGACAAAGAAAAATATGGAAAATTTAATTTCCTAGGTTGGCAGTCAAAACAGTTTATCAACAATGAATGTTTAGCAAACATTACAAATGATGAGTAGTTTGGATATTGCTTTCAGCTTAGTAACTAAAACAGTGCATGTTAATCGTGAACATATACAACTCAAGTTTACGAATGAAGAATACGCTGATATTGTTTTTGTATACGGGTTTTGTAATGAAAATGCAGAACAGGCAAAACGCGAATATCTGGAGAAATTCACAAATAGAATAATTCCAAATACTAAAACCTTTGTTTTGGTTTTCCGGTGTTTAAATACAAATGGGTCATTCACATCTTTTAAAAATACAGTTGAACAGCTACAACGACTCCATGTTAATTTGGAAGATAACGGTAAATCAACATACAACGTTGCCCAAGTTTTTGTTCAAGGAGAATTTCGTTTCGCACTGAATTAACGCAAATTAAAGTATGGCAAATACTTAGAAAAGAGAAACTGCAACCTTTCCAATACCAGAAGGTGGAAAACCTATTACCATGAGATGCACGATACGATAAAATTTTTGCAGTTGGCTTGAAGACAACGTTGATAAGGTTTTTTTTTTCTGACGAAGCGACGATTACAAGAAATGGGGTTTTTAACTCTAGAAATTCGCATGTGTGGAGTGAAGAAAATCCAAATTTCACCATCGAAACTTCATTCCAACATTTGTTTCAAATAGTGTTTGTTGTGGAATTATTTGTGACAATCTTTTGGGAACATTCATTTTTAATGACAACCTTACTGTTGGTGTGTTTAAGATTGTTTTACAAATTGATTTGTAACCTCTTTTAGATAGGTTTCTCTACTTACAAAGGTGTGAACTTTTTTTCCAGCATGGTGGGTTAACTCCTCATTTCTCCATAGCTGATAGGAATGATTTAAATGGAATTTTTATATCGGATTGGACGTGATGGACCAAATAATTAGGATTCAAGGTCACCTGATTTACCACCCCTAGATTATTACCTATGGTGTCGTATGAAAGATTTAGCATAAGAAAAAAGTTAACACACTGGAAGAGTTGTTGGTTAGAATCATAAAGCTGCTAAAGTTATTCGAAACCAACATCATGAAATACAAATATAATCGAAGAAATGTTATTTAGAGCACAATGTTGTATACAAATGTTGTTAAGGGCACCTTCAACAGTTTTTAAATTAGTAATTTTTTTAATACCTCCTTAAATTTTATTTTATATTGAATTTGTCTTTTAAAATCATTTTCGAAGTGAATTGACTTAAAATTGATGTTTACAGTTCTGTTTTGTTTTGGTATAATAAAAAACTTTTTTGTAGGTTTGTAATAATTTCTTATGGAATTCATTTAAATGATTTTTCTCATAAATAGTTCTTGAGTAATTTTGGATATTATGAACAACTACAAAATAGATTATTTTTAGTTTGTAACCAATAACTCACTTATCTTGTAAGTTACTGAAAAAATATAAATAAGCGTTTTGTTTTTAATTAAAAAGGGATTTCAATTTTTTTTTGAATGATTGTATTTGTATTTGACAATCAAACACCAAAACAGTTTTTTTTGCCTTTGCATGACCCTCACTGAGTACTATTGTGGCAATGCCAAGGTACTCTCGTTGCATCTTCATCTTGTCTTGTGTTCAGATCCGCCTCTTTCTTCTTGTCTATCTCTTGTAACATACTCTTGTTATCTTTCGACCCTGAATCTGTTAAAAAGGCATCTAATTCCTTTTTAAAACTATTGCACTATTAATTTAAAGCACTAAAGAAACAATGTAACAAATCAATGGACTTGGTCATAGAGGGAAAAAAAACTCAAACATGGTAAACATAATAAATATGTTACAATCACGAAGAACAATAGCTGGATTATCACTTTTTTGTGTCATGTGTTAAGTCCTTTTCTTTCATAATTTCTATCAGGTTATCTTCCTATTCTTTTCTGATCCTAACTCTATTGGAGTATTCAAGGACCTGGGCCTTTTATGTAAGTTTCTTCCTTTTTATATAAAGGGATGTTTACAGAGAAGTTTTTTGCCTTTTAAAACAACATGGAAGAAAAGGAGAACATTCATTATTCGCACAAAATTGTTCAACACAAAATTTATTCGATTTATTACTAACACCCTTAACAACTTTATATTTCAGTATATTTGTACATTTTTCTGAAATATATTTTTCTATTAACTGAAAAAATAGTTCTTGAATAGTTGTTATTCTTAGTGTAAGGAATCAAGGTTATTATTTATTGAGAAGTGATGTATTTTGTGTTCAAATACTTTATTTGTGATAAGATTACTAAGTTTAATAGATTGTGTAGAAGTAAAAAATAGCAATAATATTTAATATTTATTTGAATGGGTGACTCCGACCATCATTAAGCCTCAAAGACAAATATAACATAATGGATGTGTGTGAATGTAAACTATAATATTTCAAGTTGTGATTCTAGTCTAGAAAAACTTTAAATTACTAAAATAATATTTGAACTAACCTTAATATCAGGATTATTATTCCACACATAGAAGTACACTAGTGCCACGTCATATTCCAAAATAATTATAATAATAAATTTACACATATTATAATAACACACATATTACCTTACTTAAACAGACACGAAAAAGACAAATAACATTTCAGAACGGAATTCAATAGTTCTTTAAAATTAATAATCATTGTTAAGCACTCCAACTACTTAAAAATATATTATATACCGTAAATATATATGAAACAGTCAAGATGATTTTATTTTATGTACACGTGTGTGATGTGAAATGTGTAAAGTAAATAAGTGTTAATACCTTGCCTGATAATGTTACCCATAGAAGGGTAACATGTTGCCAAATAGTTAGATTGAGAGCAACAATAACCACAACAACCATGAAAAACAGACTTGTGACTAGAGGGAAACGAAACGTTACTTGATTAATATAAACTTGCTGTAAATTAAACACAGTACATTAATAAAAGTGGCCAGGATAATTATGCTGAATTTTTTGTTTAATTTTATAAATTTCGAAATGCACATAATTATTGTGGTTTGCAGTTATTATTATGTGCTAAAGTTGTAAACATATACATTTACACGTGTATTTATATATTTATAACATTTTACATTTATCGTAAACCGGCTGGGTTTTGAAATAAAATTCAAATTAATAGCTATGACATTTGTTGTTCAATATCAACTACTTGCAAAATTGAAATACATTCAAATCTATTAGCAAGGAAAATACCATTTTTACTATGTATAAAAGAATAGAGTACACAAAAAATATTTTACAACACCGTTGTACGTTTTATTTGGATAAATGGGATTTCAACGAGACTTGTAGCAAAATAACAACGTTTTAATTCTGTTCCCTCTTGTTGAAGGAAGTTGTACTTATCTTTGTCGCAAAGAATGTATTCATCCAACCAAATCCTTGTCACATTTTATTTTTTACTTCACTTTCCTCTCATTCGAATTTACATAGATAGACAAAATAAAATAAATGTATTACGTGTTATAAATGCAAAAGTGTAAATATCTGTAAACTTATTTTGTTTGAAGGTATTGTTACAATTATGTTTTTAATTATACAATTATGTTACAAAAATGTTTCATATAATTGTCAACTGTTTTCTGTCTACAGCAATTGTTATGTTTCCTTATTTAAATACATTTTACTTGTCAATTCAACATTATAAGGTGTATAACACAAATGACTCTCGTGTTTACTATCTTTTTTTTTAATACTGAAAATGAATAGAATTGGTATCGATAGCACTAATCAATTACTCACACATTTTTACGAGTAGGCGTTATTCTGTTAAACTTTATCTCAGGTTACGAAATATCAAGTCAAACAATGTCACTTAACTTTAATATTGTTTTAACATTTATCATTAGCAAAAAAAGGGGAAATAATATCGGGAAGGCCATGATATATATTATTATTATTATTTGCTTAACAAAATTAACTCTTCCTTGTTACCACAAAATGAAAATGTTGAATTAAAAACTGTAAATTTTATTCCATATAAGTCTGATTATTACAATATAAGACAGAAATCATTATTAGGAATCAATAAATCAAACTTTATATATGCTTCGTCCTACAAACGATTTCTGCTCTTAATATTTTATTTACCTCTTATTATTTTAAACGATGATACCTATAGACATAATTTCTTAACAATTTAAAAAACTTCACTATTGCTAATTACTTTTGTTTTAAAATAAAATAAATGACAAGCCCCATAATATTAAAATATATAATTGCATTCAATTTTTTATTTTCAAGAGGTTAAATTACTCGTATATTGCCAAAGCTTTAGATCAAACATATTTATATATAATATATGAATATAATTTGTAAAAAAGAAATAAGGTTTCTCATTTTCATTAAGCTAAAAAATATATCATTTTGGTAAAAGGTAAATAATTTAAAATTGCAAATAAACATTGAGCTTGACTTGTGAGATAATATCAGATAGAATAAAACTCCATAGGCCTAGATAGAATATTAATAACCATATAAATGAAAGTGAAATGATTAGTTTATAAAAAGATCCTAGTGAAATGAAATAATTGGTTTGTATTTTAGAGTATAACGAATTTAAAATTAGATAGAATAAAACTCGAACACAAGATCTCACAAAAAATACGTTATCAAACGCGTTTCAACGACAAATTCGTCATCCTCAGTGATGCATTAGCTATAATAACTAAACTATAACTCATCATAAACTATCACTGAAGATGGCGAGTATAATGTAGAGAAACGCGTTTGATTAAGTAAACGTAATTTTTGTGAGATCATGTGTTCGAGTTTTATTATATCTAATTTTAAATTGGTTATACTCTAAAATACAAACCAATTTAATCATTTCACTATGATCCTTTTATAAACTAAACTAATCATTTCACTTTCATTTATATGGTTAAAAATATTTATTTTTAATTCCAAAATTAAACATTGTAAGATTAAAAATATGATATTCTGATAGCTGAATCTGTAATCTATATTTTTAAAATGCAAATTGTATAAGCCAAGCTTGTTTAGCTTTGTAGGCACAATTTAATCATTTATGTTTATTACACTTACCTTTTACACTAACAATACGTTCCACTTAAGAACCATGTAAATGTAGATTGCCTTCCCAAGGGAACACGTTGCTTTCTACAGAATAAATATTTCATACGTGATTTAACTCCTACGGAGCTGCAAAACTTCCAATTTTTTTTTTTAATATGTAAATCTATCAACTTCATGACACGAATTCTTGCAATTATATTTGTTTCAATAATTAAAACTTATGTTGTTGAAAAATACTTTGTGGGTTTATTTAATTGTGAAAATGAATTGTTAACAATTAACTGAAGAACACTAGACACGTATATTTTTAAAAATTAGTTTATTAAGTATTACATAAAATATTAACTCTCTCAATAACAACGATTTTATTTCATATAAGTAATTTCATAATTTCAATAAAAGACTGATTTTACTAGAAGGGTGCAACTTACTATTGTATCTAATGGAGCTATTTATGAGATGAGTTAAATACAGTTAATATTTTTACGTTCATTATACATGGTTTACATACATCGCTTTAGTCAACGTTACGTCCGAATGACATTCACCAAGGTTACGATAATTACTGTCAAATAAAGAATATATTGTAAAACTATATTATTAAAAACACTATGTTTAAATCAGAACTATATAACGGTTGAATATGGTAAACTCAGAGATATGGTTGAGATGTACAAATATGTTATATCTTGCGACAAAATATTTTGCATATGCAGGATAGTCACTGAAATAGACAGGTTACACGTCAACAATTCAGATATCTGTTAGAAGTTAAAAAATCAGATTATGACGAACGCCGCCTACTATGAAAAATGAGAACGTAACTGTGGCAACAGCTGTAGAAGGCTAGGAGGAGTGGAACGATCAATGTTGCAGCAGGAAAGTCTAAATGTCAAGTCTGCGACCCTAGCAACCAGATTCCTATAACTGCACTTACTATCCCATAATTAATTAATATTTAAAGATATTTCAGTTATTATCACCACTTTATGATAAACGTTTATAAATTAACTCGTATATAGCTTATTCAGTTATAGTTTAGTTATTGTAGCTCTTGTATCACTGAGGATGGCGACTTTGTCGTTGAAACGCGTTTGTAAAAGTAAACGTAATCTAATATTATCTCACAAGTCAAGCTCAATATTTACTTATAAACATGAGCAATAGTCTTGTGTTGTACATTTTTAGTGATTATATTTGCAGGCACATCAACATTTAATATGGCCAGAGGGAATAGGGAAAGCCTTTGACTTTGAACTGTTGATCTTACTGAACCATTGTCCGAGGCTGCTAGTTACAAATAATAAATCAAATAAAAAACTTTTTTCTTAACATACCACATTTTTAAAACGGACTAAAAAGTATAAAATAATTTTTGATGACCCTCCTACAATTTTGAGGGAGGATTGTTAGTAGCTATGGATATATTTGGAATACTTGGAGAGAAAAACGTGGGGCGCAGGCAATCTATGATAGTTAAAGTGGAGTAAATAAATTTAATAATTACAGTGAATCTCATTTCCGATTCACTGAAATAAGCTATGAATTCATCCGGATTGTCTACTTGTATTATTTACTGGCTGCGCCCCATGTTTTTCTCTACAAGTATTCCAAATAATCATATCCATAGCTACTAACAATCCTCCCTTAAAATTGTAGAAGGGTCATGAAAAATTATTTTATACTTTTTAGTCCGTTTTAAAAACGTAGTATGTTAAAAAACGTTTTTATTTGATTTATTATTTTCTGTTTTCTAGTGTTATGTCCGGGTGAAAGATTTAAATCGTGTTTTTAATATATTGATAAGACTCTGACAGGAACATAATATATAGGAAATTCCCAATGCATTTCACATCCTGTTTATGCGTCTCGGGAGTTTCGCACGTTCGTTTTTCACAACGGTGGCGTGCATCACTAGCAAGCCGAGCAGCACGAGCTTCCGGAGTCTCGTTTGCTCTTGCTTGAGCATGTCGATGCACGTCATCAGCAAGTCGAGATGAATTTGTGTCCCCCATTTCACGCGACCTCGTTAGAGCGTTTCGTTTCTTATCATTTTAAAGTTCGATCTTGTGCTGTTTTTCGGGACGTTCTGTAGCTCGTTTACGGTGTTTGGCTAACCTTGTATGAAAATATTATTTTCTTTTACACGATGCAGGAAAATCGGATATTTTCTACAAATGTACCCGTTCTAATGTTTAGTAACATTCTTCAATACTCCTTTTTAGTTTCATCAAAACTGTGTTATTTTTACAAACTGATTGCCATGTCTAGGATGTCGAAAAGTGGAACTAAAAATCCCTGTTTTGTAAGTAAGATTTTTAATAGAAACTTACTTATTATAGTAATTACAGAAGTTTCAGTATATTAACAGGAGAACCCCATTTAATTCCAGTTTTGTAAATAATAATGTAAACTTTCATTATTTTTTATATACAATAAACGTTCAAATTACTTATTTATTTTAAAGAAATTACATTAGAAGAAATAATACGTAATTTGTACTGAAAACGTAGTAATAATATTAGTTTTTGACTTATATATTAGATAATAAATCAATAATTGAGTGCATTTTGTTTCTTAACAAAGTTTCAATGTTCTGTTGTTATTAACTTGTTGTTATTATTATAATTATTATTTTATCATTTCTATCACTTTTTCTTTCCAACAAGTTGTACATTTTAGACATGTTAGGTAGGTTTCTTTGTCAGAACATTCTTTTATAAATAGATCTTAGGACTGAAAATATAACCCAGAGTAATTATTTTTTAAACTGATATAAATAGACATTTTCGAAATGACCATACCACAATAATTGCTCACAAACTTCTTCATAAAATATCGAAATTATCAAAATATTTATTATTTATGTGATTAATGGTTATAATATTACAATCTTTTATTTTCAGTGTGAGATAGCAAAATCTGTAATATGTGAATTATTGCACAATAAGTGTCTTCCAATAATCGAAATATTTACACTATACAGAGTTTTTTATTTCAGTTAAAAACACAATATCCCAAACTCTTTTCTCGAAATACAAAATTCTTGTAGTACTATTGTGATTTATAACAAGAAACTTTATCAGTACTGATTAAAAGTATTACATAAGGAGGCACATTTTATGTGTTTTTTCCTAGTTTTCGTGTATAGCAACTTTTTTTTTTTCCTAAACTAGTTTTTAATAGTTTTTAGTAATTTTTTTTGGAAATATTACTTATTTGATTATTTTTAGTATTAGTAAGTATTATATTACCTTTAGTCAATACGTTTTAAATGCATGTTAAGTTTCTAAATTTTACATTAAACGTTTAGGTTACAATTTCTATACACTTATAAATTGATTTGAAAACATCAATATTTCAAGATACCGTTATACAAACAACAAAAACACCGGTCAAATATTCAAGATAACAAAACAAACATTCAGGACTAAAATACTAAACATACGTTCACTACAATAATCATTGTTAGGGAGAAATAATATTTTGGTAATTCTATTAGTGTTTAAATTTTAAATATTTGTACTATTTAATTATTATTTAGTTTTGTTATATAAGTTTTACAACAAATCCTTAGAGAAAATCTTATAAAATAGACGTTATGTATATTTCATTCACCCATAGTTATATTAAAACTACTAGTGGCAGCATTTCAATATAGTTACAAATGGTATCTGTGGCTGCGGGTAAAAACGTTAATGGAATTTAAACTGCACCATGTTTATCGCTATATCGATTTATACATACCCCTTAAATTACCTCTTCCCTTAAATTTGTTTCAAAATTACACTTGATTTTAATCACCATGTTTTTACTTTGGAATTATATATTTTTTGCTCACGATCACTCTTTTTTGTGTTTGTGATTGTATAGAGGAGAGTTGTTTTTATTATTTTAAAAATAATGGCCTAAGATCTTAACTCGTAAAAACGATCACCTCGTGGTAAAATCACTATTATACCCTATGTTCAATGCAAAGACCTTCAGTACGAAACAGTGTTCTTAGGAATGACCCAAATAGAAGTCGACCATCTTTAATAAGTATTTCTATTGAAGCCAAGAAAACCAAATTGAAATTTATTGTGATATAGAAAATACACTTTTTATGTACCGAACCTTTTGTATTGCAATGATGGAGAGTATTATACATGTTAAAAATGTTTGAGTACATACTATAAGACCAAAACAAAAAGTTTTGATTTGCTCAATTGTATCGTCGATACGGAAAATGTCACATTCCAAAAAGAATTTTGTGAAGACTTATAAATTTGAAAAATGTGTTAATTTACAAATGAAATACTTCATGTTTGTTTTTTTTTTTTTTTTTTTTTTTTTTTTTTTTTTTTTTTTTTTTTACAATTTTGGTCTATTGCATTAGTTGCCTTAGATTACTTTGCCCTTTAGATTACTTTGGTCCAATTATACTTTTAAACTTGTCTAATTTCGAAATAGTAATTTCAATTGTTGGCTATTGTTTTTTTCATTAAACCTTTAATTTTGTATATGTGTGAATAAAAATCAGTAAAATGATTGTGCACCGATTATTTATTATATTATGCACGATTGACATAAATTATAAAGTTAACTTACATTTTATAAAGTTTATAACAGTTTGATAGAAATTTATATTAACTATATATTACAATTGCATAAACAAATTAGCTACACGATGTAGCTCTGTTCATTTATTATTTACTCCACTTTAAGATTGATTTAGACAATAAAGTGAGCGAACAATTTATAACAGTTTGCTATGTAACTTAAAATAATTACATATTACAATTTATAAACAATGTAGCTCTATTTATTACATTAAGCACTTTGAAATTGATTCTAAAAATAAACGAACATTTTATAAGAGTTCGATAACTACATACTACAATTTCATAAACAATATAGTTATACGATGTACCTCTGTTCATTTATTATGTTATGCAGTCTGAGGATGAATTAAACAATAAAGTTAACGAATATTTGATAATAGTTTGCTATACAATTTATATTAAGTCCGTATTACAATTTTATAATAATGTAGTTATTCGATGTAGGTATGTTTATTTATTATAATATCCACTTAAGGGTTATTTATACAATAAATTTATCAAATATTTGAGAACAGTTTGCTATTTAACTTATATTAACTACGTATTAAAATTTAATAAACAGTGTAATTACACGATGTAGCTCTGTTCGTTTATTATAATATCCACATTGAGGGTGATTTAAACAACGTTCACAAACATTTGATAACAGTTTGCTCAACTTCGTTTTACAAATTAATGAACAAATAGGTTACATAATGTAGAACTGTTGATTTAGGACTTTTTAATTTTAATTTATACATAACATACATTTAACTATTTGTCAAAATAGAAAACAGAAAACGAGACAAATTAAATGAAGGAAAAGCCAAAATATTAAAAAAATCAAACTTTGTTTTCGTGTTCTGTAGATATTTACATGTAATTATTTAATTTATATTTGATGTAGTTCAATTCATTATTATGCACTTTCTACAACACTTAGAAAATGTATTAATTACAAATTAGTGCTTGCATTCACTATACTTTTTATAACTTCCAAAACAAACTCTTTTTTTACTCATTCTGACTAAGTACATTTAGCATTATTTGATATTTCACATTACGTGTACATTTTATTTTATTGAAATCTTTCTTCATATACAGAATTTTAGTTAAATATTTATTGCTATTCAACAATAAAAATTGGTTGCCTTGCTGCTTACCATCTCATATTAAAAACTTTAAATAATTATCATTAAAGCGTTTTGTGGTAAGTGACCATGTGTAAATACAGGCTAAAATTTTTTCAAATCGGTCGAACGACTGCACTTTATATTTATTTATGGTAATCACAAATGCCGTGATAATGGGAAACTGACGTCTTTCAAGTGTGAAAGTGAGATTTCTTTCAATGGGAACAATTTCTATTTGATGCAAAAACACGGTCTCACATTTGTACCTTAGGTACCAGGTCAAATTTAGAATGTATGTAGGCGTTCCTGGCGTTATCTCTCTATTAGGGAATTAAAGCGTCATCTCTCTTATTATAATTATATATTTGATACATAATGTGGTATCAGGATCATCGGTTACAATCGAATCAGCCCTATTGTATGTTTATTTAGTGATAAAAATGTGGGGGTGGGTATTGTATAGTTAAAAAAAAGCATCTTCTTTTTTGTGTAACGATTATGTTTTCTGATAGTCACTTTATATCTTGCGAATGCATTGAGGATTCATATATTGTGTTTATAATAACATTGTCTACCAAAATGTTTGTATATGTTTCAATATTGTGTTATACTACATGTATTGGCCTGGCAGATAGACCAATAACCTTTTTAGTGGCCTATCGCCCGGTCAATAAATGTAGTGCTATAGTGTATGTACAGGTTATCGTGCCATAACTCAAAAATGAATTTTTAATTTTTAAATGTGTCTATTATTTTGCATAATATACCAACAATACCAAATAGACACATCCGCCTTCGTCTGGGTTATCATAATAACCTCCATTGGTGTTACATGTTACCACATGGAAAATCTCCCAATGTGTGCATTAGGATTGGCTTTGGTGAACAAAATTAGAAAAAGATGTAAGAGGTTTTTTCCAGTTTAAAAAGTTGGAAAAATCTGGTAAAAGTTTAAAATCTTTATTACTTAAAATTTATAAACGTTATGTAAAACCCACAAGTTATCAAGTCGGTAACCAAAACACTTGTGGTTATGTTAAATGATTAACTTTTATAAGCAAATAGTTATAACAAAGGTAAGAAAAAATAATTAACTTACTGAATTTATAATTAATTAGTAATTACCCTACTTCAAACACAGACAAACAAAAACTACATTAAAAATCTTAATTATGTCAAAACTTAAATACTAATTACAAACAAACCTAAACAATTTTAAAACACGAAGTGGTTTTTTATTCTATCAATTATAATTTCAATGCACTTTAACTCAACGTCTCTATTTTGTACACTACCTCATTCACAGGAATATGGTAGTAGTCTTTCCTCTATCCAATGGGCGACAATTTCTTAACGTGTTGAAACTTATTTCACTTACGTTTTGAATAATCGCTTCTTTCAGTTCTTCAACAGACGTTCTCTTTCGATTGATGGTTTTGCTGGCCTCTTGATGTTTCGAACGGATCCAAAGATTTCAAACTTACAAAAAGCTTTTTATACGCGACTACACTGCACGGTCCGTCACTCGAACTCCTGCAAGTACGAAACTTTCTTAACCCGGCTGATAAACTCCGTTCTCATTCATAATAACACTGAATCAATGAAAAGTCTATCATAAAGATAAAGTCATGATGGAATTAATAAAAAATAAATTGAAAAATCTTTTAACCCACTACAAGTTTACCACCTACTAGTGTCCTGTCTTTGAAATTAGTCAACAATGACAAAACTCGTAGGTATGGCAACAAATAAATAGCAACAAAAATAATAACAAACGTTTTATTAATTTCCAATTATATCTGCATTCAATAAAGAGTTTTTTCCGTATAAAGGGCAACAAATATCAAAACCACAACCATTTATAGTTTAACATACTTTTGAAAGACCCAGTACTATAAAGAGCACAAATACTGTTTTTTAAATGTTTAAGTTATTTTTTGTTGAAGTATTAAAGCTTACGCACTTAGTAAGCTGTTACATGTACGAATTGGTGTTTATTTTTTACACCTGATTCTATGAATGCTTAACAAAATATCATGTGATATTATAATGAGAGCTACTATACTATTTTATACTCCTATGTTATTCAAATGCAAAAATAACTCCTAAATAATTACCGATTGCTAAGAAACTGTTGAATTAATAAATATATTTGGTCACCCTTTTATTACTTTAAGGAATACCTTTCTACCAAATTTTATCTTTCTAGGAATTATAGTTTTTGAGATCTAGAGAAGTGTAGAGAGGAAAGAATAACTTCTAACATTGCAGTAGGTATTATTTATCATGATGTAACAAAAATTGCTTTGCAACTGTTTACTTCAAGAATAAAACAATATCCAATTAGAAGAGAGAGAGAGAGAGAGAGAGAGAGAGAGAGAGAGAGAGAGAGAGAGAGAGAGAGAGAGAGAGAGAGAGAGAGAGAGAGAGAGAGAGAGAGATTGAAGAGAGGAAGTGAAAAAAATACCTTTAACTGAAAGTAGAGAACTACATCACTAGATGTCTCACCTTGTATATAATATAATACAGATAGGCAACGTGTTCCACAGTCTAGGATCTTATCGAATTCCTCCAAACCCGTTATCATGTTATGAGAATATATATTTAGTAACATACTTGTTGTCAAGCTCTATATAAAACGTAATGGTTGTTCTAATGTAAAATTGTTCTGTAGTAGGCAAACTATACATGTTAAGAGGAATACAGTATGTTCATTTTTACAATACTATACCTTTCTAGATATTTAGTTCTGAGAACAATCAGTGTTCTTTTATTTGAAGATGAACATAGTAAGATGAACAACATTTTTAACATAATTAAAATGGTTAGATGTTATCATATAACAACTATGTTAAGACTTTCATTTCATTAAAATCTTTACTTTATAAATTTTGTTGAAACTAAACTAAACTAGTAATTTCCAGTTGAGAATTTTAACGTGGAATTTAAAAATAATCACGAGGTTCAAGGTTCATGTTGGTAAAGTGGTTATATGTTATCATATAACAACTATGTTAAGACTTTCATTTCCATAAAAATCTTTACTTTATAAATTATGTTGTTACTAAACTAAACTAGTAATTTCCAGTTGAAAATTTTAACGTGGAATTTAAAAATATTCACGAGGTCTGAGGTTCATGTTGGTATCATAGAGTTGAATCTATTGTTTCCTTCGCGATTCAGTGCTCCTAGATTTCTGTCATTGGCATTTTCTCGTCGGCCCACAATAACAATACGCCATGTAAACTATTTAGTTTTACCAAACTTAAGCATAAGTCACAACACCGCGTGAATCCCCACAAATAAAGTAAGCACTTTAACTAAATATCATTTAAATCAACTGTTATAAATTCGTAAACAAAACAACAAAATAAAACATATTTGAGAATTTAACTTTACGAGATGTAAGCAATCAATCCCAACACAATGTGAATCCGCTCAAATAAAGAAACATTATTTATTATAACGTAAACTAAAAATAGTTTTAAACAGCTGTAATCAATACTGAAAAAAGAGAAGAAAATAAAACGTATTTTTGAATTGAAACCATTCATTTTGTGAGATGTAAGCAACCAATCACAGCACAAAGTAAATCTCCACAAATAAAGTAAGCAGTAAGTTAACATAAACCTAATTAAAAACAGTTGTGAAAATATGTTTTATTTCCTTGTTTTGTTTGTGAATTTACAACGGCTATTTTGAATTATTTTTAGGTTAACTTAAATTTATCGTTTAAATAACATGTTTCACAGCAAAAATAATTTTAAGCAGATGTTAAAAATTGTCAAAAACGTTTTCTTTTTTGGGCTATTTTAAAATTAAGAAACAATTTTCAGGTTAACTTATATTAATATTTCAATGTCGCATATGCGAGGTAATTAATTTGGAAACTCAAAATTGCAGCAATTAAACGTAAAATCAAGTGAGAGGTCTACGCCCTGTGCTGGGAAGCGACTAGGATAGCTGAGTTGGTAGAGCATTGACGCGTAAAGCCAAAGGACCTGGGTTCAATTCCCAGTCTAGGTCGTATATTTTTCACTTGAAATATTATTGTATATTCAATACATCAGTACTAAAAATGTTTTGTTTCCGTTTAAACAAATTGATTGCTAATCGCGGTATACACGAATGGTTATTTTCTTAAAATTTACCTCGTAAATACAGTAGACAAATTAAAAAAAAACATCATCCATTATCATTGATCCATTTTTCAATGGGTTTATAAAATTTCTATTCCAAGACATTCACTTATAAACATTTTGACTACTGTAAATATTCCTGATAGTTTTACCTAGTAGTCCTTTAACTATAATTAATAATCCTATAAGTTTATTTTAATAAATTCAATACAATGGTTTATTATTATACAGAGTGTTTGAAAAGTCTGGAAACAATATCGCAAAATGTATAAGTCTTATGAGATAAAAATTAATGTAGTTCTTCACATACAACAAAGAACCACTTATTGGTGAGTTTCAAATTGTTTTCCGCAATCTTGTATCCGACACATGAAATTAAATATATATTTTTTTAAATAGTAAGGTAGTCGTGTAATACATGATTTTAATGAAGAAAAATAAGTCAAAAAACGATGGTCAAATCCGTTTTTGAATATCTAAATCCGTTTTTGAATATCTAAATCCGTTTTTAAGTAAAAGTAATCGTCAGTCAAATGAGCGAAACCGCAAAATCGTGGATCAAAATAATCAAAGAAAAACTGCATCGCATATTATGTAAGTTTCCTTTTAAAATGTTATTAAAAAGTACTAATTGTAATTGACTCCCTAAACTTTGTTAATTAACATTATTGGAGTAATGAAATAACTTAGAATAAATAAGCAACCTCAGACTGAAAACCAAGTTTGCAAGCCAATAAATAATATTATGACTTATTTTATAAATAATTTATTTAAATTCAAAACAGTTATAATAAAAATTAAATGACTAATAAATACTAAAAAAAAAATAAAGAATTATAGTAATATCCAGTGCGATTTTTCTTTGACTATTTTGAGTTTTCTCTTATTTGAATGATGATAACTTAAAAACGGATTTAAATATTTAAAAACTGATTGACCATCGTTTTGTTCGTCAAATTTTACATTAAAATCATGTATTATATAAAGAATTAAGTTTATTTCAAGTTGGCGGATCCAAGATGGCGGACAAAGTTTCAAACTCCCCAGAATGTGGTTCTTTCATGGCTGTGAATAACTGCATTTATTTCTATCTCATAAGACTTGTACATTTTGAGATATTTAGCCGTTTCCAGACTTTTCAAACACTCTGTATATTCCTAGACGTACGTGAAATACCTATACGTTCAATACACCACATGTAAAAGCCGATGTTGAATTAATTGTAGATGGTTTAGTCAGTGAACATATATTACACAAATATTTAACTTTTATACATTGCTCCCAGAGACATCAATATGTTTTCCTTATTTCTCCCCTATTGCACAACTGATTATAATACAATTTTTGTTTGTAACAAAAACTCAATACTAAGACCAGTTGAAAAATCTTTGTCCATAATTCAGTTGTGTCTTAAACACAATACTTGTGTACTGAGTAATAAACTAAGAGATTTATTCAACTGATTACACAAACAACTCTGTATGAGACAATGACCCGCTGTCACACTTATAGCAACAGAGATTTGTCGTTTACTTTCATTGACTATTAAACGGAAGTGTTTACTCTACGTAGCCAATGTTTGAAATATTACATTAAATATTACAAAAAAACCCAAGTTTCTACCTCTGAATACAATTTTCTTCTCGTATGAATTCTAGTACTGAGCATCAGCATGTTTTTTAAAAACAATTTATCGAGATCATGTGAAACTTATATAATTATAATATTCAATTGTGGCAACCTAAAAAACAATAATGATTATTTATAGAATTTGTACAAATTGTTTACTATTTTTCAAGTAAGTGGGTCAAATGTTGTACATAAATGACCGAAATATTGAATGTAAAAGTTTTAGTATAAACGGAAACTGTAATGAAAACAAAACCAAAGAACCGAAACATCATGATGACGCAATAAACATATTCAGTTATCAATGCTAAAGTGAAATAATTTATTCCTCTCTCTTTTTCTGTCCTTTATGGGTACTTACCTTAAAACCAAAACACAGTGCTTATCTGATTTTCTTATAATTGGCACTATTGATACAACTCAATTAATTGATACCCTTGTCAGAAGTACGATATAAATATGATTATAGTATGGCACTGAAAAAACTAAGTTGATATAAAAAAAAGAGTTCAACGTTATAATAAAGGTTAGATTATTACCATTCACTACTGTAGCAAAACGTATTGTGAACACATCATATTGGCTTAACAGTAATATCCGTTAAAATGAAGAACTCTCAATACTGTTTTAAAAAGTAAAATATCTTGAAAACCACTCAAACAATTTTCATAACTTTTAAGAGTAAAATTTAGAATATTAAACTGAAATGTGTAAGGCTATGAATTAACCAATGTCCTAAAATTTAAAAAAAAAAATGATTTCACGGCAGAATTAGTAAAAATTCAGGGTTTTTTATTTTCCTCATTTATTTACGGATCTTTACTTTATTTCACGATATACAGTACTTGTCAATTGCTTTGTGACATAAACCTTGATGTATTATAAAAATTTAGTCGATATCATATTGGCCAATTTTTAGATTTTTTACTTCTAAAATACCATCTGTGGTTCATTTTCATTTTTCAACAGATGACTTTAAAACTGGTATTTTTGTACAGTTATGAAGTTTACTTAACCTTTCTGTTTTTGCATAGGTGTGTGAGTTAGTTAGTAAAATATTTGAATTTGTTTATTTATATGTAAATCATGCCAAGACAGGTTTAAACAATAAGATTAAGAAAAGTTTGAAAATATTTTATTTTGTAATATATTTAAAGATCACATTATAATTTAATAGTCCAAAAATTAAAGTATTTATAGGATATTAGACTACATTGATTACTGTTCATGTATCATGTATCGTGCTAAACAAATCGTGATTGCTTCTGTCTTTCTATAATTATGTATATTTATTTAAATAGGAATGGGTGGGGAAGGGAAGACCTAAACTAAACGCAAAGATTTGTATCATGAGATGTCTGGCCTTGTCAACCCCTTCATATAACATAATGCAGATTGTACATCACATTGCACGGACATGCAATTGCGTCCCTTCATGTGAAGGATTTATGATTCAAGTCTGTTGTAAAATATGAGAACGTGCACGTAATAACATGGTTCTAGTCAAGATAAGTGATATAAAGAACCAAATTGCTGTTGTAAAATAGCGTGATATAGTTTATTCTTTACTAGAAGGAACTACTGTATCTGGAGCAGAAACATCTGTTGCTTTTCTACAATAATAATAGTTCAAAACATTTATTTCACAGAACAAAATAAATCATGTTTTTTTTGCTTCGCAGATAAAAACAATACAATAAAAAATACTTTGAACTAAATAAAGGTTAATGTTATTTATTTAAATCTTAAGTGTTTTATTTTATTACGAACTAAGCCACAGGTTGAACTATTAAAATGGAACAAAAATATTTACATTTATTTAATTTAAATAGAATGGAAAAAAATACGTCGATGGCAATGAAATTTGAAAAATTGAACATTTTAAAATATAATATTAAATTTTGATTAGAACCTATACTTTAAAAAGTCGCCAACTAGGATTGTATCATTAAAGTATGTTAGTGAATAATATTAAACTTATCCCTGTCATTAATAATAAATAAATTGTTCTGTGTCTTTACTGTTTTTTTATTAAAATCAATAATAATATTTGGATCACACTTCCTATAAACATAAACATAATTCTATGTAAATTATGTATTATTATTTTTAGGAGTGTTTTACAAATTTATCATATGAATCTACTTCACTCACTGTTTCTGCGCCCCGTGAATTGTCTCAAATAATAAAAACAGGCAACACAAAATGTACAATAAATAAATTACCTTCACAACAAAAGACGATACTACTAGGCACCTAACTATATATAAATTACACAGTAGATTTAGTCCTGTGTACATTCGTTATATTTTCACTGACCATTAGTTTTCTTCACTACATAACATGCTTGTGATCATAACATGTTTGCACTACATAAATGATAGGAAAGGGCTAATTAATGTTGGAAAAAAGAATAAATTTATTGTTCGTTCTTCTAAGTGATATGCCCTACATTTCGTTAAACAATGAGTAATTTAATGAAATAAAAGAAAAAATAATTGAAAAAAGAGAAGGAGAGATAAATACTTGATGTTTTTTTTTCAAGTTGTTGAAGTACTTTACTGTGCTGAAGGTTTACATACATGTTCCTTATCTAACATAATGAGGATGGAGAACTGACAGAGTCCAATATGGGATCTTCATCATGAAAGCGTCACCATAACTGCAAGGTCATCTACTAGTAAGACGAAGTGCGCCCTCTTGGGTTTTAGGTAGTAGAGTGCTTCGTCCCAACCTCGGGATATGACTGTCAAGTATACCATAGATCAGTTAAAGACTCAAACATACAAGCTTGAAGGATTCTCTAAAGAACACTTTGGTTGTCCAAAGGATGTCTTATTCCCAGCGATAAGCTTGACGTCATCGTCAACCCAGGTGTCTGAGGCTAAGAATAATGTACTTAGCCTGAATTGGTCTTGTCATTGGAAGACAAGATGATTAATTCTCAGCTCTCAAGGTATATGCCTGAGAATAATTCATATGTTTTATTGGGACAAACCCAAAATTAATACCGATTCTATAATTTACCCTACTCTTTAAGGAATTTTCGCATAGCAAAAAGTTTACATACACTACCATTTTATTGAAAAGAATTTCCTTGAACGTCGTTCCTCCGGCCCTAACTAAACTCTATCTCATGTGGTTTTGGAACTGGCTAGACTTCTTTCTTTTAGTTTCTGTGGGTATAAGATTGGAGGCTTCAATACGAGCTCCATTTTGTTTTCCACCAGCAGTAATATCTAATGCAGGAATTTCAGCGTCAGTCAACTTTCTAGTGTATTTTTAGAACTTTCTAGAGTTGCCTCTATGCCTTGCTTGTCAAACTTCATTCTAAGAACTCACTTGCATTATTTTGTAAATTTTATTCCTTTGCTCCGAAGAGAGCTTGACAAATCGCTAAGTGGAGTTTGTCAGTTTACTAGTGTGGGCATCGGATACGCCTTGACTGTTCAAAAACTGGGTCTCTTCTATTTTAGAGAGAGCTTCGGTATTTAGTCAGTATCAATGTTACTGCTACTTGAGGGTAGCCTAAGAGCTGCATCCCTTACAGTAGTAACTAAGATGTTATTTGAGGCTGGTGAGGATTCAGACGGATTTGGTTTCTATTTTTACCTTATGGTTGACATAAGAAGCTTGGGAATTGATGGGTGTGTTTGAGCAGTATGCACGGGTAAATCTAAATATCCTTGTCTGTAACCTTCTTCTTTGCCAAAAAATGCGTATATGTCTTCGCTGTATTCCTTGCAAGGGGTTCTAACGTGTTACTTTCAGCTAAACCCAGTTTAACCTTGATTTTTTAACAAGGTGTTACCCTTTTTCATTCTCCTTCCCCATCAACGATGACCCGGGGTAGGACAAGTACAGCGGAAAAATAAATCGAATGAACATTTTATCAATTTTAGTTTTTCACTAAATATTTTGATCAAGAAGGGAATATTTTACACGTAAAAATATTAACTATCTCAATAAAAACGATTTTAGTGCTTATTAATTATTTGGATAATAGAGTGAATTTGCTAGAAGGGCTCAAATGAAACCTTACCACTGTCTCTAATGTTTATGAGATAAGTCAAATGCACCTCCCATTTTTATGTCTATCACAGAAGTTAACTGTAAGCAATCAAATGGTTATATTACATCACATCTCTGTCGTAAATTCTATAACCACCACTTAATGTCGCGTCTGAATAACCAAAGTTAAAATTAATTACTGTCAAATAAAATGAGTCGTACGATGAATTTTAAATTAGTTTTAAACACTACATCTACAGTTCATACAACATATAAATATTTGATCACGATGTACATAACGAAATTTGAATGAGTAGTGAATTTGTTTTATATCTTGCAGCACCATGTTGTGTATATGTAATAATCACTTAGTTAGACTGGTTATACCTCCACAAATCACGTGCCTGTTTTAAGTCAAACAATCAGATAATGATGAAATATACCATACTCGTTCCTACCACGAGAAATAACAACGTAACTCTGGCAACAGATGTGGGCTAGGCTGAGTGGAGCTATCAATGTTGTAGCAGGAAAGTCTAAATGTCAAGTCTGCGACCAGAGCAACTAGATTCTTTTACCTGTACATCTTCTTCCGTAACTAACTATTATCTTAAAATTATTTAGTTATTAATATTACCATAATTTTCTCACAATAAGGTTTGTAAATATGCTCTTAAAACAAACTATAAAATTATCTAGAAACCTGTTATTAACATAATCAATGTTTCGAAATTAAACTTGAATAATTACTACTTATTTATTCGACCAGTGACTTCATTTTAAATCGATATTTTTTAAGAGCTTTCACTCATTTTTCTCTTAATGATTACATAAAAAATAGAACGTCTATTCTGACTAATTTTTACATTTATGCTATAAGTAATCCAAATAGTTTATTTTATTTTATTTTATTTTTATTTTTATTATTATTCTGTAAACCTTTTTTTTAGCGCCTTTTTAGCGCCCACAAAAAATAAAATCTTCCTTGAAATATGTTGTAGCATACTTTTGTTTATCCATTTAAAAAAAGTTTTAATTACATAATTTTTTGCCCAAACGTCTAAATTATGTCAAAATCTGTAAATTTCACATTGTGCAGGTACAAAATAGTACAAAATCAAATATTCGATGAAGGCTAATATCGACGTTATATTTATAATTTCAATATATCATCGTCCAGGACAATTTGATATTCCCTCGGTATTTTACCTCTGTTATATTACTGAAGAAAACAGTATTTTAAATATTTATATAAAATATAAAATTGAGTTCTCTCCTCTCGTTCCATTCTTTGTACAGACTTTTCTAATAGTAAAATTGAAGTTATTAACATAATTTTAAAATTTCTGTTTTTTCGTGTCTCACTCTTGTTACCGTACTCCATTTCTTCTATTGAAATGTATTTCTCTCTCTTTTTTTCTTCTTTTTTTTAACAGGGGATATCCCGAAGAACAAAAATTTCGCAGTGTATTACCATTCTAGATTATGTTATGATCATTAAGTTACACCTATCGCACAAAAATCAGAACTATTATGAATGTGGCTGAAAATGTACAGCAGCATTAAGGGATTTTAGTATCTGAAATTGCTTGAGGGATGGCCCGTGTGGAATAACTAACAGTGGATAATTTTTCAGAAGTTTGAAACCACTGTTTTTTTTTGTTTTTTTTTAAATAAAGAAATATCAGGAAGGCCTTCAGTAAGTAAAGATGATTAAGTAAGTAGTTGAAGTCGCCGAAGTGGTACGTGAAAAAAAAATTGAAATTTCTAGTAACACTGAACATGATGAAAGCAGTGTTATTAAAATTGCCGAAACTATTGATTTTTATGACATAACCAATGTCGTAAAAATATAATTGAGAAAGTATTCTTCTAAAATCCAAGTGAAACTCAAACTGAAAGATATTGACAAGCCTGAGAGATTTGTTTCTTCTTGTTATCATTGGCCCAAATTTCGTTAGAGTAAGGATGGCTTGGTAAGACCTTTCGGACCAACGAAGCTCACTTTCATCTGCTTGACTGATTGACGTATATGTCCGTTTCCTGAACAATAGGTCTGAAAATAGCTGAACACGAATTACATGAGTTGAAGGTTACAGTTTGATTAGGGGTTTCCTCCAATTTTATTATTGGTCCGTATTTTGTTTAATATGTTCAAATTAATTTGACTTAGGGTATCAAATCTCTTTTGTTCCTGAATAGTTTGGAGTCAAAGTGTATAGTTATAAAAACAAATTTACCAACTGGCTATTTTGCAAGCACTGCCAGGTGTGTTGAATAAAATCCTTATATTTTATACGTTGAAAGTTTATATCCTGTATGGACAGACAGACAGATGAGGTCAGATTGGAATGCCTTTAGTTAATTCACGTATTGTAGAAACGACCAATTAAAAAATAAATATTAAATCTCTCACTCTTAAATCTGTTTCAACATTTACACTTAATGTCATTCAAAGTGTTTTTACTTTGGAAATATAAATTATTTCCAGTTCATATCGTTCTTGTGTTAGTTATTGATTGTGTGGGAAAGCCTTGTTTTGGTTAATTAAAAAATATCTATTACTGTAGATGACGACCGGATAACATGACATGTAAAAAGGACAACGTGTATGAAAAATTACAATGTTTTGGTCAACAGAAGAAATAAAAATTGTTTTATTAAGAGAAAACTCAAGTGAAAGTCATAACATGTGTTTCTATACAAACCTGGAAAAGTCAAATAAAACGTATTGTTATATGAGAAACAATCACTTGTATACCATAGTGGTTTTGAAGTCCAGTACTGCAGTATTTCTATAAATGTTAAAAATGCATGGGTACATGTTATAAGAAGAAACACAATATTTTGATTTTACCAAAATCGGCGATAGCCTCTAAGGATCCAAAAAAAGTAATCTTCAAAAAAATACGCATAAAATAATTCCCAAATGATTTCGATCAAATGAGAAGGCTTATATAGTGTTTCCCAATAAAAGGTGCGACATTGTTTTGGGGGATTGCTACATTATCTTACAAAAGTTTAGTCTTATCGCATTGGTTAATTTTTATTTGTCATTATAAGACTGCGACCATACGTTAATTCTTGAACTGGCTGTTTTGAGAGTTGGTTTTAAGTTTGGCTAGACTATTTTTTTGTGTGTGGATGTGTTAGTGCAATGGTGATGAACCGCCTATATTGTGAGATAAATTACATAGCCTTGTAATTTATATATTAATAATAACTGCGCATTCTTATTTATTATTTATATTAAGTGCATGTTACAATTTAATAGCCTAATTAGTTGCACGATGTCACACTTGTTATTTATTTGCTTATTATTTATCAAGCTGTAACAAAAACATGATTGCAAACAGTTTTCCTTAGAATAAAATAATGATCAATTTTCAATCAAAGAGGACTAGTTGTGGGAGAGGGTGAAGAAAAGACCTTGAACTGAATATTAAGGACTGCAGCACGAGATGCCTGGCCTTGTCAATTCCTTCACATAAAGATAATACAGATAGGCATTGCATTGCACAGTCGTGGGTCTTATCATGTCTATCCATGTAAATAATGTATGCTTCCTGTACGTTAGCATAAATAGTGGAACGTGCATATATTAGTCAAGAAACTTGATAATATACAAAACATAATGTTTTATTAATATACGGTTATAGAGATTAGTGTGTTAAAAACGACTGTATCTGAAGAGAAAATGAGTTTGTTTAATTTTTATAATAACAATAGTCTCAAACATTTGTTTCTGAGAACAATCCGTGATATTTATCTATAGATAAAATTGCTGCCATATATATTTTTAAACTAAATTAAATTGCTTTAAAAATTGTTACTACATACTACAACTATCTCATAACTTTAATTTTCATTGACATCTTTACTTTTATATTTTAGTCCAAATGAATAACTAAGTTGCAGATTAAACTATAAAAACACTATAAATATATTAATTGAACATTGTTTATGTAACAAATCAGATGATAACCATGAAACACTTTATTTCAAATGTAAAGTTTAACTATTTACTTGAAATATAAGTATAAAGTTTCTAACATGAATTTAGAATTTACTGTTTTTAACAATGAAACATTGTGAATTGTTTTAAATTATTATTCTAGTAATATAGAAAAGGGATTTGATGATCAAAATAGTTGGCCTTTTACCGAGTGTCATGCCAAGGTTCTGAAAAAATCTATTATTATAATCAGTGCCTCTTACGGCCACAGATCAGCTCAGTCAAAAAGTTGGAATTTTCGCTTTCATCTTTTTCAGAAAATTTGTCTTTCCGTCTCTATAACTCAATGATCAGAAAACCCATAACATTGTCACGGTATAGTGTGCTGAGAGGATCAACAAACAGTAGTAACAAAACAGAGGTCCATTCTAAATAAACTTGTTTGAATGTAGTGTCTTGAAGGCCTACTTACATATATATATATATATATATATATATATATATATATATATATATATATATATATATATTATAAGTGTAAATACACTTTCTTCTAAAGTAGAAGCCTCTATTATTACACCAATTAGCACATGAAATTATATCGAGAGACTTATTCAATTAAGACATTTTTGGGGATATTTTAAAATGTCTGCACTAAACCGCCCGAGCCTTTTTGTAAAACCACCCGTGTAGAAAACAAGCATGTGTCTTCTTAGGTATTATGCTCTGCCTGCCTGTATAAATACAGATATAAATAAAGGTGGGAAAACAAGACTTCACTTAATATCTTACCAGTTCTCATGCAGAACAATAGATTGTGGGTCAGAATAAATCTCAGCACTACATTCACATTTTCTACTTACATGACCTTCCAAATTCATAAGAACATGTTGTTTTACTCAAAATACACACAAAACAGATATTTTAATTACTTCCTGAAAAATAATTGTATTATTACAAACAAGTAATTCTGCTTTCATCCAAAATCGCCAAATTGTTATTTTGAACGGTATAATAAATCTTATATCTAGTCCAAGACATGCTGTTTACTGTAGAAGAGTTTGCATTCATTTGTTCAATAGTGTTAAGTGTTTTCCACAACTCTTGAAGTCTGGAAACTTTCTTTACTGAAAGCAGCCGTATTTTCACGTTATCTTAACCCGTTGAGATACCGTTTAAACCTGCCTAGACACAAAAGTACTTGGAGCTTATTGCAAAGCTTCTTCATTCCTTTAATGTCAACATTGTTTCTCAGCATAATATATAATGCTTACATTAGTATCATACTAATTTATTTTTACATTTAATGGAATTATATTGTATGTCCTGTTAAACTTTATGTTCCAAGCTAAAAATATCCACAACATCTTTTAAACTCATATACTCGATTTAGGTGGTTTAATTGCTATTGTGTAATTACATGGAAATTATTATTAAGGTATATAATTTGTTTTTCAATCTTTACATAATTAATACAACAAAAATTAGGTTTACATGATGTAGCGAAATAATACTAAGTTCCAGATCTGTTTCCATATCTACATTATTCTCAATAACATATTTGCTTTGCTAACTTCTGACAATAAAGCCAAAAAGTCGTACAATTACTAAAATTGTTCGCATTTCAATTTAACGTCAATTAAAAAAGTCGGTAAATATCTTTTGTCTACAGTTGTTGACAAAGTGGCATTTTGTTCATTTAAATTAGTTTGCAAAACAGCTGATTTCTCAACAGTTTCACTTTGCCCACTACTTTGCTCACTCCGAACGGCAACCGAACAAAACGAAATTTAGGTTAAGTTTATTTGAATTGATTTATTATATACAGGAAATGTCCCGTATGTTGGTTAGATTAATTCTTACATGTAAAATAACATAAATAAACAACAAACAACTTTTTAAAGTTGAAAAAGGAAGTGATTATTCATGAAGATGATTGACAGTGTTTGTATTTCGGAGAGTATTTTTCGTTTGCCGAGTTTTGAAGTTGGCAATCCCGTTTCCTCAACAATACACCTAAGTTATTTGTAATATTCATAAATAACCTCAGTTTTGACGTGAGAACTTTTACTCAGTGTTGATGTGTTGTTTAGCATTACTGCTATATTTTGTGTAGTTACTTTTAAAATATAGACAGTTCAGAGGATGAAAACCTGTCAAATACCCCGCCATATTGTGTTACTGATGAAGTATGTTTTTGTTTGTCACAAAATAACAACTGTAGACAAAGTATAATGTGCAATTCGTTAGCAAAGTGTCTTTTTAAACTCGATAAAATTGACGCATTCCGCAAGTCTCGTGCGTCAACATTTTTCTCTCGTTTAAAAAAGCGCCAATTTGCTCACTAGTTGCACAAATAACTATTTACATACTTAGTCGGTAAAATCTACAAAAGGTGGCTATGAACGTGACTTGATTGTTTTAGATTTCCTTTTCTTAACTATATTCTAGGTCATTTGAATTTAACATGTTTAAAACACGTGTAAAAATCAGAAGAAACTACGAATGTACAAAATAAAAATAAAATCAGAAATATTCAAAGATAAAAACAACTTAATATTCTGGTATTTTTGGACTAAAACACGTCCAAGCACAATACTTATAAAGTGTATACATCTCTGTTATTTTAGTACTATTTATTTTAAATTGCCATAATTGCTTTCAGAACTAAAAACATTTGTTTTACAAAAATACTGGATATAACAAAAGTTATGCTGTTTGGAAAAAATTATACAGTACAATTTCTGTATAATCGTTATTTAAGGCCTTCTCATAAGTTCTCTCTTATCTATAAAAATTGCATTCAAAACCCTTAAAAACTCTCAAAATATTAGAATAAAATATTCTTTCAAAATTAACAAAATTATCATGATAAGAAATTACAGTTATTTTTATGATTGAAATTTATTTGTTCTTCTTTAAAATGAATCTTTTTTATATCAAGTTATTGAATAAAATTTTATTTTATTTATTTTATTATAAAACATGTATTACACGTATTTCCTAAGGTTTTACAATTTTTAATCCTAAATTTTTTTTATAACTTCTATAAATATTCTTTACCATTATCCAAGTAAAACTAGTAGTGCATTCAAACATAAACATACTACAATTATAATCATACTATATTATAAGTTTTGTTTAATAAACGCAAATGCATCAATCTATTACAGAATAGTCCTGGAAATACTTTAGGACTAAATACGTATAAAAACAGCACACAGATTGTCGGTTTTGAATTATTTAAGTAATATTTGGGTAGCGACCTTACATTACATAGATATTTATTTATCTTTGAAACACTCAATCCAGAGACAACGAAATATTTCATATATATCTATACTGATTAAAACTATATTTTATCTTTTTAATCCATGTGCTTGATACACAACAGCTGCAATAAATCGAGGGTTCAAGGTTATAAGAAATCTTAGATACACAATTGTGAGAATATGTATTTGTCACGCTGCAGCATTCCTAGATGTGCCCTACTGGCTCAGAATCATCTTTCAGCCTCTCCACTAAAACATAACAAGCCTAAGAAATAACATGCAAATACCAACTACGCCTCTTAGATAAAAGTGGCTTCTTAAAAGAGAAGAAAATGACGGGTATTTTAGATATATTTAGGACTTAACATTTATAATATCTTTTGTTGATTTTGATTTCAATTCACATTCTCTCTTGTTATATGACCTGGTGTATTATTTTATTGTCTTTTAATCCAACAAATAACCAACACTCAACACATCCTATATATTCACAATAGGTACACTGCTCTACAACTACAAAATAGTACTTTATATTCAAGAATCTAATATTTTCAAATACTTTTATTAACTTTACAATTATTTTGATTGTTGCTGAGTATAAGTGGAATATCTGTCAGCAATATAACAAAATCCTGTAATATGTCTCTCCCAACCACACCTCCCTTCTTCTTTCACAGTCAAGCAAGGATATCCGTCGAGGAAAACATTAAAACGAAATATTAGGAGTTAAAGGATTTATTTCGATATTGAAGTTTTGTTGTAAACTGCAACAACAAATTTGCAGTTCTGTAAACACTTTTATTCTGCAACAACAAAAAAGTCTAGTGATAATAAACACATAGATGTATTCAACTGATTTTACAAACAATTCTTTTGTGGTTTAGAACAATTAATAGCTTTGTCTGTTCACACTAACACAAACACATTTGTCGGCTAATTCACTCTCTTTATAAAGGATATTATTACTTACATACCGTTGGAAAAATAATTACTTACCTATTAACAGGAAAAATGCATTTCAATTATAATTTTTTTAAATACAAATCTCTTTTCTTCTTGTGTTAAAAAAAAGTTGGAACTATTTATTTATTGAAGGAAGGAAAATTATTGAAAATAAAAGTTCTTCCTAAAATTCTATTACTTTTATTTGTTTAATGAGTTTTGTTGTATAGTATTATAACACGACATATTAAATTATTTCGTTATATAATTAATGAAACTCAAACTGTATATATTTTTATTAATGTTTAAGTTTATTACTACTACATTATTGTTGATACACCAAACATTCTTGCACAATACCTCTGACTTGAAAACAAACCTACATTTAGCTTTCTTAGTGTCTGGTTTTCCATCCATCTCTCTAAATAAATAGAGTATGGGGGCATAAAAAAACTTTGTTCGTTAGTTTTCCTCTGCTCGTGTTGATCCTGGATCGAACCAACCCATAATATGGTGATAGAGTGACTCCTAACTTTGATAAATTAATAAAAACATATTGATATTCACAATATAAACCAAAATAGATATTATATTTACCTCATAAAAGATAAATTTTATCAAAAAGAGAGAAATTAGGTTTTTAATTAGTGTTATGTTTCATTTATATTCAAAATCACCAATTGCTGATTTATAGAATAAATAAATCTGAGATCTAGTCCAAGACCTGCTATTAACTTGGGATTCATTTGTTAAATAGTATACAGTGTTTTCCTCCTGTATTTGCGTCTTGAAACTTTCTTTACTAAATGGAGTCGTAATTTTACGTTATTTCAACCTGTTGTAGTGCCATTTACGCCTGCTTGGACACAAACAAGTATAAATTTACACTTGAACAATTGTAAATACTGGTAAGGTCAATTGGTGACATGAGCATAACTAGTAAAGGCTAGGTTTAGAGTATTTTAACTTTCCGCTGTATTGAATAATTAAACTTCTTTATTTTCCATTCACATTACGTAGGAATAGGAAATTATGACGATAATATTTTTCGTGTATACCTATAGATGAAAATATTAGATAAGATGTGATTGGTACAGGTATGATGAGGTAAAGAAAATACTGTCAGTTAATAACTATTAAATAACTTACTTGGAACTTATATTGCATAGTTCTTTGTGGCTTTAGTGTCAACAATGTTTCTCAGTATAATATAAAATATGGATATTTGTAAATGAAGATCTTTAAATATTTCATTGAATTGCATAGTAAATTAACGTTACTAATTTTTTAACTATAGTTACACCCAGTAGAGGGTTGTTTAGGGCAAATTATAGTTAAGCTTGTCGATTTATCTGTAATAAATACTATAGTTACTGTTACAAATACTCAATATATAATGTGAAAACTTTAAATAACTTGAAAAATAAAAATAATGTTTACATGCTATTGACATTAACTTACGTAAGTATAAATTTAATTTCAATTCAAAAAATTGTTAATGGTTTTGTATGTAACCTTTGTCATGTTAAGAAATTCTTAAATAACATGTTCTGTAAACAAAAGTCTGTCAAATGCTTAAAACTATGAATATTGCATGTGTATTTTTTCTTTCCTTTTCTAACTATTTATTCTATTCTCTTGTAATAGATTTTTCCAAATAACATGGTCAAAATTAGGAGAAAACTTCAAACGGTAAAATAACAAAACTTTCTACAATTATTGGCAATGATAAATTTTTTAAATATGTACTTCTTTTTTGAAGCATGGACTCGTCCAATTTCTCTAAAACACATTTTCCGTACCAAATGTTGTTCATACCTACCTACTATAATATTATTATGAGTCTGAATACAATTAATAGTTCGCACTATTAATTACCAACCCAATAAGAAACAGTAACACTATATACCCAGCTTTATATTAAGATCACTTTAGTTATTGTTGTACATACCTGGTTAAAATTATATCAGAGAAGTATATATTTGCTTTCACTATTAAACAAATGAGAGGAAAGCCCTAGTTAATATTTTTAAAAAAAGAATAAATGCATTGTTGAATCTACTAATTGAATCTACTCACTTAGTTTTAAAAAGAAAATAATTTGATAATTTAATTAAATAAATGACAAATTGATTGAAGAATAGGACAGAAACATAACTACAATGCAAAACTTTTCTCGTTGATTCATTTGTCGTACTTCATTTCAAATTAAATACCACCACCCGGAGATATTTATCATGGAACAGGTTTATATTTTGTTTTTAAAGTTTAAACTTTTAAAATAAAAGAACGACTTTAATGGAGAATAATGTGTTATCTAGAAACCAGTAGTAACTACACGGATTGTTCTGACTTTACAGGTTTTAAAATATACTAAATGCGTAAGGTAACAAATGCCTAGATAGAAAAGAACAAAAGTTGAAAAATTTAAAATAACAATTTCTACTTTTTAATAAAAAATAATTACATTGATTGATCTTTAAGGATATTAAGAGTTGTAGTATTTGAAATAATTTGTCCCTTAAACATTCGGAAGGAAAGTTACAGTTACAGCAGTACAAATCTGTAATTTTGATTTGAAATTGAAAAGGCAGAAGTCAAAATATGTGGAACATATTTAATAAATTGCAACAAATAATTTAGCGTTTTGTATCCATTGTAATGTTTTGTAAAATATGGTAAACTCTTTGATTAACAGGAAATCGAAAATGCAGTTAAATTGGTGGTTTTTAGTAACGTGTTATTTATTTGTTTTCTAGTAAATATAAAGTTCCCATTCACACTCAGTGTAAGCATTAACATTTACATCATTTAGATAAATTTTGTATATGTGTCTACACAAGTTGCCATTAAAAATTAAATCTAAACTCCACTAAATATATTTAATGAACTCAGAAAACAGAGCAATTCAATTAATTTTGCAATAAATGAAATTTGTCTTTTGAGATCCAGGAATTATTTATTACACACCATGACACACAAGATGTCCCTTGATTGTTAAGGATAACGGCTGTGAAACCTTATTATCAAGTTCTTTAATTCGTGGAAATAACTTTAGGTAGCACTACAACTGTTTGTTTGATTGTTGCCATGACAACAAGTCAGTAAACACAATGGTTGTGAACGGATGATTAACTACGATGCAAAAAACTCAAACTCTAAATTTTTTATTGAATCGAAATGTCCTGACGATGACGTGCACATTTTGGCATTAGATAGGCTACTGAAAAATAATAAACATAAAAATAAAATAACATGACATAAATTATTTCATCACAAAGGATCTGTAAAGGAGAGAAAAAGTAAATTAATTAATGTGTAAGGGTTGTGGAAAGTATTAAAGTAGCATTGGTTATAAGTGCGAGGAAATCAACATAATGATTTTCTACGATACTAGACATCAAACGTCTAAGTCTTACACAAATTCCTAATTCTAATCAAAGTATTTTTTTTAAATACATTAATTTAATATCCAAAAACTGGTATCTTGTGCCTTTTAGTTGGTAAATTGCATTGTTAAATCAAGGGGTCTTATGTTGTATGGGGTAAGTTTGTTTAAATCTGTTGTGTACAAAGATTTTCTGAACATCGTAATAGTATATTACTAATTTCTTTGGCAATCCCGAGGAACATAGCTGAATCTACAACTTTTTCATGTAGAAGTGGATTTGTCAACTATATAGCTATTCGAAGGCTAGGGTCTCTATTTTATGATCTTTTATTCTTTTTTTTATAAATCTATGATGACGGTGAATTTTTTTAAAATTTATACACTAAGAAATAATATATACCAAATTTTACGTTCATATCTTAATTTTTGCGCCACTATCGTTATTACTTACAAACGACAACGAAGACGGACCAGCAGTATGTAAAAAATCACTGTTTGTGATACCAAACCTACTCTATGCTTCGTATATTAGATAAGTAATGCAGCAACATTTAATTTGCCATTCAATATAATGGTATTTCTCATATAAAAGAGTCGACACCAATAACTGAATACTAAATCACTATTTAGGGTTGAATGTAGATCACTAACTACATTGCAGCCTGGCGGTTGTTTAAAGATTAATTGAATGAAATCTCTGTGAACTGATTTCATGGAGTAATTATACATAACTTATCATCTTGCTGAACCTCAATTTATGTCGGAGTTATGTGTTTAAAGTATAACGTATCAAATAATCTGTGTAGGTTTCTGTATTAAACATAACTCTATAATAAAGTTTTATATTAATGCTTTTATTTTATTTTACATCATAATAAAATATATACAAATTTCGCCTTTTCTAAAATAAATAATCTGTGCAAAAACAATCTACAACCTTTCTTACACACTTGCAGTCCTTGTGAAATAAATTCATGATTTAATTATACAGAATTAGGGTGTGGCTTTCTCTGACCGAATCTTCTCAGACGGAATTCTATTCTGACCGAAAATACGTCATAGAAATCTTTCGAACAAAGAAGAATTTGGTCTGAGAAGATTCAATCAGAAAAGAAAACTTGATTAATTTTATTAAAAAAAAAGGATGTTTCGGTCAATGAAGAATTCGGTCAGAGAAGAAAATTTTATTATTTTTCGGTCAGAGAAGAGCCTAAAAGTTTAGAAAAAAAGAGGGTTTCGGTCACAGATTATTCGGTCAGAGAAGAAAACTAGTTAAAACGTTCGGTCAGATAATACGATTAATTAATTGTAAAGCATGTTGGTACTCCTTGAAGGGGCATATTATTTATACAATTTTGTTTAATTACCAGAATCGCATGGTCTGAACTTTGAAAACCTTTGTTCAACGGATACACAATTTGATAAAAGATTTTGTTAAAACCTAACCTAACCTAATTGTCAACTAAACGTTAAATCAGTTATGTTTTCATTACTTTCCCAATAGTAGTCTAAACAGAGAACATGGGATAATGGGAATTAAAAATACGTTTTTCAATGAATATCAATTATATAACATGCGCCTTCATTCCCATATGCCAGCTTTACGCAGAGCAGTTCATTCGGTCTGAGAAGAAATCCGTAACGAATTTATTTGTCGTAGAAGCAAGCTGTCACAAATATTCGATCAGAAAAGAATTCGGTAGCAGAAGATTCTGTTAATGAAGACGATTTCAATAATTAAACAGTTACTTCGGTCAGAGAAGACAAACGTCCACATTTCTTTCGGTCAGAGAAGAAAGCTGTGACGAATTTTCAATCAGATTATATTTCAGTCAAAGAATATTCGGTCAGAGAAGACCACCTCCAAAAATAGTCATCTTGGAAAATTTCAACTGATATCGGCGTTACGTATTTAAAGTAAACCTTATAATAAACTTATTATAAAGTCATGTATGACTTTACATGTAATTGTTTCTATAATGAGCACAACTCTAGAATAACGTTTCATCATATCAATGATTTTTCAGCTTCATAATAAAATATATAAAATTATTGTAAAGAATTATTTATAATTTTTAATATGTTTTGGTCGGTCTTTTAAAAAAAAAAATAGATAATATTCTTTTACTATAGAAAACTTTTACTTACGATTTTGTGCACTGGACATTTATTTTCACATTTACCAATATTTTCCTTGAAATTAGACTAGTTGTTTTTGAGAAATCTTTCCCTATAGACTACTTTAATACCATATCACCATTCCAATATTTTTGTTTCTACCGATAACTCAGAAACCGGTGTTTTTAGAGAGATGGTGAACAATTTATTTTATTTAGATAGGCCTACTTAGGAGCTACAATTAAATTAAATTTGATCAAAATGGTTCGATTTTAAGAAAATAGAATTTTACTTTTTGTATTATGATTGAGTTGTCGAACTTGGTGAAAAATGTCGTTTCAAAATATCATTATAGTCTATGTTGTATTTTATAAAATTGTATAACTCAATTATTAATTAATGGATTATTTGGCAGTTAGACGAAATTTATTACGTGTATGTTTTATGAGAGGCGTTGTGAGTGTCATGATAGATGTACCTAAAACCCTTAGCCAAATATCGTGGTATATTCCGGATTATATTGAAAGGATTAATAGACCTTCATATCAGGAGTGTATTAGAACAGGTCCTCATGCGTCTTCTCTACTCAACTCGTCACTTGCTCTATATAATACGGTCGCACACATTGCAGACTTTTCCTGGGAATTACCTTTATTTCGAAGAGCTTCATTGTGTGTATTGAAAAAACTTTGAATGAGTGAAGGTCTAGCTGATTTCTTCTATATGATTTTTTTTCTTGGTTTTGTAGTGCAACTATAGCTGATTCATTATTTTTACACTCTTTTGTTTTTCGTTAGGTGTCTATTTATAAATATATAATTTTTCTTCGTAATTGCAGGTTTTGATAGGACTACGTATTTGGATGGAATTTAAGTTCAGAAGTTATTTCTGTTTGTTTTAGTGAATGTATCTATGAATGTTTATGTATACATGTGTTTATCTAATTGTATATTTATTTAAAATTAAGACTTGGCTCTATTTCGTACGTAATAGCGCCTCTCTAATTGGGTCTATGACCTTTTGGTGCTGCTACTGCAATACTTTTGTATCTTCTATATGATGTATTTAAGTATGATGTTATATCATTGTATCATTGTTGCAAGAATTGAATATTCTATTTTATTAATTTAATTATTCTCATAATTTACTATATATATTTATTTACAGGTTAACCATACGTTTCCTTATAGACTAATAAGAAGAAAAAAAGAAAGACTTTACATGCCACTTTAACGGTAAGTAGACTAGTTTAGTTTTTAACAGTTAAAATATATAACATAGATTAATATGATTTTGTCTAACCTTTACATTATTCTGTTTGTGATATCCACAGTAAAATGTTTTACATGTAGTGAATACTACTTTTTACCGGGATAGATGATAATTTCATAACTTAAACAAAATACAATTTCAAGTTTTCTTGCTAGATACTTCTTTTTTCTGGACTTTATTTGATTACTCAAACATCTATGATTTGTTTTTGGGGAGTAAATCCCTTTTGAAGTCCCTTCATTTAATGAAATTGGTTTTGTAACGATGAGGATGTGTGCCGGTCATCTACTCAGTACTCTAAGCCTAAACTCGTTAACTGATCACATTAGGTGAGTGGAAATATTTTCCCCATATTTCGAAACGTTTATTTTCATTTTTCGATAACTCAAAATTGTATGGGTTTTACGATAAACACAAAGGTGTTTATCTAAATCAGCTCCAACGATTTTACTTAATGTTGCCTCCATGGATCCAAACACAACACAATTGTTATAATCTCTTTAAAAATCCTGGTTAACAAATTATCGGTGAAAACCCAAAAGTCTCCAAGCTGCTGTTATAAAAGAAGTAATTCCTCAAAATTGACTTAACCTAATTTCGGTAAACTTTTTGTGAAATGTGAATATTAATGATCCGAACCCTTGTGCAAAATCACAAATAAAAAACTTCTACTTTTTGGTTCGTTTTCACTTTTTAACTGACAACTATTGGATTGATATTTTGGTAATAGTTTTGCTTACTTAGTTTTGGGGATCAATGGAAGTTGTACGATATATTTGCACTGTTTATTATAAACTTGTTACTTCATCATTTTGTTTTGACCTACCTTCCATGGAAATCATTGTTATACAATCAAATTGATCAGTCAATCTATATACTCAGATGATAAACTATTAATTATTTTCAAAACTATTTCAAGCCAACTATAGGTAGATTATACATGATATTTAAAATAAATAAAACAGTAGAAGAGAAACTGTAGAGAAAAGTCGGTTTCACCTCTTGCTATATATGTCTCAAACTGTAATGAAATCGCTCACAAAAATGTAATATTTCAAACTAAACAAGTAGGGTAATCCTGTCAAATGCTTTTACAACTTGTAAATCCCTTAAAGTTTCTGATAATCTTGATTAACGTATTACTCTAGTTAAACTTTAATTATTTTAAACTACTCTAATCTTATTGTAGTTTCTCCATTCTATTGCAATCTTATTTTTAAATGGTATTTCAATTGTATTTTTTACCTTTTTTATATTTCATTTCTTTTGTTTATTCCTCAAACTATTGTTACAATAAATATTTACTATAAAAAAAATAGAGCAAAAACATAGCACAATCTTTCTCACACATAAAATCAAATACTAACTCAACAAAATATTCGTCAACAAAATTATCAGTTTGGATAGTTAACCGGAATTTTAACTATGTTAACCGTAAATATTTGAACTAAACAATTAAAATTTATATTTTGACAGCACTAAATATTATTAAAACTGAACTAAGATCATTTAATCTCCATTGATTGGTCGACGTTAGGGACTCTGTTAAGATTAATGGCCTGTAAACGAGACGATTTAATTACTTGTTGCGGCTTGTTCACTTCTACCAGAATCTCTTTTCCTAAACTCATTAAACTTGCTTCAGAACATATATTTATACACTAATTTAATAAATATAACTGTGTCGCACAATTTATACGTTACTACACCGTAATATTACGTGTGGAGTTTTTATGCGGAAATATTATTTTGAGATACTTTGCGATCAAATAAGTGGTTTTGGGAATTACGCTTGTTTGCCTGTCTCAAGCGAGTTGTACCCAAACGAGTGAAATGATTTTAATTAAATTTAGTACGTAAGCATGTTTTGGTTTATCTCAAGAGTTTTATTTTCACTTTTTCCATAACTCAAAAATTTTAGCACCTGATGAAAAGACAAAATTTCGTTTTCCTCAATATTAGCTCTAACGATTTTTCTCAAATTTTCCTAAAATATAACCCCTAAAAATCCGAACAAAACGTATTGGTTTGTCATCTCTCCATAAATATCGGTTGATGTGTTATCGGTAATAACAAAAAAAAAGTCGGTCAAGTTTTTATAAAAAAGTAATTTCTCAAAATACTGGTTTCTTTCAAATGTTATTTAAAATAAGAAAATTAGTGATTTGTGTTTTAAAATTATTAAGTATGAATTATTAAGTATTAATTATGAATATGAATTGAATAATATTGTGATCAGATATGAAAAATTGCGGGAAATAAGAATTAACTGTAGTTAAGGAAAAATTAACAAAATTAAAACAAATATTACAACCCCGTCGTTTACACTGATTACATATTATAATATTTATACTTAAGAATATTTATCACACAATCAAAGCAAGTTTAGACGTTATTTAATTATATAAATATCGTTTAAAATATTATATAAAAAGTAACACTGCGTCTATGGTTGATGTTTATTCTGTAGCTCGCAGAGTTAAACGTAATAGCTTACAACTATTATCAGTTAAATAATTGTTACTTACGGCTTCGTGTCTGTTCACCATTCTAACACAACTAATTATCAGATTAAGGGAAGGATAGATAGGATACCAGTATCAACTAACTGTACTCATAAAACAGACAATTCATTTTCTGAATAAAAACTGAACAAAAAACTCACTTCTCAATATAAAATTATTTATAGTGTTTCGAACGGCTTACGTCTAGCTTCCTCGTCGATAGTTGACGAATGGGTTCAAAGAAGGAGGTAGACGTGACGTCATAAATAAATAAATACAATTAAGAGGAACCCCTTCAAATTATACGATGGCAATTCCTGTACAAATATAATAATATAGCTGGAAGCCGAACAGTTTATTGTCACTTTTTTACTAACTTCTACCGAACTGAGAGTTTTTTTTTTTTTTTTTTACGACGGAGAGTTTTAGTTGATTAGTTTTTCAATTCAGAATTGGAGAATGAGAACGTTTGTATAATGCTTTTTTACGCTTTATTTAAATATTATCGAATTAGTGACCACAAAATCAATGAACACTTTAAAGATGAAGATAAAAATAAAATGCGGGTATGACTAATCAACTGTTTTTAATTGAAACAAAATACAATACGAATTCCAATGTTCTCAATATACATTTTTGGTATTTGTGTAGTTATTTCTACCGACAGATACTGGTGGAATGAGGTCTGGATGTCTTACAATCCATTTGTTCACAAGTTGATGATACCCGTCAGATTCGACAAGCTGTTTGATCCTTCATTAATCAAGACTATATCTAAGCTAATATCAGTCTAAATAACATTTCTATAAATCAGCTAACAATGCCACAACTTTATTTATAACAAATACTATATAATATTAATAGTTAAGCAAGATTAGACTATGTTCCTTAAACAGACTACTATAAATGTTATTTAAAATTGACACTAATTCAACGACCGATCGTTCAACGGGTGTACATTACCCAGTTAAATTAACGACAATACCTTAATAGTTTAGTTGTAATTTAACAAGACTATTGCTTTCTATAGGACATAGAAAATTATGTGATTGGTGGATTAGATTAGACTATTAGGGTACGAGGACTCGAGATTCTTGTACGTCAACCTAAGCTTAATGTAATAGTCCCAAGGACCTACCAGCAAGGCAAGCCGATACCTGTCGCCTGAACAAGGTTCAGGAGCTTTCGTCCTGTGTTAACATCGAAGTCATCATCCAGTTTTAGAGGTCCGAAGATGGCTCTTCTTTTAACATCAAGTCTCTCGCATTGCAGGATCATATATCTTGCAGTCTCATCAGGCCGTTTACATAGCTTACAAGCTGAATCACTATTGGTGATCCTGAGTGTTAGCAAATGTTTCCTGTGGTGACCATGTCCATTAAGTAACGCCATAACTTGTTTTAGACGGCTTCTATTCAGCTTCAATAACGAGTTGGTTAGTTATTGAGCAGAGTCTCTGATAAATTTATTGCCGAGCTTTTGTCCAGAGTAATCATGCCAGCCTTTGTACCATTTTTCAATCGCATTGTAGGCAACATATTTTGATATGTCACAGGCTGGCTCTGGAGCCAAAAAGGACATTTTTGGACCCTTCTTGGCCATTTCATCCGCACATTCGTTACCACAAATGCCTGTGTGCCCAGGTATCCAGCTTAGGATTACAGAGTTGGTGGAAGCTAGAGTGTAGAGATCCTGGTAGCTCTCCCACACCAGCTTTGAGGAGATTTGCTTCAAGTGAAGTGCCTTAAGGACAGCCTGACTATGGGATATTACAACTATGAGTTTGTAACGCTTAGTTCTAAATTGGTACATGTCAGAATTGCAGAAACCTCTGCAATGGAAAATTGGAAAATTGTACTATACTTTCCCCGTCTTGTGTTTTGAGTATTTTGAGAATGTGACTGGTAAAAAACGGAAGTCATTTTTTTGCAAAACTACCCATTTTGGGGTCTCCTGAGTAAATAAAAGTGTTTTTTAAGGGTATCTGTCTTTTATTGTCTCTTATCAGGGCCACTATCTCTCCAAAAATATCAGTTCTTGTGTTAGCGATAAAAAAATTTAAAAACAGCCATAAGGACGTAATTCTCAATATCAGCTATACAGATTTCAATCAAATTTTCTTGAAATGTGAAGCAAATTATCAAAATCCGTGTACAATATAAAATCGCAAAAAGACAAAATTATGTTTTAGGATTAAATGACAAAAAATAAAAATGATCTTTGATCGCTGTCGTTAACGACTAGATTTTTATCAAATAGATATACGTTAGGGCGTGTTTATTGCACAATCGATGCAAATTTAAGCTCTATTTAAATATATAAACATGTTTTTTTTCAAAGACATGGCTTCACGGGTATATTTTCACTTCTAACGAACTGACTTTTTTGGTAACGAATAGTTTTGTATTTGGTTTTAGGGATGGATGAGTAAGAAAGTTTGTCCAATGTCTTAAATTTTAAATATGGTCACTAACTATCAGAACAAAAATAGTTTCGAACGAACGATCTGAACGATTGAAAATGTCGTTTATGCGTTTGGGTTGCAATTTATATTAAATCTAATAATGAATACGTAATGAGTTGAGGCATTTTACGTATTTGGTTTAGAAGAATATTTACAACTCCGCCGTCTCAAAATCTTCAAAATTTACACCAGGCAAAGTGATTATAAACCTGCATTCTGTATTTTATATCAAGACTTTTGGATTCTTAATTGTACACACACAGACACGTCACGGATACAAGTACATAACTCACTTTCTTTAAAATTGGGGGATGGGAATTTTTCGTGTTGATAAAAGGTATTTGTCTTGTTAAAATACTTACACAGTGTTTCCTAAAAGTTCAGAAATCATTACAGAAATTAGTCATTATAAATGTTTAATGCCATCAGACATGGAGTCAAAGTTCCATCTTAAACATTGTATTTTTTTTTACCCACTATTTTTATATTCACACGTGAACAAATAAATGTCAGCTCTTTAAGTCAACTAAAGCAGTAACAAAATGACTTATTGTATCAACAGAAAATATTTAATTAGTGACGAACAAAATACAAAATAGAGAGTAATTTATTTCTTCGTTAATTAAAAGCAATAAAGAGGAAAATACAGTGCTTCCTGTTATTGCAGGCAATGTTTAAACACTGTGTTCCATATAGCTAGACGTTTATGTGCTAATATAAATGTAGCATGTCAAATAAATTTCAATGAACTATATTAAAATAAATGAATATAATTAAAAATGTTTATCGTTAGAATGATGTAGAAACATTATTTAACCTAGTATCTCTAATGCATAAATTAATTTAATGTTTTTTATTAATGATTCTTCAAAGTATACTTTAACCAAAATTATTGAAACAAACTATCACTGTTACATTACGCCTTAACATGTGTGTGGATATAATTTTATTTTGTTTTCAACTTTCAAAATTATATATTTTTATACATAGACCATTCGTTATGTTATATTATTTTAACAACTCAATACTACCACTGCGGAATCAATTAATTTTTTTAAAGATATCTGTTATTAAATTATAGAAATATAACTATAAAATTAGACATTATTTTATGATAGGATATCAGGATCCTTTTGTAGAATATTTAACCAAAAGTTAGTAGTTAGGAAAGTGGGCGAAGCAATGATGGATACTCAATATTTCTTTTTTTCTTATTATTATTATATATATATATATATATATATATATATATATATATATATTAACCAGAATAACCATCTTCTATTAATAATTTATATTAAATTCTCTTCTCTTTAGGTTAAAAATTATCAGAAGAGAAAAGTAGAGAGTCTACAAATGTGCCATATCATTATATTTAAGAAAAAACCCTCAGTAGGCGCCTTGTAACTTTCTAACACACATTGTTCTCTGTGTGACTTACAACGTGTGACAGTATCAGGGTCTAAACGTAATGAAGACTTTAATCTCCTTGGATTAATTCCAAGAGTAATATTTCCGAAGTTCGGACATAGTTGACAAAGTCTTACTGTACCGAAGTTCAAGTTATAAGGTCAAGTTACTAACTACTAATTTATAGCCTCAACGAACATGTGTTATTATTTTTATTACAATCAAATGATTGATTATGAATAAGACATTATTGTTCACCAAGTGCTTCCATTTAAGCTCAGGCAAGTTACATCTACAACCATATTGAATGAGAAGGAAAATTCCAATTTTAAACATTATAAAAAACACAATTTTTATATAATCCTAATATTTCTTTCATCTCGGCGCCATTGTGTATTCTATTGTAAATATCGTCGTCTTACGACAAACAAAATCAATACTTTCAAAGTTGTTATAAATTATCTTCTCCGTGATAACCTAATTAATAATTCAGTGTTCATTAATAATAATCACATTAAAAGATCTTTATTAAGTTGCAAAGTAACACTTCTCGATATTTATATTAGCGTTAAAGTTAACCTATTTGTGTAATCGCATTTCATTTTGGGACGGGCGTTGGCTCCCTGACACTGAAATTTAATGAACCCCCGCCCCCCTGAAATAATGTCTAACTAACCTACACACAGATCGTCGGCTTTGGTAAATTAACTTAACAATTAATAATCAAGGAACTTACAATATTAACTGGAAACTAACACTATACACTCTAGCTGCTGCATAGTATATCCTTATGGACTGTACACCGACATTTACGAAATTTACGAATACGGACTGCCTGGTCGGACATCCCCCTGGGGTAACAACGGTCACTAACTTAACCCTTCATAATTAATTTAGAACACATTAATTAAAAATACCATTCATGACAGGTTTCTTGTAAGCCACCAATACGATGACTAGACGGAAGAAGAACAAAGAGTTCTCATTTGACTTCGTATCGTTTCCTACATGCTGGCAACCTGAAGAGTTACAGGATCGGCGATCCAAATGAAATGCCTACTGTAATCTTAAGCCGTCACAAAATAAACTGTACTTCCTATTTTTTAGATCTTGTACATGACTGAACAATGGCGGTATCATGCTTTATGGTTAAAAAATAAACCTTCACCCACTATAAAATCTGCTATCAAATTTTTTTCATTAAACAAAATTTTATCGATTTTAGAGAATCCCTAAATTTAAAAAAAAAAAAGAAGTTTTTATGATAGTCTGTTGATAAATTTATCTGCACGTAACCTCTTGCACCGACTTCGCTATTTTTTTCCTTGCTGTTCTGTTTAAAGGCGAACATTTCAGTCGTCATTGCCTTATAAAAAAAGGAATAGAATAACTGAAATCTAGACCTCTCCCTCTTGAATACTCCAATACCGTCAGTGTCGGAGAGACCTGAATAGGGTTGATGAAGGAGAGGAATTTAAACCAAGACTACAACCAACTAGTATCCATCGACATTGCTATGGTGTTACTCATTATATTGAGTCACTGATATATCTTTGTAATATATACGAAAATTTTGGTAATGTAATTTACCAGATTTTTATAAATTCCAGATTTTTTTATAAATTCGAATTGGTAACAATTCGAAGGTAAGTGTTTTGAGATCAATATCAAAATTTGTTTATACATTTTGCTCACATGTAGACATTAATGAACTGAACAAATCGGATTATTTTCAATATCCCAAAAAATTGCCACTTTAGTACAGTCAAAAAGTGAAAATTAACATTTCGTTATGATGAAATAATACTTAATATTTATGTTATGAATTTTCTAGCAACTAGGCTTTTACCTCATAATGTATCAAATACCATGTAATATAGAGGCTATGCTTTTATTTAACTCTCTTACCGATATTGTATTAAATTGTTCAGAATTTTGTGTCATACATGTACGTTGTGGTGGAAATAGGAATATTTTGACATATTTTCACTTCAATGACTCCAAAGTGGAAACAAATATTAAATTGTTCGACTATAATTTATTAGTAAGGAGAATTGAGAAATTTGACATGATAAAACCAGTAATAATTGTTATTATTAATTGTATGTTATGCAAACTTTTTATATAATTTCTTTGTTAAAAATTTCAGTAATTAACTGTCGTGTATGTAGGTCACTGGCGAAATGATATTTAGTAGTATTATTGCATTGTAAATAGTATGAGTTCAAATTTGGATTAATAATAACGTTAAAAACAGCATTCACTGAAAGCGATAACGAAGCGGATGAGTATTTATCAACTTAAACATGATTTTCTGGTAATTGTATCAGAATAGTTGTCGTGTTTGAGCTAATTCTATTTTATATTTTAGTCATCATGTAATTCGTCGTCCATGGAGAAATTAAAATAAGTATTTTACCTCTGGATTTTAAAATCAAAAAGTCAAGTTCAAAATTATAAATTAAATGAAAACGTTTCTATGTATTTATATCAATTAGAAAGTTAGTACTGTTAAACGCAGATTCAAATCTACTTATTATGACTTAACTGCTTGTTCTATAAGTTGAATTACTGAATAAATATGGGTAACAAATTAAGCTTTCCTTGGTTAATTAACTCGTCCAAGATATTGCAAAAACAAAACAGTATACGAAATTTGAATTAAATCTGTACCCAATGATACCGTAGCCGGTTTTCTATGACAAAAATAATAGTTACAACTAAAATAACTAGACTGAATAAAAACGTGATTAATGAAACCATAAGTCAAGTATATACACTACACAAGATAAGGAAAACCAGTACAGGTCAACTAACTAAATGTCGTATGTCAACGGAGTATATTTAATGAATATCTAATGGTTTATCGAGTGAACAACCTTTGCCCTCTATTTCAAAAGTTTAGCTAGTGACCTAGTCATAACTTCTTTTTTTACATTCCTAATTTTAGTTTTAGTTTCTAAGCGAATAAATAATATTAGCTTTATTCATTTTTTTAACGTTACAGGCTTACCACTTAATTACAGCAGTTATTTAAACTATTGAATCGTCAAGTATTTGTTTTTATATACAGTACATAAATAATGGCAAATGAGGACATATACCATCTCAATAACATGAACGATCCATCATTATCAAATAATTTTAAAAACAGAATTTAAAACAAATTAGTTAAAATAACCTCAGGGTTATTAACAAATCAGAAATAATGGCTCCAATAGTCAAAATTTTAGTTTAATTTCATCGAACTTATCCAGTAAACCAGGCTCTAATCTTTGTAATATATGATTGAAAAAATAGTCACACAATTTCAAAATGGTGACCATTTGTAATAGTTTTAAATCGAATTATAGTAGCCTGAAGTAGGCCTACATATCATATTTAAAAATATGAGCAACTGTACTTTTAAGAGCAAGAAAGGAGGTAAAAAGGAAGAAATTCAAGTCGTTGAAAACATTTGAAATATTATTAAACTTTATTATAGACTTTAGCATTAAGTAAAATAATGTTCTTGTTGATTCACTCAGTTAAACAAAATATTCAACGTACAAAGAAAATTAAATAAATTCCACAAAAATTGCAGTAAATCTAACAACTGTATTTCGTAACAATAAAAACAAACATGTATTCTATCAGTACAGATTTACACATTAATTCCGTTCTTTTTTCACGTATCGACTGGATGCAATATTGCTCTACCATGACGAAGGTTTAATCTTCTTTAAGTCCTGTCCTTTATTGCATAGCGCAGCACTTACAGAAACTTTTGTGACAGCTTAATCCTTTGCAAACATTAAATTTATATGAACGTCAAAGTATGTAGTCTTACAGGTGTTTTTATATAACAGATCGAAAAGTTGACTACGATGGCTTAATAAAAATATCCAAAGTTTAATTGGACAGGAGTTCCTTAAATTAAAATAATCCTATATAGATGATATGTTTTTAGTATAATAAGCGGAATTCAAAGAAGTATACAATTTGAAAAATATTGATATTAGGTTCTTGTTTATTGTATTGTAAGAATGAAATAATTTTCATAGATTAGTTTATGTTGTCGTTTCAAGGCTCACTATGAATATATAACATTTTTAAACATTGTACACAATACATTATAAATATGTATAATAATGTAGCTTCGTTTGCTTAGTAAATGTATTGTACTTAAAGTGTCCTTGATACTATCCTCAAATCCAATAACTTGTTTAAATGTTTTAATATGAAGACTGATAACCTCTATCTTCAATTTCTTTCTTTGGTGGTAATTTTTCTGAAATCGAAAATCTACCTTCAAAAACATCGAACGGTCGACGATTTGAGTTTCAGTTTCTAGAAGAAATTGAAACTGCGACAGAAGAAAATATGTTAAATGTAATACAGAATTCCGAAGAGAGGATTCGGATGTGTATTCCGTAATTAAATAATTAATTTATACCCATAACACTGGATTTATTATAGATTATCTTAGAGTATAGCTATCCCTGTCATTTCATATAGATAATAAAACAGATATCTCACTAATAGTCAGGATTATAATCAAGAATAAATTTATTACAAAAGGGTAAAATGACAGACAGAGTGGACGATCTGGCCTTCATCCACATTACACTGGCAGAGACGGAGGTCATATCCGGCTGTGTTTATACTTTGCTGTCGTCAAAGTATAACATAAGATTATGTCAAAAATTAACATAAGATACATAAAACTTGCTTTAGGGGGATTATATTCTGTACTTATCAAACCATATTGAAATTCAAACAATTCGAATTAAATTGTCAAAAGCTGTAATTTTAAACAGTGTTTTGTTCATATCTCAATTTATATTCAACTTATTTATATTCATAAAATACTCAATTTTGTAGATTGATTTTGTAAATTCTGCATGTATAGTACTAATCTCAATTCTCTACTACGACAAATAGAGAAGTTTTTTTTTTAAATATGTAATTTCGAACCCTGACATCGTAAAACTAAATTGCATCATTACAAGGGCCACGAACGTAGCGAGTGGAGGTTTCTTCACATATGAAGCCTGGAAAGGGAAACAAGATATGACACCAGTTTTTTGGTAATACATTTAGGTGATTGGAATAAATTACATTATATGGTGGGGCTGGGTAAGTTTCATTAACTTGTTATCACAGCTTAACATACCCGCCGTCTGGTATGATCTTGTACCAGACTGCTAGTCATCCCTTTCACAGAAGTCTGGTTACCCGATATTCAATTTGAGAATCCTACATTGGGAGATATCATTTGGGGCTCACTTAGGCTCCAGAGGGACAATACCTTCATCGGTCAGATCTACACGTAGTCTGGATAGCAATAGACTGCCCAGTTTATTGTATAGAGAAACAACAGTCTTTTCCCCGTTTCTAAATATTTCAACATCGTTTATGACATAAAATATATTAACAGGATAAACCCCCTGGAGAGTTGAGAAGTTGTAAAGTACTTATATAGCTAAACTTCATATGAAATTGTTAAATTTTGAAAGCTATATAATGTAATAGAAATATCGTGTCTTACCTAATGCACTAGCTTAAACGTTTAAAGTTTCCTAAGTGTAACCTAATCTAGCTGTAAAACTTTTACTGGATAAAGATAAAAAGAGTTTGAATTAAAATCCCTTAAAATAATAATTGCTAGTGCTTCACAAATTATTGTTATAGTTTCCCATGAATCCAAGACATTTTTTTTGTGTTCTCCTGTAGTAACTATAGATAAAAAAAAGTGAGTCAGTTTGACAAATAGTTCAGCAAAACCATTTAGATATAATTGAATACATATTTTAAATATATATATATATATATATATATATATATATATATATATATATATTATATATTAAATTATAATAGGACATTTTAAAACGTACACATAACACGATATTTCTGAAACACTGTTAAAAAAGTATATTTATTCAAACATAAATCGTATAACGTGAGATGGGTCAAGAAATGGATGTCAAGTTTTCTGCGGTTATTTCCGTTTTGAGATTCCCTGAGTTTAAAAAAAAAGTTGTTTTTGTACTGAAGTCTGCCTGTCTGTTGTGTGTGTAGTGCACTGCAGCGCAAACGCGTGTACCGTTATTAATCAAATTTGCTATTTGTGCATTTATTGGTCATATCTCGGGTCTTTTATCTAACTTAAATTTTTTAAGTAGTCAAAAAATCATAAATAAAATATTATCAAAATCTTGTCTAGGTTCTAAAACTAAAAACAAAACGCTATTGATCGCCATCTATCTAAAATTTCTGATTTTTGAGTTACCAGTAAAAATAAAATATCGGAAGTGTGGCTGTTAAAAATAAGAACTTTTTCAAAATTTGCTCTACAAATTGCGTTCACATTTTACTGGGATACAAAAATTAATCACTCAAAGTCGTGTGTGAATTCTCAAGTAAGATAATATTACAACTCAGGAGTAATTGTAATAAAACAAGATCAAAAAAAAAAGATGAATTTGTTTCTTGACCACCGTTAATAAGAGTTTGATTTTCATCAAATACAAATTACTGTGAGGACAACTTTATGGCTCAAAAGAAAAGAGTTTAAGCCCTTATTAAATAAAATAATTATTTTTTTGAAAGGCAGAGTCTATGGTTAATTTTCACTTTTTGTTTGACATCTACTGAACTGAATTTTTCAATGACAGTTAGTTTTTTAGTAAATCTGTATAAATGTATATGAATTTCCAGCCAAATGTATAAAATGACTTCGATATGTGACAGGGAACAACAAAAGAAACGAAAACGTTTATGTATGATATCTTCTAAAACGCTTTCTATTCCGTCTGTCTTTCATTTTGCCTTTTTTCAGTAACAAAATACAACTCCAAAACGAAAAGATATACCGTTACAACATTTTATTTGTAGTTTAAAAAACTTATAATTTTCACTTAACGTTTTCAAAATGGCTGTCATTAAAAAGTTTTAAGGATAATTACAGAAAACAAAACATTTTAAAGTGTTGCCATTTTGAAACCGTTAGTTGAAGTCAAAACGACCTGCAAAATGTGGTAAAGATATTTACATATAATATAGAGTTTATACCTGAATATTCAAAAAAACGTAATGTCGGACAGACAGAATAAAGAAATTTTGTTGAAATATGTTATGAACATCTTGTACATCGGTGAATATAAATTTCAACGAACATTCAAAACTTGTTCTTGGGGTGCGCTTATTTGATACCTGATACTGTAAATTTCCTAATTATTGTGTCAGTTATCTCTTAGATATTTGTATTTTTTTCGTATTAAAATTTCTGGTGTATTTAGCTGTGAAGACTTCATGTAGTATTTCGTATAAATTCAATATTCCACAATTTTATATCTGAATAGAGAAAGGATATAAATTTTGTTTAATGTTAAGCCTACTTATTTTTATTTTTAATACTAAATTATTGTAACGCTTAACAAGAAAGCTTAGCAATATTTTCAACATAAACTTTAAAATTTGAAAATCAATAAAAATTTATTAATTAGCGTTAAAATTTTAACAATTTAAATAGTGTGTAATATTAAATACACTAAATGTTACATTGTTTCTTTCTTCAAAAATAATAGTATTAAGCAAAATTGAGATTTTCGTTGAGAGTTTGTAGTATTATTTAATTAGGTGACCTTTTGTCTGTCTTATTTTGAAACGTACATTCTTGTGTCCAAACTTAAATTTAAAGTAATTTCGGTAATTTTGACATATATATCTATGAAAAAATACGAGACGGCAATGAACACAGTATTGCTTTATTCATGAATGTTTTATTTGCATTATGTACAAGACTAGAGATAAAAACAAATCAACTTTATCAAAAATAAACGTACATCATCACATAAATAATAACAATGTTCACATTTAGCAAAGAATACTTAATCAAATGATTTTCTTATATAATAAATTCAAGGGGAAAATTCATACAATATAATAGCAAAATAATTCACTAGATGTCTTGTAAAGTGGTAAACATTAATTTGCCTGTACAAGATAGTAATTGCAACAAAATAAATAACATACAATTTTACTAAATATATTAATATGACTTACAATCAACAATAATCAATATTCTTTTCTTTTTAATATCGCACTATGGCCGTTTCGGCTATTCCCCCATTAACGAGTGCTTGCTGGGTAGTTCCTTTTGTCATTATTTAAAAATACATAAATACAAGAACATACATCACATAAAGCTTAACACAAACTCTGTATACATTTTATTTTTATTTCCTTCGTGTAGTAGACCCACTTTCACCTGTATTGGTGGCAGGAGGGGGTCTTTATCTTTACTGATTATTATTGTATCGTAAATTAAGTTTGAATCGAAATTTAGTTTTTTATTCAAAAATGAACTGATGTTGCATATTAATATATTTAGTATTAATCAATAGTCGGAATGGCGATGACAAATATGGAAGAATTTTAGTCCTTTCTTCAGCATTGAAAACATGTCTTTTATAGACACTCTTATCAGTTATAGTGAGTGCAGTTGTGACAATCCAGAGTGACATAGCTGGATGTACACCTTTTTTTTTTTTTCATTTTTCCTATCAAGTCTCTCTTGTCCAATACTTTTTCTCTTCTGATTGCAATGCTATTAGATTATTTGAGTGCTGGTATCTTTATTTTATGTTATTTTCTTCCTTTATATAAAGGCGATTTTGACAAAGAGATTTTTATCTATATAAGAAAGGGAAGTTATGTATATATTTTAATGATTTGATCTACTTTGGAAGATTTAGTTACATTTGTTTACTCAAAGCATATTCAAAAAAAGTTTTCATATCTGTACAGTGTATCATAAATATTTCTTTGAGAGAATCGTATATGCAGAGGTTGACATTTGTTCCTTTTCATCTTTTAAATTCTGTATTTCATTTCATGATCTACGTTAAGCCGCTCAAAGTCTTATGATAAATAAAGAAATATATTTTCTTCTCAAAGGAAAGGAATCAAGAATAGGATCAACAATGTTGTTGGATTTATTCTAAAATAAAGGCAGTCCAACTATGAAGCCAGGTTTTTAAACTACTGATTTGTTTAAATTCCGTAAGGCAAAGTGGTTGTGTGAAGGTGGAATTAAATAATTCTAAACTACGTACAGTGGTGATAGTAAATTAAGAGAGTTTATAAATTAATTGTTCAATTTATTCGCGTTTTTATCGGTGTTTTTAGAGCGAATAAAAAAATTTGACCCTTATATTTATTTTCATTTGAGTCAAAAACGACCCAGTAGAACGACTGGTGTCAATATGAAAACAGAGAAAAAGTGAACGATAAACATGTTCTACAATGTCGTTTAGTGAAATGACTTACTTGACTTATTTCCTTTTATCTCCTATTGGAGCATAGGGCGTCCAGAAGAGCTCTCCATCTGTCCCTGTCTCCGGCAAGTGCCTTCACTTCTATCCAAGTCTTATTAACCTCTTTTCCTTCTTTAATAACGGTCCTCTTCCAGGTTTCTCGGGGTCGACCTCTTCTTCTGACACCTTGCGGGTTCCAATCTAGGGCCTCTTTCTCAATAGTTCCGTCTGGCTTCCTCAGTGTATGTCCTAACCACCTCCACTTCCTCTCTCGAATCTGCAGTTTGACCCGATTTTGACCTGTTTCTCTCATGTTATCGGACTAGTTATCGGAGGGACCTTGTTTCCCCATCGCAATTGCCATAAAGTGACTTGGGTTTCCCCAGATCATGTGACAGAAAACTAGATTGACCATATTGCAATAAGTCGTAAATTCCGTGGCTCACTCTTGAACGTGAGGAACAGGAGAGGTGCTGATGTTGGGAGTGACCACCATTTGGTGGTATCAAAAATTAAATTGAAAATTCTTGCTAATATTTCCAAACTGGAACAGAGGAAGAATAGATTTGACACGTGTAAGTTAAGAGATGGAAACTTTAAAGACCGTTTTATTCTAGAGTTACAAAACAAGTTTGAAGTTCTAGCAAACTATGGAAATCTTGTGGATGATGTTGAAGAGGCCTGGGAGAGAGTTAAAGAGGTGTACCAAACTGCAGGAGAAAATGTACTTGGGTTTAGGAACCGACTTAGGAAGGACTGGATGTCAGAGGAGACCTGGTCGGAAATAGATAGAAGAAAAGAACTTAAACTAAATATTATCCAAAGCAGAACTAGAGCTCAGAAAGCACAAGCACAACGGAACTATATAGATTCTGACAGAAGAATAAAGAGAGGGGTTCGGAGAGATAAACGGAAGTGGGTCGATGAACAGGCTGAAGCTGCAGAAAGGGCAGCTGCGAGAGGAGATACTAAAGAGCTGTATAATATAACTAGAAAATTGTCCCAAAAGGGTTTTAGAAGAGAAGGACCTGTGCGAGACAAAAATGGAATACTGTAACCTCACAGGAAGAACAACTCAGAAGATGGGAAGATCATTTCAAGGAAATACTTAATAAGGAGGACAGTCAACAACAGTGGAAAAGAGGAAGAGTTGAAGAGATCCCTGCAAATGGAGATATTGACTTGGAATGCCCTACAGTAGAAGAAATTAAAGACGCACTGAAGACTTTAAAAAATAGAAAAGCCCCTGGACATGACAACATCACAGCAGAGTTCCTTAAAGTGGATATGGACACGTCAGCAGGAATACTCTACCCACTTGTTCAAGCGATATGGATAAATGAAAAGACTTCAACAGAGTGGAAGAGAGGCATTATAGTCAAACTTCCAAAAAAAGGTGATGCAACTAATTGTAATAACTGGCGGGGAATCACACTTTTATCTGTCCCTAGCAAAATTGTATCACGAATAATTTTAAATCGAATCAAAATTACAGTTGAGAGCAGACTTCGAAATGAACAGGCAGGTTTCAGAGCACATCGCAGCTGTGTGGACTTAATAAACACACTCCGGATAATTTTAGAGCAGAGTGGAGAATTTCAGGCAGTGATCTACGCGGCATTTATTGACTTCGAGAAAGCATTTGACTCGGTTAGCCATATTTTAGTGAAATGGAGTCGGCGAAAAATTATAATATTATTTTAAGTCTAATATGTCCTAATGGAATAGAACTATAAAAAAATAAACTGTGTAAAAAATTTGCAGAGACTATCTTACTAAATTTTATGAACCAAAACTATTCCTCACTAAAAAAATATAAGTTCAGTACTTCTCAGTCAAAAAATATAATTGAATGATGGATGCCGGCTTTAAAAATAATATTTATATATTTAAATAGGACCTAAGCTTGCTTCACTTGTGCATTGAACACTCCTCAGTGTAAATCGTATTTGATTAAAATCGAACTTGGAACGACAACGGTGAAGCTTCATGTTTCAAATTTTTCCTGTACCGTAATATATTTTTTATTTGCAATTTTGCACAGATTTTGAGTAATTTATCTTCACAATTTCACTAAAATTTTAACGGAATTATTTTAGCCGATGTGGATAAATTGCTTCTTTTGTAACAGCCCCATTTCTGATTTTTTTTCTACTAATAACAAAACAAAGACTTTCGTGCACTTATTTTAGAATTCATACTAATTAACGTAGAATGATTAACTGGCCCCTTAATAAAGTTATACACTTACTTATTTTACTTCAATTTAAAACAAATATTTCAATATATTCTATACAACGAAAACGATGATTAAAAAACATATTTTTCTGTTAAATGAGAAAAACTGAACTGAAACACGTGCTTCACTTCTTTTTCATCGCTGAATGGGAAGCGTCCATAGAAATTTGTTTTAAACTAATCTCGGCTTAGAATACCAAGCGTACTGTATCCAAAGTAGACAATGGCAGAAAGTTTCAAGATGATGAACTTTTTTAACACAGTTCAGTTCTATTCTTCTCAAGCTCCATTATCTATAGCATAGTAATTCTAACGGTTCGATATAAAGTTTAAAATATATTACTGTATAAAAGATAATAATATTAGGCTAGCATGCAAAGAATTTTTAATGGTTATTAATCAGAAAATTTAGTGCTTCATATTGGACATCTGTACGTGTTTATTCGTTATAAAGAATGCGTTAATACAGGATAATACAAAGTATATAATATAGGGACAAAACTTTCTTCATTAATCGATAAATTCCAGCTTTTAATGGCGGTTGTTAAAGTTGATTTTATTTTAGCCAATTACTCTTCAACCATAATAATTTTGTACTTGGACTTTGCACACGGTTTTGGGTTATTAATCTTCAAATTCTACTAAAATCGTTGAGCTAATTTTGAGAAATTACGTATTTCATAACAGCCTCATGAGATATAACAGAACAATGTAAAATAACAGTTTCATGGTTGATTTTTTAATTTTTTTTATCGATAACTCTTGAACCAGTTTTTAGGAGAAGTCGACCAGTACGTGTTATTTACGTCCTTGGGGACTACGCTTAAGAAAAAATTTGTCAAAATCGTTTTAGCCGATTTGGAGGAAATAATAATTTTATGATTAGGTAGCAATTTACCTTGTAACCCCAAATTATGAACTATCTAAAAAGAACTTCCCGAGATGTGGCAAAAAATATGCCCATATATCGAGTTTGATTAAAATCGGTTTTCACATTTGGGCTGTCATTCAGTGCACAAACTACAGACAGAAAAGAAACGAGCATCATTCCTAAAATTATTATTTAGTTCTCAGAAGACATCAAATCAGATTTATCCGCTAAAAACACGAAATGTTGAAACTTTATTGATACTATTGAAAAGTAAAAAATAATAATACTTTAGCTTTTAAAAGATTGTATGTGTTAGTACTTATCTTACAAAATGTGGTCAATTTCAGTTGAGTGGAAAATCAATCACGGTCAAAATTGTGAAAAGGCTCAATAGTCTTAAACATAGTCTTTCAAAGAGTGTAAAAAATAATTTAATTTTAAGTATCTATTTTCATAAGAGATTAAATTTCATTCATAGATTATTGACAAATAGGTTCCTTTTTTCCTTGTTGTTTAAAGATAAAACCCTCTCTGTCATCATCACATTATTAAAAGAAGAAGAAAATAACGTAAAATAAAAAACCCGTAACCTTCGAATAACCTAAAAGCGCCAGAGTCGGAAAATAATGAAAGTTGGTCAAGAGAGGCAGGACAGGAACGATGAATGATAACCCTAGATTTCATGAAAAAAGGTGTAGATCTTCCTCGGAACTGTCACCCTTGTACTCACTATAGTGAGCTCCTTAGAGGTTGACAAATGTCAATATTCTTATTTAACAAACACTTTCGCACTGGAATTCAAGACAAATGTTCTACATTGCAAAAGATTTGTTCAACATTGAGAGAAATGTTTGTTCTTGAGGTTAAATAAAATAAATTAGTAACCCTTTTGTTTCAGCTTCTTTCAACTACATTCAAAATATTATAAAACCCTGTCTGATTACGTATGCCGACGTCATTGTATATAAATATTATGATATGCCAGTATTCACTGAACAGGAAATTTGAAGAGTTGAGCTTTTCAAGTTGTGAGTGGCGTAAATCTATTCATGTGAAGTCACGATTGTACAAGAACACTTCACTTGAAATCTCGTTATTAAGGCGAGAAATACGTCAAGTACTTACTCTACATTGTATGTGTGTATATATGAGTTTTGTACATGTTCGTGGGTAAGAAGAACTTAAGTTTATAATATTTGAAATTAGATATTAAATTGTAAATTTTTTACTGAACTAGACTAAAAATCTTAATAACCTAGATTTAAATAACTAAATTGATTTTTTAACTTTATTTTCCTATTTCTAAGAAGTTAATTATTAAAAGGTTTTATACAGTAGCTTAGGATACATGCTGGGTAATTCCTTAATAACTTTGAAATAGGAAACATAAAGTTATAAAAGCAAACTCTTTTTACTGCTCAAAAATTAAGAAAATCAGCATTCTCCTTAGTCTAGTTCCTAGGTAAAAAAATTTCAATTATGATATCAATTAAAGTTATTATAAACTTAAGTTCTTCTTACCCCCAAACTTAGTGAATATGGTAATAAAACATCACATCACCATTTTTTTATCGAGTGTTTCTCTCCCTCTACTAGCCGCCAATAAGACGCCCCACGACCAGGATGATACTGTATATGGATGATTTATAAGAACTTTATTAATGTAAAGTTACGAAAGAGAATAACATCTCTCGTAAACGATGATTTAATCATAAGGAAACTCAGTTCTAACTGGATTACCGAATCGTCCTTTTTCATTGAGAGTTGCCTAACTTTTGGTTCGAACTGCAAAAATAAAAAATATATATATCCCCCGTGTTTAAGTAATGTATTATGTTGCATCTCAAGGTAAAGTTAATTTGTAATAAAGTACCAGTAACTTTAACAATCGGAAAGGAAAATAATCAACGTAAATAGGACGTGAGCACTTATATTCCGGAATATAGCCTTTGAATTCCAGCTCTTGGATAATAAACTTAATTCTATAAGCATGAAACAAGATTAAGATTGTCATAAATAAATAATTGAATAATAGAGAAGTCTTCTGATCACTCCTCTAGTATAGTAAGTTTGCTTCTTAATAGTATCATGGTGGTTTGCATAGGCTTCCACGTGACCACGTGACCACTGCCAACTGAATGTTATTAGAAATGTTAATATATCATAAATATTTTAAAATTTAATTTGAATATATAGATCAAATTTCTAACCCAAAGTCACAAAAACTGAATATCTTTGATTATATTATTAAGAGAGTTTTTTTTTATTAATCTAATTCAACAACAATTTTACTAGAATTCCTTCGAGATGGTGCTAGTATTTAACTATTTTAAGTTATTTAAAACAGTTATTTAACTATTTTAACGATTAGTAGTTTAACAAATCGACTAGATGTATTTTGTGTTTTTTAATTTCATTTGCAGGTACAAAATAATCGAAATTACTCCTGTATCTATCAATTCAATTTGGTAAGTGGAGTATTGTGTCATGTTTTGTTATAGAAAACGATTGTATATCTTTCTAAATCATTAATTTTTATCTCTCTAATGTATTTAATCTATTTCTCTCCACAACTGACTCCATATTAATTATTAAGGTATAAATTAATTAATTCGTTTAATAGCTTTTGAAATTAGAAGAAAAGATTGTAATGTTTCACTATTCGTTAATGTATACATACATTGTTAATTAATAAACTAAATCTGACAATTGTAGGTTGTTGCAGTAGTTGTGAACTGTGTATACTTTTCATTACAATAAAAAATAATAATACTTTCGCTATACATATTTATTGCATTCAACATCTTTATCTTAACTTTCAGAACAGTAGTAAATTTGTAAATTTCTTTTCCTCTCAGCAACGGCAATTTCGTATCTGATATTGTTAAGAGAATTGCCATGGCATTATCTCCAGGCTAACGGTTGTGGCTTCCCCATCAGCCTTTGTTTCCGCTCAATTGCCTTTAACGTGTAATATACGCCCAAAACTGCATAAAAAAAAGTCTTGATGTTTTATAGGTACAAGAATATTATCTCTGTTACTGAGCATGAGAGGTGTATTAGATAATTATGTAACCACTATACGCCATCCCAATCATGATTTGACAATACTCTGGAATATTGTCATTTGATAAATAAGAGATCCATTTCATGTATATTGATGAATGTTAATATTCCTTTTATGCGGTTTTCTGCTTCCTGCCAACATTTTATCGGTGTCCGACGTGTTGGATTAAAAACATAGATACTACAGGTTCCACTTAAGTGACTACGGGCTTGGCAATACTGAACGTATTAGCTGGATCTACAACTTTTGTATACAGTCTCAGATTATATCCTGTTTTCATCTTTCCTCCCTGTTGAACAACTCTTGTTCTTTTCCTACCCTGAGGCTATGAGCGTGTTCGAGAGTTAATGGGTCTTTAGTATGATCTTTTCTTCCTCTTATAAAAAGCAATAATAGCCGAGAAGTTTTTCCTTTTTAAAAAACAAGAACATGGAAAAAAAAAATAGTTACGGAGAGAAATATCACGATTTGTTTTGGGAAAATAAAGAACCATAAATATGTTTGTGTTTATTAACCATATCACATAAATGTAAATGTTAATAATGTAAATCATGATTATAAACCTAACATTGCTATCTTTGAAATAATTACATTTCTTAGAGCACTTGTATTACGTTCATTTGTTTACATGTATTCACTGTTTATGAAAGATTATCCTTATATACATGCGAACGAGAAAGTTCTCTCGGTTAAACATAAAACATCATACGTAATTATTTAAAACCCTGTTTTAACGTAAATCAAGGGAATATAAAATTAGTGTAGTTATATATATATATATATATATATATATATATATATATATATACTTGATAGCTGAAATAGATTTATCTATTAACTGAAAATAATGCTTGTTCTAAGTATACATTTTATTAAGAAAAAAACACAAACAGGCAAAGTTGTAAGCATTAAAAATAATTCTCGTAGACAGCTAACTTTTTTCTCATTACTTAAGCCTGGACTTAAATTAACTGTAAAAAGTGTGAAAACAAATTAGAATGCGGAGGAAAGGTTGAATTGTCTTGTGCGGTTACTAATAGACTGTTAATTAGTCAAGATTAGTCTCATCCTCCGTAATTTATCAAACACATTACCTTGTGTGAGAATTTTACTGACAAAGTAAACTAAACTGTTTTAATATTATTGCGTTTAGATAAATATAAATTAGAATTTTCTAGCACTTAAATATGACGGTTTTATTTAACAAGTTCACCTAATAATTATGAATAACAATGAAAGAATAAAACATCAACAAATTATAAGATTGTTCAAATTACCATTTACTTTTAAATATTTTAATTTCGAATATTTAACATATATATATATATATATATATATATATATATATATATATATATATATATATATATATATTCCGTTAGTTCAAGTTAAATATTAAACCATTTTCTGAAGTTTAACATAATACACTATTATAGATGCCGTCTATATTATATACAACCTACAGTCGAGAGACTGAATTTAGAAGTTTTTTTTATAATATAATACTTCAAAATTGTTACATCATAAAATATGTTCTAATGATTTAAGGACACAAATTTACCGAAATTGTATTTAATGTACAAAAGAGTAACTTTGGTTTTAATTAAACAAACATAAACTATTTTTACTAACTACATACTGTATAATTAGTAATAAAACTTTTTTTATTTGGAGCGTTGCTAAGTAGTTTGGTTTATAATAACTAAAGTGTTAAACTTGCTAGACTATTATTCCTCAAACTAGTTAATGGAATGTATCAACTGTTGCTTGGATCAGTATAAAAACTGTGGAACTTAATATCTTTCAAATAGCTCATTAAAAACACTACCTTCTTGATGAAATTGAACCGTTTCAATTTGAAGACTTCGACTTGTTAAGCTTGCTTTTCAATTAACAAGGAACTATTTTAAATTACACTCTAAAAGTGTTTAAATATTACTATTTATCTGATGTTAATATTATATTTTCTTGCCTTGTTTTATCTTTTACTCAGTTATTTATCTCTACTTTTACAGAGTTATATTAATTTCTAAATATGTGAAACGTCCACAAAATGTTTTGAGTATCTCAACTTTTTTTCTTTTTAAAAAGATTATATTACATGTTTCATGGGAACGTCCATTAATATTTCCAGATTTCGTCGATTACTGGAATAAGTCAACATAATAAAGTAAAATAAATAATTATTGAAGTTGTAATTTGCTGAATTAATAATGGAGTAAGGAATTTGAGTTTTAAAACTGTTTGTTTAAGCTCTGCTAAATGTCTGGTGTATTTGTTTTAGGTTAGCAATAACTTTAACACCGCTTTCTCGCTTCCGCCTTCCCCTTTGCGTAATTTTAACTCGTTGGGTTGTGCAAAATGAACGAAAACTTATGTTTGTTCGAAATGTTAATTAAATCAACGAATGGGTTAATAACGAGGCTCTTTGGCGTGAGTAAATACGCTCAAGGTAACGCAACTCCGCGAGAAACTTTAACCCTTATTCAGATTTATTTTTGCAATTTTTTTCTTAGTTCATGTTGTTTATCTTCATTGTAGATGAATTGAACAACTCATGTTTAGAACAGTTTTTCACTTTCTTTGTTATATTAAGTATAGTTCTGTGATTGTCATATAAATTATAAAATATTTTTGCTTTATAAATACGTTTTACAACTTCAAAATTCCATACCAAACATATACCTAGTCATCCTATTGGATATCCTATAAAACTTTAACTTTAAACATTTAATAAGCGCACACATAACTCTGTGCATGAAATCTATAGACAAATTTCAAAACAGCTCACAATACTGAGATATGTCATTCTTGCTGTTATTATGGTGATATGTATTATTTGTTTACTTATTTTGTGCTGGTGTTATTAGTGGAAAACCTATACAATTGTTGTTAGATAGTAAGCACTTATTGGTTCATAATTAACTTAAACTGAAATTATTCTTTAGTAAAATTTAACTAATTCATTTAATGGAATGTTGGAAATGTCCATTTCCTGCATTCAAACATGACTTCAAACATCTCTTCATGTTTTCTGATGTTCTGAAAATGCTTCTGACGTTAATATTGTTCATTTCTGGAGTGATGAATGTTATTATTTTAAATTTGGTAAAATAAGTGATAGCAAATACTATAAAATGTTTTGGTAGTGAAACTAACTATTATAAAAAAGTAGAATTACATAGCCCTAATAATGTAATTAGCTCAAAATTAGAATACTACAAAGAGATATTTTTTTAATATTATATTTTAATACATCACAACACATTATTATAAGAACTAAGGGTAGATTATAATATATATAAAGTAGAAACTGTAGGCTTCGGGACTTCAGTATATATCAGAAGATCATATACTATTATCCAGACTTTCAAACTCCCAGCAATTTCTGTATCAACAGAAAACAATTAAATCTAATAGCTGCCAATAAATAATTAAAAATATAGCATAACCTGAAGAATACCTTTCGTATTATTATATTGATTCATGAAATATTCAACAGTAGTTACAGTTTATGTATCCTGTCATGTGAATAAAATATTAAACAATTACAGTGCCATCCACTTTAAACGTCTTCAAGCTAGTGTTTTTTATTTTCCTCAATTTATTTTATTTCACAAAATGTTGAAATCTGATGTTATTATACAGTTTTAATAAATGAGTTTAAGGTGTTAAGAAGTTTTGGGTTTAAAAAATATATTTGTATAATAGAAATCTCGTTAAAAATGTGTCCATTTATTTTCAATTATTTAAATGAAATATTGAATTAATATGGCACAATCAGAGTAGTTTGACATGTTTCAAAGGTTCATCCATTCCAACTCCAAATTACATTTTTTAAATCATTTTAAAATTATATATTGATATCTTTTTTCTTACTAATAAAGACAAACAAAGTAAAGTGTACATTCTTTATTATTTCAATCAATGAGTGAAAATTTAAAAAAAATATGAATCACAAAAAAACCAAAACAAAGTGGGTATTCGTTTTAAGCAAGCAACAATTTCTTCACGATTTAAACATACTTCTTATTCTGTATTTATTCAATAAACTATATATATATATATATATATATATATATATATATATATATATATATATATATATATATTACAAACATATATTTACTTATTTGTAAATTTATGTAGACTAATTAGAATGAATTGTAAGCGTTAGAATAATAAAACGGAGAATAACGTAACACATGGGAAAATAGATTACTAGAGATGGGGTTGCTACGAGATTGTCGTACACCTCTGTCAACTGAGATACGCCACTACCCTGAATAAAATCAAGGATTGTACATAAAGAACGGTAACTTGTCGTACATAAGCAGCAAACATTTTTCTTTGACGATTATTTGCATCTTATCTAAAAGCAAATAAGTTTGTAGTTTATAGGAAAACTTACAGATGTTGGTTTCACTAGGGATGAAAAAGCATGGGTAATAGTTGAAAGAAAATAAATTGAACCCATCAGCGGAATATTATTTACGACAATTACCTAATTCAAAATGGCTTAATCGTTAAGTAGTATATTATCTACTGTAATGGTGATTGTCTTATAACGTATGTACATTGCTCTATTTGTATGTGTAAGCATCGTAAGTACGATTAATTTTATTAATTTATTTCAATGTTTAATAGAGGGAAATATTTTGGTCTGGAGGCAAACAGTTTATAGTGTGATCTATTCAAGTCACATTTTATTCAATGTACGTTGTATTGATTCAAGCTTGACGTTAGGTAGCTTGCTTTAAAGAGTTTACAATAATTTCAATCAAGTTCTAATCTAAACTTAATTATAAAATTCATAGTCTTGAAACTAAGAGAAAAGTTTTAATAACACGCGTTGATAGTTAGCAGATGATAACCCTATAGCTTACCTGTCAGTACTAAAAACACATAAAAAATTAACACTAAAGACACAAAACTAAATATATAACCGTTAATATTAAATGTCAAATGACAGGCATATTCCAATTTGGTCTTGGTTCACAGCTGAATTTACTACTATATTATTTTCTATAACGTCGTTACCCTCAGTGGGTACAGAGCGTGATACTCCTGTGGTTTGATCTCCACCTCATGTCGTGTAGTCTAAGGATTGCATTACTTTATTTCATTTTTCCTATATGGTCTTTCTTTACCAACTCTTTTTCACTTTTGATTCCGACGCTACTAGAGTTTTCGGCAGCTAGGAGATTTTATTTTATGTTCTTTTCTTTTTCTTTTTTTTTTCTTTTTTTTTTTAAATAAGGCGATGATGGTCAAAAGTTTTTCTACCTTTAAACTGCAAGAAAAATATTTAATCTCGCTCGCTAGTTATTGGTGGATACCAAATCTATTGAACGGTTTCATTACTTTTTTAAAATACTGCAGATGGTTATGCACAAATAAATACAAAAATCCACAACATAATTTTGTTAAAGAATCATTATAACATTTGTGTGTATCATTGCTGCTTTTTATACATATCCAGATGAAGTTAAATTTGTAAAATATAATTTCAACGGGTTACATGAAATAAAATTATTAAAACTGCACTTTGTGTTCTTAACTTTAATCCAAATAAAAATAAACCCCTTTCACTAGTTCCTAAAGTAATTAATAACATTGCTAAAAATATTAAAATCATTCTCGTTAGGCCTAAGCTTCCCTGTGATGACGAAATTTCAAATAACACCTCTTTTGAATACTTTCGTTCTAAACCATGTAACATACTGCGATGTATAAATTAATAACTCCAACATTATAAATTCAAAGTAGTGAAACAAGACAATTATAGGGGATATAATTTTCAATCAATAAACCTGATTTACTCATTTAAAATTACCATCTAGGTGGACTAAATTAAAATTCTTAAATTATACTTATTGCAGGTTATCTATTTGATATTATTAACTATAGTGAGGATATTAACTTATCATCTATGTATAGAAGAACATAATAAATCTTTAGAAAATTATCATAGTGTAAAAGGAATTATTATATTAAATCTATAACCAAATAAATTACGACAATCCAAATTACGAGATTTATGAGTATTAAAATTATATTTACAACGGATTTTCACTAATTATATGTAAATTCTTTACACTTTTATCCTCTTAATATTTTCTAGTGTATTTAATATTTCTACATATTTTTATATTTTCTTCTTTTTTTTCTTGATAAGCTTTATGAAAAATATCTCACCTAGTAAATCGAAATATATGTATTTTAATTTAATTATACTATCATTTAGAACTTCATAGTACAAAAATAAAATTGTTATTCTACTTATTTTCATTAAAAAAAATAATAAAAGGAACTAGAATTGAGAACTATATTTTGTTTTATTTTAACCATTTTCAAAAGTATACACTGTTTTTTTTTTTTTTTATACAAATACGTAAAGTAAACTAGCTTTTGGTATTCATCAAGATATAAAATTTATTATATATATATATATATATATCATTAATATATATATTAATATATATATGTTTGAATTATAATTTCTTTTACATATTCCTTGTAATATTTTGTATAGTATTGATTATAACAAACTCCACTTATGTATTGCTACGTTGTTACTTTCAAGCAAAAATGTGTAATACTTATAATATTTACAAATTTATAATATCAGTCACTGAGTTTCAGACTATTAGGAACTGAACACTACTGACCCAATTATATCCTCAATCAAATGGAAGGCACCGAACGTAGTATACAATAAATCATCAGTAACATATACTATAGTGTTTTTGTGTAAAGTAAAAGTCAGAGAGTAATAAATAGCGTGCAAAAGGAATACTGATTTATAAATCATTTTTCATCTTAATAAATGAATCATGGCCACTATTTTCCACTACTTCAATTTAATAAGTGTGATTATTAAAAATACTTGTCTTGCCTTATTGGGAATAAAATATCTGGTATGGGTCTAACTTATTAAAATAGATAGTGATAATATTACAAAGTGCAGCAACCTGAGTTTTTATTAACTGGATTTGGGAGCGTGCTAGTCCCATAACCCAGAGGTCCGTGGATCGTAACCACGCTCTGCTACCATAAGCAGCTACCTGAGTTTTTATAAATTGGGACTGCGGGTTGGATCTTTAACAGAGTTTGAGTTGGGGAAGGAAATTTGGATATGTGGGAAATTAACCGGACACGTACCCTAGACTACTCAAATACTACAGCTCAGCCAACCACCTTTATGAGCCATAAACACAATATGACACCATTCCAAAATTAACCGTCTGAACCATCCCAAAAGGTGCTAATAATTAGCCATTATTTGGTTGGTGAAATTTTGGAGGTGCTGCAATATCGGTTATTCTGTACATTAGAAGACTTGTACTTTCTTGAACACATCTAGTCTCTCTTGCGGCTGGTGCACAACTCTTTCTTTAAACTTAATACGTGATTAGGATTTTCATCACCGAAGGAGGGGGTAAACCGATTTGATGCAAACAATTCTCCTGCAATTTACCATTCAGGCAACCTGCTTGTAGAGCGGTTAGAATAGAAGTATCGCCCGGAAAAAGGGGAGGTAGTGAAAGGATTGTAGTTGAATACATATTTGTAAGAACTTTATATTATTACGAATATAAGTTGAAAACTATCGAGTTCTGTGAAAAGTTTGTTAGTAAAATAATTATAATGATATACTGTTGATATATTTCATTTATTTGAAACATTTCTTCACTAAGTTAAGTTAATTAAATTCCTTGAACATATATATGTACGTCTTAAAATGTATAGCTTCAGCCAATGAATTTATTGAATAAGAAAGTTATATGTAGCTTGGAAGTAGTTAGATTATCTGGCAACAAACATTACGCATTAAATCAAGATGGAAAATCCAGTATATCTCTCTCTCTCTCTCTCTCTCTCGTACCTCCATCTCTTTTCTGACTCTCTTTCTAAATACAATATATACATTATCAACTCTCTCATATTAGTTCATTTATATTTATTTAAAAATCATAAAGAAAACCTTTAAAAACGTTTATAAAAGTTCATAACCAACTAACTGTACATAACTTTATTATAATTTTAGTTATAGCAAAACAAAATTATATCGAAGATCTATAGTTGCTTAACAAAAACAAAAATACTTTCTAATTATTCGTTTGTTTATTTCAAATACTTCTACACTATATAAATTTAAGACTATGCTATAAACTTTTATTTCCTGCCTTTTATTAAATGGTCTATCTCTAATTGCTTTATTCTTTCAACATTGATGCTGTTCAACTTGTCACAGAGATACAAAGGGGGGGGGGAGGATTAAAACATTCAAACTGGACAGGTCTTTTAACTGTTGCAAATCCCTTTTTTCACTAAACTCCATTTTCCGTTATTCCATACAGTGAGAAGTTCAACAGAGATATAAACGGAGAATACGGAAGCTATTCAAAGATAACAAATGATGTTACACCATTTTTTGTCATTGTAATTTGTTTCAAGTAGGTTTCAGGTGGTTGCACATGGAAATCTATTAACTACACTAAATGATCCCTAAATGTACAGTCTAAAGGCAACCACTCTGGAATAGAAAAACGTAAATGTTAATCTAGCTCAGCTACTATTACCAATAACAATTCTACTTATTTAGCGACTCCTGCCAAAACTCTGTAACCCAACATATTTATTTTTTATGAATTAATATATTTCTTTATTTGTATAAATACATTATATTTATAAATTACTGGTGGAATTTAATTTACATAAGTAAGTTTGAATATTAAATAATTGTTGTTAGGTTGAGTGGTCGTCACTATGACTTTAACTTTTCCTCACAAATAAATATTTATTCAATTCAATTCAATCGGGAATTCTGGCCTTAAAAGACGACAGATAGACTGAAAACTTGTCAAACACATTAAAATAGAAGATTATAATAGTCGAAATTTACGCATAATTAAGTCGAGTTACAGCTAAAAAATTAGTGAGGAAAGAATAGACACAGAAGTAGTTTAATTTTTGTTTGGCGAGAAAATGGCGAAAGTGGTTGGAAATTAAACAGACTATTAAACTTCATCTAATAAATTATTCAATGTTGACAACATATACATAATAGATAGAAGCAATTTAAACAATTTTCTATCGTGTTCATACTTAAACAAATGATTTCTGTATTGATTTTCCTACTTAGTAATTGTGTCTAAAATAATGATTGGCTATCTAAATAAACATGATTGTAGCACACCCCGTTAGCCTATCGTTTCTCAACTATCGTCCTTCTAGAAATTATTACAAATTATATTTCATGGAAACCGTTTACGGGGCTAATGGGAGGGGGAAAGTCGATTTAATTAAAACTACCAGGTATAATATAACTTAAATGTAAAATACATTTAAAATTGTATATCCGAAAACGGTTTTAATAAAAATCTTATAACAGTTAACTAAAGTATTATGTATAAAATGATACGATACAAAACCTCATAATTGTTATAAAGCTCACTACTGGGTACAATGAAGCCATAAAGTATGATTATCTCTATTCACAAGGGGATCTGACCTAATTATAGTATATAAAGTTTTATTCAATACACAAGAGTGGTAGAATATACTGAGTGGTATAAAATCTTAAAAATGGTTCTATATGGAGAAAATGGTCATTTATATGGTACATAGATGTTATTAAATAAAAATAAAATAAATAAATCGTCGGACACTAGAAAAAATCGTAGAAGGAAAAAAAATTGAATGAGTTTGAGTTGATATTAAAAATTAAAGTTAACAACGTACGGTAACCAATTAAAAATAATCACAACCCTGCGACCAGGTTAGGTCTGCTATATATTGGCAATGAATTCTAACTTCATAAAATATTATTGTATGAATTTTTTGTGTTATTTGTTGTTTTGGGGTACACAAAATATCTATGTACACTAAAGACCCTATACATTAATATTTGCCACACGAATAAGACCATATGAAAGACCAAACCCACGAAATATCTTAAAACCGTAAAAACTGTTAGTATTTATAATTATAGTAGGCCTATTGACATTAAGGAAAGATTAATTTAGAAAACGTTATACGGCAACATTTTCAATAGGTATATATCAAAAACATAGGCCGAAGCTAAATATTTATAACTAGCCTATACTACATAATTGAAAAGTCAAACATTTGTGAATTACCCATCAAATCCAAAATTGATACTTTAACATACTGGAAGGCTTACCTATTTTCTTTATAAATCAACTATTTTATTAACAAAAAATAGGAAATATATAACATTTTAGCACCGAATCAATAAAAAAAGGGAGAACAAAAATATAATTCCATAATTATATATTATAAAGACTACTTTAAAAAACAGGGTAATTTGCTAACATGTAGTAATATAAAATCTATGTTATTATCGTTGTAATATCGTTTACCGACATGAGGCAATGAAACATTTGAAAAATGTTACAAAGACATGTTGGTACAGGATTTTTTGTAAAAATTGTGAATCGAGTAACCACTATGTTACAAACTGTAACGGGTGGGGGATACAATCAGGGATTAATACCTAGAATCAGGTTAACTCATGATAGAGCTAACCACGGTAATGTGTTTCACCCATCCGACTAGGTCTTATTTCTCAAATTGCCATCTAACCAAACACTACTCTAGTTAATCAACTCATAATGAGTCATCACACTCAATTAATATTATGGGAATAATTAATGATAAATAATAAGGTGCATACAAGACTTACCGGGTACCCGTATGCTCCCCTAAACGTTCAGGTTATTACGAAACATATCGCGAATATTAGAGGTCCAACATGGTTTTACGGCGTTTCGAGGTTTTCGCGAATTGCCATGATTTTACCCGGCTATAATAATTTCTAAATGCAAACTATAATAATAAATCAATTGTCAGGTTCATTTATTGAAGTCACATTACCATTGCTGCCGAACACACACATTCCTGTGTGAACCCAAACTATGCTCATGTCAAACGCAATGTAAGACGTTAACGAATGAATAAGCTATTCAGATCACGTGGTACAATCGGGAAGACCTGATTCCAGATCGCAACTAATCAGATACGATACCTTAACACGAAAATGTATTAAAACCTATCCAAACCTAACCTAAACTGAACACCTTATTTTAATTTAAGCTAAACTAAAATCATAATCAATTAAAAAAGATTTTGGCCATATGCAGTATTCTTCGAATCAAGTATTTATTTAAGGTCCCTTGAGTATAGAAATAATGAAACTTTTTACTTTTGTTTATACCTATTATTTAGTGCTATATAACAGCTTACAGTTTAGTATTATGTAAGCCAATACATTCAACATCATACGTTTAGTATAATGACTGATCTAAAATGTATATAGATGTATGTTTTAAATACGATTTACCTTTAAACAATATCACCCTTGATCATTTGTAATTTTTAACATATTTTTCCGTTCTATCGTTAGCCCCAAAATACCCTTAAATATGTAATACTCAATAGTTGTATGTGCTACATTCCTGGGTACTTAATTGGCACGCATACAATTTTTGGAATTTAATTTTATCAAAATAGTCTATTATATTTTGTTATGATCGTTTTACTTATAAATTACAATTTTCAACACAGTTACAGTTACTGGGTAAAAAGATAAACAAACAATTCAATTTGTTCAATTCAAAAAGTAACTAAAAAGTAATGTTCCATAAGTTTAAGTACATTGTAAATATACTTTTCTTCCATAACATAATTAATCAAAAGGTAAACTTATTTTCTCGAACGGATTTGTCTACGAATTAATTCCCTGTTGCTATGGTTATAATGTACGTCAGTAGATTATTATGAAAATGTAGTTATTTTGTCAAAACAAATAACATTTCGTCATTACTTTTTTCTTTTTTATAAAATGTCGGTTGATGGTAGTTAAATACTGGATTATAAATAAAAAATATTAAGTTATTATTTGAATTAAATCTTCTATGTTTCTGGCTACAAAAAAGTATATTGCGTTAATTTTTTTATTTGTATATCTTATTTTATAAAAATAACAACCCAAGTTCATTAATAATGTTAATAACAAAGTCTTGTTATTAACTCAGGAGTTATAACAAAGATTTAGTTTAATGTCATTGAAAATATATCTTATTAAAAGCAGAGTTTATAGATACTTTTTTAAGATTTATTGTTTCTGATTTTGATTTGACTGTTAAGGATAAAATATTGAAATCTATATTTTTAAAATGGGTCTGAAACTTCAACAATAATTTACCTTTCATAATTCAGATGATAACATAACTAAACTGGCTATAAATTAATAACTTCAAATAATTTTGAGAACAATAGTGGTAAAATATTATAATTAATAATATTATTGGTTCCATAACCTTGTGTTTTAATATTTCACATTACCTGTCGTTTAAAAAATAGAAAATAGTATATAATAGTTGAAAGTTCTTAATACTCTTCCATTGATTGTATTTGTTGTCAGCTCTTTATTGTTTATGTTTGCTGTAAGTAGAAGGGTATGTTCAAAACATGAATGGTATTCTTTACCTCATAATTTATTAAATTGAATGTTATACTAAATATCCAAAATTATTAAAACAAATTCGAAATAGACAGCCTTTTACATAAAGTATATTTTTTTCAAAATGATGTTTTGATTCTAGTAATAAATATTTTATTCGTCTCAAAGTAAACGAGAGTGAACCTATTCTTCTGTGTGAAACAAAAAAATAATCATTTACAGTGTTTCATAACTCCCATTAAACTTTATCCGACAACTCATCTTTAATTTTAAACTTAATTATTTATAAAAGAAGTACATCTTTCGTGACAAGGTTTGATTAAAAACAGTATTAGACAGAAAGTTTAATATTTTCAAGTTTAATCTTGCTTAATTTAACTCAAACTTATTTGCATATCTAAGGGTGAAATAAATCAAATACGTTTATTTCACTCTCTCGGATATTATTTTTCAAACAAATTACTTGTTTACCCTTCGGAGGGTGTACACAAGTTACAAATTAAAAACATAAAACAGACAATGAACACGAACACAAAAAACACTAAAAAAATATGCAATATACGTCTGGTCACCAATATTATCGAAAATTTGTCCGTCGTGTTTTATGTTTTGACGACCTTTGAATAGGGAAAAACTATCTGAAGATGAAGCATACACTTCAAAATGCGTCATAGATACATAAAAGACAAAGTCACGTTAACTTGTTTTAAATATATTACATGTTTTATAAAATCGGGAATTGGATACCTCAAATATGAATATTAAATACAAATTACATTTAGCTAGGTTATAAATTCATTAAGTCATTTTATTACAACGTGAGGACTTCATTAACAGAAGATATACAGTGAACAATTTTATGTTTCTTTATATACAAATATTTTTACTAGGTTTTCATTTTTCATATACAATTTCACCAAAAGGTGAATATAAATAATAAACAATAGATAATAATCAAATGAATGAAAACACAATTTTCCACGATAATCACTTTATATTTGTTACACACACAAGACGAAGTTTCAATGATGTGTCATCCAAACCCAATTTTTAAACCGGTTTCAGTCACTTCATCAGGTGCTTTTATCAACCAATTATAACTCCTTTGGTTACATTACATTATCGATTGATGTTTTGTATTTAGTTGGAAATTATTAATTTTCTTTATCTTTAAACACTTTCATTTCAAGTTCATGAGTGATAGTCTATCCAAAGGTTTGAATCAATGCCGTTATTTTATTTATATCCCACAATTATTCATCTTTAACGTTAGTAGTAAATTAACGTTGGCAACAATAAAATAATAAATAGTCCGACAAACTTTTATAGTTTGAAACATTTGCATATAACATATAAAGCCATAACATACAGACAGTACAGAAGTTCACATTTGATCTTCATTAATATAAGTCAACCTTGTTTTGGTACATTAAAATGAACAAGGTATATTCATTTCACTCTTCCTGATATTATAAAAGTTAACGAAATTAAAACCTTTCCCTGTAAACAAGTCTTTAATTAAAATATCAGAAGGAGAAATAAAAGAGCATTGAATGTAGTAAACAAGATACGAAATACATTTTACGAGGTCTAGATCCTTCATTAAGTTTCCCATTTTATCACGACGTCTTTGACAAAGGCTTCATTAGCGGAATACAAATTGTGAATATAAATATGGTTTTCAAAACAGATTTGGTTTAAGCCTTTATTTTTGCATTTGACATGAATTTGAATGGTGTTGTACATCTAGTCATGTGAATTTGACTTTCTTATTGTTCGGTGAAACTTTGTTGAATGGTTTGAATTATAAGCCATGGTAGGTAACTATTGGCTTAAAAAGGTTTATATGAAAATGAAACGTCCTATTAGCTTTTTTATAATTTTAAAATGTAAATAGCATAATATATACCTCTAGTGACAATGATATTATCTGTCTTTCCCCATATTTTGTTCCTATTAAGAATAATTAATTTTAATTCATAAAAAATAAAGTTTTTTTTAAAAATTTGACTTTATATCTTCTATAATGATTTCAAACAAATTTAAGAGTACTCAACCTAGTTTCAAATTACTGTATAAGAAAAATAAACTAAATACACATGCTCAAGTCATTTTGTATTCAAATAATTCGTAGGAATTATTTTATTTTATTGCGATTAAGAATATAAATATAACAATTAAACTCTTACACTATAACTACAATTTTTAACACGATTATTAAACACGTAATATAATAAGGTGGATTTTCTATCTTTATGTGTTTGTGAAGGCACCCATTTGCGTGCACAAAGCTGTCACAGTCCAATCACTAATCCTGAACAGCTAAAAAAGTATCACGTACTGCAGAGATAAAATACTAAGTTTAATTTTTGCTGTTAGCTAAGAGGAAAGGCTTCTCCCCTGTGCTGCTTTGACACTATAGATAGACACACATTATTTTGTAAGTTGTAATGTTGAAGATAGTTAAAATATTAGGAATACTAACAACTTATATAAGGATATGCAATCTCGAATATTATGCAAAAATTGTGTGTCGAAATGTTAAACAAAATAAACCTATGGCAAGAATGTTTATTAAGCATTGTTTTTATAAATTAATTTTATTACTTACTAATGAGATGCTGTTATTTAACGGTTTTTACCTCGAGCGCTACTTTATGCGAACGATAGGAATATACTTTAAAACATGAAATTTTATAAAGGTAATGGTTTTTAGCGAGATTGGTATGTTAGTAATGTTAGATTGTTGTTAATGGAAGTTGTTATTTATATTTAGTTTATAAAGTCAATTAAAGGACAGGAATTGATTTCTTTTTTGATTTCTCTATCGTGTAAGATCAAATGATGCACACTGTATATTTCCAAAATTTTGTGCAACAGTATGATTTCCCTGTCAGCATCTACAGAATGATAGTGAAATATATTACTACCTTAAATTAAATTAAATAACTATATGATCCACAGAACTTACTATAATAATTTACATTTCTGCAAATAAATAATAAGTAAATGAAAAAACTACAATATTTATGTAATGTAAACTACATAAGTAGTTCGAGTACATTATTTTGCCACTCCTAGGATTGTTTTAATTTTTGCTGACGCGTTTCGGATTAACTCTATTTTCAAAAGCTGTTACAATGTTTTCTGTAAAGGAGTCGTCTTACGTAACCTAAATAAAATGGGCGGAACCTATAATAAATGGAGCGGGGGAAGCGACGTCTCCTCTATGGGACAGCAGTACGAAACAGCTTTTGAAAATGAAGTTAATCCGAAGAACATCAGCAGAAGTTACAACAGTGTTAGGTATGGTAGAATAATGTACTCAAATTAATAATGTACCTATGAATATTATCAACAAAATTATTTCTCTGGATTAAAATTAGAATGAAAAACACCCGAATATGGAATTTCTCTTGGAAAACAAACTATACCTTAGATGAATGAACCATAACCTTTCACTCTTAAACTAATAGTAGAGTTATCAAAGATAGAGAAAACGTTATTTTTAATTAAGTACAAAATATAAATCAATAATGTAATCTAACGTAAGGAGTTGTAGCACATTATTACAAAGCATTTATATAGGTAATTCAAAAAGGCTTATAAATATGCTTTGAAGATCACTTAAAACATTTTATATTCCTTTAGTCGTATATAACTCAAGCTGTTTTCAAATTGCTACGTCACTTTAATTGAAAAACCTACTTTTACACAAATTGAAAACTTTGTATATCACTGTATTATATTCTGTTAATGAAGTCCGCATCAAAGAGCTTGTGATAAAATGGCTACCTTAATGAAGTAATTCTCTAGACTTGGTAAATATAATCTCGTTTACTCCAGTCTCTCTTCGTTCTCCTTCTGGTATTTTAATTAAGGACTTGTTTACAAGCAACGGTTTCAATTTCGTTAACATTTTCAGAAATAATATCCGTTTCACTCTTGTTTACAATGAGACGAACAAAATAATAATTATTGAAATCAAAGTTTAAAAAAATACATTCTCTAAAATGGTTCTAACTCCAAATTTATAAAGTAGTTTAAATTAAATACACAATTTCAGAACAACATGATTGTTAAACACATTCCTTCTTTAAAATTATTAAGTAAGAGCATAACTGGCATAACCTGTAACAAAAGAAAACTAAAATATAAAAATAAGAATTATTAGTTTTTACGAACTTTTGTTATAACCATTGAATTTACATCTAAGAGAAGAAAACTAATAGAATATGTGAGGCTTCAATATATGACTTAAATAGTTGTATTTTTTTTTTATGTACACTTAAGAATACACTAGTGTGGGAAATGTTGTGCTTCCTTAGAGTTGGATTATCAATTTTATATGTAAAGTCAATGTTATACTTTACTTGAATGAACAACTTGAGCTTTACTTTAAAATCAAGAAGAAGTATTTTAAACTAAATTTATCAATAAGATTGAAATATTTAAAATATATATATATATTATTTTTATTAACTATAAAAAAGCCAGTTAATGAGATCTAGTGAACTAACAAAATGTCATATATACAACAGATTAATAGCAACACTATGATAATTTACCAGAATTGTTCCGAAAATTATATGAGTTTCATTGATGACATCGGCACATGGAACCAATAAATTGTAAAATTTCATATCAAGGGTTCATTTTCATAATACAATTATAAATGTATTATACTTAACCGCCAAATAAATTAACAAACAAGCTTAAATAATGTAAAGATTCGTTTTTGGTAGGAAGACTAATATTGAACCTTTTTTTTATTAAAATTTTAATTCAATTTCGCAATAGAAAGTGAAGAACCTAAGCCTTCCATTAGCTTTCAGTCTGGTTATGTGTACCCTTTCTCTGAATGAATTTTGAGGAATCAACTGGAATGATATTTTTACAAACAAGTTATAAGACTAAAATAAAACTAAAAGGTTGGAAATTCTATGAAATACACATTTTATAGATTTTATGACGTAACACAAAGTATACAAAAATATATAATTCATATCCTGCTTTGCATGTATTTGTATACCTTTATATATGAATCATGCATTTATTCAAAACTAGCGCAGACTTTCTCTAAAAACAAACAACAATATAATGAGGTAATGTTTGGTTTAATAAAATAACTAAATTTTCACAATAGTCAGCAACAGCTGCACATAATTACCACAGTGGTTGAAATTTGTTAAAATCCTGTTTAAAGAAAATGTTTAATTTTTAATTAAATTACGGCAGTAAAGTCTATTTAGATTGTACTTCGCGACGTGGGTAATCATTCCATACTAATAAATGTATGTTTACTTATTTTTAAAAATAAATATTTTTTAAGTAAGAATACTACCACACACATCTTGTGCCAACTATCGAGCTTCTACAGATAAGTAAAGTTACATTTTGTGGAAAAGTATTAAAGGACTAAACAAGATCTCGTAAATGAAAACATATAGAGAGTATTATTAGTAAAGCTTATTTGCAACCATGCCTCTAAAACCAATTCAGACAAAAAAATTGTAACAGTATACTGTAAAACAATACAGGGTTATCATAAAAGAATGGTGGAGTTTCAATAATTCATACAAAAATACAGTACAGATTGAAAGTGGTGTTTGTGGTGTTCTATTGGTATCGCTGATAGCCTATAACCTAAAAGCTTGTTTAACAGCTGTTGTAACCTCAAAATTAGTTCTTGCATTGTTATAGTAGTGTGTTTTGTGTTTTCTGGAGTGTTCTGTGTGGAGTGTGTTATTATGTTCTCTAATAAAGAAAAAACAAAGTGGGTTTTGTTGCTGGCTGAATTCAAGTCTGTAATTTCAATGCAACGTGCATTTCGACGCAAATACAGAGAAGATCCACCACATGAAAATAACACAAGACGTTGGTTCAAACAATTCGAGAAACTGGATCCGTTCAAAGCAGAAATCATCTGGCAGGCCAAGTGTATCAGACGAAAAAGTTGAACTTATTAGACAATCTGCAATCAGAAGTCTTCAGAAGTCAATACCTCGACGAAGCCTATAGTTAGGTATTCCAAAAACAACAATCCACAAACGTTTACACAAAAGTCTGAAATTACACGCATATAAAATCCAGCAATTGCAATAGTTGAAACCTGTTGATGGTGCAAAACGTTTTAATGTCGCTGTTGAAAAGATTGATGAAAACCTATAGTTTTTAGATGATATATTTTTTTCAGACGAAACTACATTCCAATCAATGGTTCTGTTAAGAGACACAATACATGCATATGGAGATCTGAAAATCCACATACAATTTTTGGGAAAATACACGACTCGCCTAAATTTATTGTTGGAAAATTCGTCTCTTAGGGCTTTTCTTCTTTGCTAAAAAGACATTTAATGAAATAGTATATCTCGATATGTTAATCAATAATTGTTTTCCACAGCTGGATGAACTCTAAAACTTCATTTCCAACAAGATGTCGAATCCCCGCACTTTAGTGCATTTTGTCACAGACACTTTGAATGAAAAGTTTGGACATCGAATGGTAGGCCAGCAAGGACCTATACGCTGGCCTCCAAGGATTTAAGACCTGACACCTTGCGATTTTTTCTTGTGAAGGTACATCAAATACATTGTTTATCGAGAAAACATGACCTATATATTTTAGGGAAAGGAATAATGAAACAATAACAACCGTTAACAAATACATGTTAACTAACTTTTGGGCAGAACTCGATTATCGATTGGACGTTTGCCGAGCGACTAATGGGCGCACATAACGAAATTTATTAGTTATGTAAAAAAACTGTTTCACAAGACAATTTCGATAAATAAACAACATCAGCTGTAAGTAATTCTTTTTTCATTTAAATCATGTTCATAAAACCATAATTCTCTTATGATAAACCTGTATAAGAGAAAAATGTGTGATTGCTGTGTGGCTTCTTTTTGGCTACAAATGAAACAATTTAAAGCCGATTATCTCGTTTTACCAGTGAACCTAATCCAATGACATTATATTGTATCCGTTTACGTAAAATACATTTTTCCAGTTGTTTAAGGCGAAATATCTCGTATAAAAAATTTTGAAATAAATGCCCTAACTCTCGAATACTCTTAGAGCATCAGAGTAGAAAAAGACAAAGAGTTGGTCAAGAGAGACGGGATGGAAAAGATGAACGAAAAGGATCTTACGCAAGACAACATGAAAATAGGTGTAGATCCAGCTACATCACCTCGGTATTGCCAAACCCGTACGTACACATTACAAACCTGAGGGTTACATCTAGTATAATAAGCCACTTTTATATAAAGAACTAAATTAATGTACTAAACGACAGCAAAAAATTTAATAACAAAAATAATGTTTCAAAACTTTTTAAAACATAGACCAGAAAAATTATTGTATTTCATATTCCCACAAAATAATTATTAAAAATGGTTTTTAACCTTTCCAAAAAACTCATTATTTATCCATGTATACATTTAAGATAGACTAAATTGTATTTGAAAACTGGTTAAATTGATGTTTACGTTAAATTTTGATGAACAAGATATAGATTGATATTCCATTAGATAAAGTGTTTTCAATCCTTAAATTAAAAGTTAAAATCTATGGAATTACAAACATGCATGTCACCAAATGAATAAAAACACAATTTTTTCACGATAACCACTTTATTTGTGCAATAAATAAATAAATTAATTAATACAAGAAGACGCATCAACGACTACGTCTCATCCTCAGGTTGTTACATGAACACAAATCTTTCTGCTACTGAACTATGTGTGACTGTAGGGTAGAACGATGAAACAAAATAATCTCAAATACAAACAACAGTGACAATAATTATACTTAATGTAAGTTGAAGGGTGCACGCTTGTCGGTTAACCTTGAATTGTGCTAATTATTGTTTTAAGTGTGAAAAATATTTACACATATGAAAATATAAATCAATATTAATTAATTAATTATTTACTACATCTTAAGAGATATAGTAAAGTGTAAATTATGTCATTATAAAGTTTTTTTTGTGTGTGTCATCATACTGGATAAACGTTAGAGCAAATGAATTTTACTGAGTATGTTCAAAGCTTTATAATGTATGATTTTCACCTTAAAATAGTATAAAATTAAAAAGTATATTAACACTTTGTGTAATATAATTTATAGTTTCAAAATAATATTAAAATTGAGTCTCATAGTTATTAATTGTTTCATTTATTATAGTAATAATCGCTTTTAACATTTAGAGGAAATAGTTCTTTGTGTGATGACCGTTTTCCAAACTAAAGGAAAGGTTCTTTGCGGAGTGAAGCAATTTTTCAATTTTGGAAATGGCATTTTAAGCACTATTTACATACAAAGTTTTTCCTATTTTTGCAGGATGTGTTACGCTCCTTACTCAGTGTTCAAGACTAATTGCTTTTCAAAAACGAAACTTACTCGTGGGAATTGTTATATCAATATCATTTTTTAATTGAATTGTTGACTTGAGCATAGAATAAATAAACGTGAGTGTACCTAGATTCACTACTTTAGATTTTTCCGTAGGCTATCAACACATTCTCGGACATTTTCTCCTTTTACTCCATGAAGTAAACAGTTCAAACTGCTGTTGGTACTCCATTTGTGAATTTCTGCCAGCAAGTTTAATAACACATGTCTCACTTCTAGTATTTCTGGGTTACTTAAATATTGACTGTCCATTCCTTCGATTTCATACTATACTTCCATCTTACATTGTACTTCACAGATATTATTAATATTTGTTAAATCTAGAAACAACCATTGTGGTAAGAAGTTTTACGTTATTGTTACCATGACAACCTGTAGTGTGAGAAAACCAGCAAAGCGCACTGAATACGGAAAACGGTAGAATATAAGGAAAAGCTAATTTATGAATTATACGTCGTATAAAAAGGTCAACTTTGTAAAGCAACTGCAAGAAAAATAAATGGTTTAGAATGAAATTAAGAAAGTATAATTATTCTTACAGTACTCTCATTTTTGTTTATATTGTAGTGTCATAACTCACATGATTGTTTTTTTTAATCTCCTTTTTTACGTAAAATATAATAATATAGCTTTTTTTTGAAGGTTTAGCCTCAAACTGCTTGTACGACCAATTAATGTAGATGTGTTATTTTAATATGTTTGTGAAATACAATACTCCAGCTGTTCTTTGTTCTTAAAAACTGTCTCAAGTAAGACTTAGGTATATAAATAATTTACGTTACTTATATTTGTTTGTTAATATATATTATGCAAAATATTTTCAAAAAATATATCCAAAGTCAATTACTAGTGATAATTTTCATATTAATTTCACATATCAATGAAGGGAAGAAATGTTCTTTATTGGATATTTAAATAAAAATATTGATAACAACTAATATAAATTTGTAATCGTTACTACATAACCATTAACCAAAAAAATAAAAAATAAAAACTAATACCAATGTACAATAAAAAGATTAAAGTACAATACATAAATAACGGAAATTACAATTCTAAGCTTCATTTCCTCTTTTCCAGCAGTACATAGATGCAATACATATGCTTCTATCATTATTTATAATGTTAAGTCAAAATGAAAAGTAAAGTAGTGATATTTTTTTAGATACATAAGGATTCTTAAGATTTCTTAAATTACGAAAATCAATTTTTTTTAAATTACAAATTGTCATAACTTGGTGAAATCAATATATAAAAGTCTTTCGTTACAATTCAAAGATTAAGAAATTTACTTCAAAAATTATAATTATTTTTTAGAAAATATATATTTCATTTCCGAGCCACAAGCGTGAAAAGAGCATACACCACTCTTACCGCACAAGGGTAAAATATTATAAAAATATAAATACCCATGATAACCAATTTTGAAGCTAGAACAACCGTAAAAAATTACATTAGAGTTTTTTTATTTTCTACAAACAAATTGTTACCACTTTTCCCGTATCTATCTTCGTTTTAAGTGATTTAATTTGTTAACTAATTTGCTTTCTGATTAGCCAAATAATTAAATAAAAAACAAAAACTTACGATCAAACTTCCTTAACATGTAATAGAGGGCAAAATGAGTCTTTTCAAAAAAGCAATCATAATCCGTTTAGCTACAGAGAATTTCGAAGTGAAGACTTATTTTTCCGTTTTGGGATTGTAGTAAAGTTAAAATATTTTCAAACAGTATGACATGCAATTTGGAGGAATCGTGATTATAACAAGGTTGAAAAATATTTAGTTTCATTGTAATAAATATATTTGGTTTACCGAACACGGGACAATTATGTGTTTTAGATGAGGTGTAATTGTTTACCACTATGTTCCTCATTACATATCTGATAAAGTGATTATTAATATAAAAGAAAACCTAAAATATTATTAAAGCAAGATATAAATTATATTTCTTGCTATAACCAAAAATTTATGGAAGGAAAAGGCTCTGTTTAAATGTTTTAAATAATTATATAATTTATCACTTGAAATTTAATTAATAATGCTAACATGGTAAAAATGTATAAGTGTTAGAATCAATAGTTAAAATCAATAGTTTTGGACGTCCATAATATTTATTTTTTTAACGGTCAAATTGAATTAATAATTTTTAATTGATAAATATATACCATATTTAATTTTTTTTAATTCGTTTTTTAAAGAAAAACAAACTTAATAATTGTAAAATAATAGTTAACAAATTAAAATATATAATGTAAAAAACATGTTACCATTGCACTGTTGAAAAGAATTTTTTATATGTTGATCATTGTTGTAATTAGCTCCTCAACCTTAAAAAATAGTTGTAAGTTGGGTACACAAGGTGTTTATAAATTTTGTAATTTAAACTATTAATTCAAACTTTTAATAACAAAGACAGAATTAGGTTTATAAATACGAATGCTTATTGTGTCTTTAACAGTTTGAGTTATCAAGTAGGGTCAGTAAAATATATAAAATACAAGAGAGAAAGAGAGAGAGTACGAGAGAGAGACAGAGAGAGAGAGAGAGAGAGAGAGAGAGAGAGAGAGAGAGAGAGAGAGAGAGAGAGAGAGAGAGAGAGAGAGAGAGAGAGAGAGAGAGAGAGAGAGAGAGAGAGAGAGAGAGAGAGAGAGAGAGAGAGAGAGAGAGAGAGAGAGAGAGAGAAGTGAGAGAGAGAGAGAGAGAGAGAGAGAGAGAGAGAGTGAGAGAGAGTGAGAGAGGAGAGAGAGAGAAAATCTGAAAAATAAATAAAATTAAATATAAAACATCACTCTTTAGTGGTATTCTTTCAACTTAAGTGTTTTGGCAGGCTGTTACAAAGACTTATGGTCATAATAAAGGGCTTATAAGTAAGCTTCAAAACTGATTGAAAACCTTATAAATATTCCTTTAAGTTTTTTATTTTAAGCTATGTATGTTACTACTTTAATCAAAAGTAAAACCTTCAAAATTAAACAAATTTGTTTTGAAATTCATATTTCCTAATAAAGTCGGCTCAAAGATGTGATTAAATGGCGGCATCAAATAAAGCCATTAATGAAATCATTATTTGGCTATTTATATCTTGTTTATTCTATTTAATGTATCTTATTTATCCTACTAATATTTCCCATTCAAAGCTTTTTTTAAAGCAAAAGTTTTACTTTTGTTAAATCTTTCAAAAATAATAATGGAAAAAGAGAAATGAGTGTAATGGGTTTATTCCACCTTAATGTTCGCAAATAAAACAGAGTTGAAAAAACCAAAACAATCTTCAAATATTATACTTTCTATGTAAATGTTGTTTTACTCTGTTACACATGTTAAATTTACCTACTTCTAACCATTTATAAGGTAGGTTCGAATTTCTTGGTAATTTTATTAAGCTTATAAATATCAAAAACAAAGAAGGGTTGTAGAATTATATGTTTCAAAGAAAATATTAAGTGTTTCAAATCAAATTACTTGAAAATAATTATAAAGCTATTGCAATATTATTAGAATAAAAGATAATTGAGTGATAACATAGTCTTTCACATATTTAAATCACTGATCTCGTATGATCAATGAGGAATAATAAACACTGCTCTCCCTTTCAGGTCTTCACCATGATAGGACGTGCAATCTGTCAGTAGTAGATAAAATTAGAGAATTATTAATTAAATTAAAATACATTGTTTAGCAATTTAATGTTAATATAGTACTTTAAAATGCATGGGATAAAAAGACATAAGGTTGAGTTAATTGTATTTCACGAAATTAATCATTCTTTCATGTTGCACATACATTTATGTAAAAATAATTATGGGTCAATTTTAACCTTTTGTACAGAGTTAAGCTACTACTTTTTGTTATACATTTGTAGTCTGTAGAAGAGCAGGATCTAACATGTTACAATTTTATTTTGGAACACTCTCTGTTTATTTTACCAATTTATTTTAAAGGTAAAACAAAATTTGGTCCTAAATGTTAAAATTATGTGAGAGTTTACAAAAATAAAAAGAAAATTGTTATTATATAAGTAAAAATAAAATATCAATTAATATTGTCTTTCAACCCAGTTTGGCAAGCTGGTAAAAATTACCTATTTCAGTCATTCCAAAGACTCAGAAATCTTGTAAATATTCCTTATTAATACGAACTCAAACTGTATTGACATTATATTTCTCTCTAAATAACTCCTGAGTAAACCCAATAGGGTTTAAAAATATAGTTTTAAATATCGTATTTATTACTAAATGCAATGCATTCATTTTTCCAAATATGTAGTCAGCATCTAAAAAAAAGTTTTGATAAAAATACAACCTTAATTAAGTCCTTCTCTAGGTAAATGTAATTTGTATCTTTTTTGCACTATTCAGTATCCTGTTCTTTCTCCTGATATTTTAATTAAGGACTTGTTTATAGACAAAGGTTATAATTTGGTTAACAGTTTCAAAAATAATATCCGGTAAAGTCAAATAAACCTAATTAATTTCTTCTCTTTAATATGAGCAAATACGTATGGGCAAAACTAATTAATTGACAAATATTTTATACTTATACTTCCTTTTCTTACGTATTATATGTACCTAATTAAAACTATTTGTTAACTATTTCAGGTCAAAATTATTGGTGCTGGAGGTAAACAACTTTTTAGTATAAAATATTTCAAATTTAAGCCTAAAATGTTTTTGAAAAACAACTTTTAATTTTCCTATTATATTATAAAATATAAAGGATATCGATAAAATAGACAGTGGGCATCTATTCCATAAACCACAAAATTTATGGAAATAAATATTTACTTTTGTAATCTTAATTTTTTGGTGTTATACAAGGTAAAAAATGTTACAATTTACAAAAATGTGAATTTTTACAATTATTATAAATAATTATTCAATAAATGAACTGAAGAAAGGAAAGTAAAGATCTTTAGATTCCATGAAGTAAATCAGCAAAAAAATAAATTATATAAAAAAATAATAATAATAAAAAAAAAATATATATATATATATAAACACAAATTTAGATATTGAACAAAAGAAAGCAATTTCTGTTTGAGTATTCGCAAAAGTGAACGTGATATTTACAGTAAACATGAGTTTTGCCTTTGTTTGATTGCTGTTTACTGCGTGTTCCTTCCATTTTCGTATCAAACAATTGTCGATAGAATCAGATGTAATCGATTGTGTTGGTCTAACTTCCTCCATCTCTTGTTTTTTTGTAACATTTTCTTCTTCAAAATTCAGGGATGGTTTCCTTTTTATTGTTTCTTATTTTAGACGTAGGGTTTTAAAGACAGCTGATCATTTACATTGAAATCATCTAACCAAAGAGCTATTACAGTGTAGTCCAGTGTTTACAAAAATGTACACATTGTTTACAATAATTCTTAGGTTTCTCTGTACGTAAACAAATGACTTAACGATATAAATATTAGACTTTTAGCTTTTCAAAATACTAACTAAACTTAAATAACCTTAAATATTTATTACCTATAAGAAATAAACACTAGGTGTTGCGAGTGTTATGTTATAAACAAAGATCTATTAGTTACCGAGGGACCAGAGTTTTATAGTGAACTCAAACTTTATAAGTTCCAACGAGTGGTTGAATGACGGTACAGAGTTATTATTAGTTATGTTAATTAGACTTTCATACAATCTGTGTAAATAATAATTAAGTAACAGTAAAGTTCATTACCTTGAATTGATGCAATGTCCAATTGTCCAACAAGGTAATTCAGGAAGCGATGTAGACAGACGTAGCACTACACTTAACACAGCTAGCTGGTTATCATAATTATTCTATTGTTTATATTTGTCACTCTTAAATCTACACAGATTGCACTTATAAAATAGGTTAATAATTAAAAGCGTGGCAGAGCCGAATGGTAATAAATACCGCGTTGCATTATGAAAACTATGCACTTGCATATAAAATTAAAGCGAGTTTAAAATAATTAGCGTTTGCGTGATACACAGATGAGGTGTTCTTTACAACTGACTTTCTACCCTTCAAGAAGATGGGACGCATCCCCAATCAAGTGATATAGTCCGATCATTCTGGACCGATGGGAGGCTATGATGATGTCATTTAGCCTTGAACATTTCTGCAATTGTGGGTAAAAACACCCCCTCGTGTGACTGACATGGACTTTTCTGGATCGTATGATCGACTAATTATTGTGGTCTGATATTGTTAGACGGAGACAGAAAATCGTAATTGTAGAGAAACCAGTTTATTCGAAAAGGGCATATAAAATACTGAACACTAGGCATGTGAGAGGTATTTTAAGACAGCCTTTGACTTTAGAAAACAATTTAGCTATAGTTCAGTTAAAACCACCAGAATATAATTTAATGTTATTTTTATCTAAAAGAAGACTTCATAATAGTGGTAGTTAAAACTGTTTGGTAAATAATTACAAGTTTATTGGGAAATGTATAAGTCTAAAACTTACACCATGAGATAGAGTGATAATGTTCATTGGGAAGTTTTGAAACGCTGAAAACTTCGGTTTTATTTTTTAGAGCAAAACTATAGGATTACCCTACGTTCGACTGAAATGACAGAATTTATATAATTAATTAATACTAGAATCGACATATTCCACAAAAAAGAAATATTAAGCTATTTTTTAAAGAAAATCTTTCATTGTTCAGTTTCTCTAATTTGAAGTATTAAGTCCATTATAACAGATAAACTGTGCAAATTATAAAAACATGTTTAAATTTATAAAGCGAGTTTCATCATCCATAATCAATGAACATTTATGATAATAATTAATTTTGATTTAACAAAATTTGTATTAATGTAAATATAAGGACAAACAAGGGTGCTATTTTAATAATTAATTAAAGCTTTAAAGATGGGGGTAATAATTATTTTCATAATTTATTAATCAACATTGGGTTTTTAGCAATTATTATATAAACTTACAACACTTTCCTGAAGAAACATCCAAACAATACTATTATATTTGTTGAATGAATAGTTTTTTTTTATTTTTTATTTATTTATTTATTTTAACTTAGGTTTAAATGTTTTATCCTTTATAATATTATTGAATTTAATCACGAGAGTTTGGTAAAAGGATTAACTAAATAATATTTACTTTAAAAAAAGAGCAATATTACCAAATTCTGAAATAAAAATAAAAATATATCTATACATTTAGCTCTTTATGAAATTATGAGGTATAATATGGAGTCATTATATGTTTGAAGGCAGATATGATATAAAATACAGGATTGATTATTCTGTGGGTGGGTGTGTGTTCGCACGCGCTGGTGTGTATTAGCGTGCAGGTAGTTGTATGTATCCGTGTTTGTAACTTGTATGGACCCACTTTAAAAAAAATAATAAATTAATTATGCAAAACAATATTTTTTAAAGTTTCTTGGTTGTGAATGTGTTTTTAAAACGTTATTTGTATTATATACTGTTTAAGTTTTTTTTTCTTGTAAAAGATAATTTATGATTATTGTTAAGAATCGGATCCATTTATACCCTGAATTTCAAAATTTAAACACCACTCGACAGAGATCATTTGACATAAAATAATTTGGCCTACAGACTTAAATAAAGATTGAACTAAAGCAGTTAAACAATTGATTACTTCTGCTGAATGAAATAAAATCATAATCAGTTAATTTCAATTATGTTTAAAATTGTTGTTCTGTTAAAGTAATGTTTTGTGTAGCTGATATTTAAAAAACATTTTAACTATGACAACATTAAATTCGAAATAGCTGAAAAATAAAATTTTGGAACCCCAGTTAAGTAGTGAGAATTTTTCAAGCTTTATATTACATTCACCCAGAGATGAAACCAATATGATTATGAAGACGAATGATTAGCCTCCTAACATAACAGAGTATGATAGAAACTAAAACTAAACTAACTTTACTGAATACTGTGGGAGGCAATTTTACCAAAGCTCGTTGTCTCAACACTGTAATACTGTAACTAGCAGCAAAGTAACTCTGTAACCCTTATCAACAGCTATTAATACCAAGAATCTTAGTGTGTTAATCCCTGACTCGATGCCAAGTACTATGTTAGTTTAAAGCTATGTAACTTTCCTAAGACTCTCGCGACGTCATTCACTATTTCGATTGAAATTTTACAGCTGTTTTTAAAGCAACTGAAAGTTTAAACAACAACAGAATGAATGAATAGGCTATATTTACTAACAGCATATTACAAAAACTGTCTAGGTTATATTTTCTAGTACTCGTTCCTATAAATAACAGTTTACTGGTATCTGAATTTGCTATTGAATGTCGTTACAGGGATATATTTAAATTATATATATTCTTTAGAAATGAATATGTAAAACGGCTTCAATATATATATATATATATATATATATATATATATATATATATATATATATATCACATATATATTGAAGCCACATATATATGATTCAACCAAAAGATGAACGTATAGACAATTTATAACAGATATAATAAACTTTTTGCTCGTATAATGACTGATTATTATTATTATTTTATTAATTCTTATCTGTGCTCTCTCTTTTTTATTTATTGACGAAGACAGGAGCCGAAATAGATACATCTTTATTTTTATTTATCATCTATTGCCTAATATTTACACTACATGTTTTGGTGGAATCGTATATATTGAAGCCATTCATATTTATTTCTTAGAAATTATAAGCTACGAATAACCTATGTAACGAAATTCCATACAATATTCAGATGCATGTGAACTGTTTACAAATAGGTTAATATTATTATTGAATATTACTTCATAATAATCAGAGTTTACAATAATATCGTAACTCGAAAATAGTTTGGTAAGTGTATCTATCAATATTTGAAGTTTCGATTTTGAAATTACTTTCAGTTGAATACATCAATATAGATAAAACATGAACATATAGACAAAATATATCAATCACTGAAAATGCACCTTTGTTGTTAAATTTGAACAAATCTATAATAAACTATTACTGATACACAGTATAAGATGAATCACTGTTTTAAAATTTAGGTGAGAATATGTTGTTTAAGCTAGTAGTGAAAGAATTTCAAGTTTTACTTAACATGAAGTGAGTAAACCTGTAGAAACCAGAAGTATAAAACTAAGAAGTGGAGTTGTTTTAAAGGAGTTGTAGTGATGTCAGTGAAAAATAAATGAATTTTACTTATATATATTGAATACTGATAGCGATTTATAGAACGTTTCATCATTAACAGTTAGGCTACTACGAGTAATAAATCTGAGACTCCCGTGCAAAACGATGTTGTCGAAGTGTAGTTGGAGTTCTAATATTGAATAAAGCTAATAGGCTTTATTCGTGACAATCCGTCATTCAGATGATTAAAGACCTGGGTACAATGATAGATGAATTGCTCAACGATATCACTAGGTTCAATTCATTAATTAATAATCGTTCGAATGAAGGAAGACTTAATAACGGATTATTACAAAAAAAGTAGAACTTCATGATTCCACTGCATTCCGAGATTTAAACATATTAAACAGGAAACTACGTAGAGATATTTTGTTAGTATCTAAAATGTTCAACATAGATGTTCAAAATACAGTTGCCCGATGATGCCGCAAGGCGAAACAATTGTAGCTCATTTATATTATTAATATATTTTGAAACTTTAAACTTTATTGCTTTATATTATCCTTCAATGTAGAGATATTAACATAAGGATTAGAAATGAGTAGCAAGATCATAGCTGAAAATTTTCACTTAATTGATATTATGCGATATTTATCTTTTAAATTGTATATTTATGGGAAAGTGACTTTGGTGTGATATGATAGAGAATAGAACAGTTAGATTAATGTGGGTTTAACACTTGTGGATTGAACTAATTTTTAAGATAAAACTTTTCCTAGGAAATCAACCCTTTATTTAGTCGTTTTATTTAGGATTCAGTCCTTACTATGTTACTTTTATGGCCATTGTTAAAATAGTATTCTCACACCCATCAGTAAATAAGTTAATCGTAAATATTCATAAGAGGCTGAATAAAACTTCGAATCAAACAAAGGTAAACTATTATTTTATTCACGAGCAATCTGTAACTTTATGTCTCTAGTCAATATTATTTAAGCTTTTAAAATTGATTCTACTAAGGTTTCGATTGTCAGGATCTAAGTACCTGTGCTTGCATGTTATGAACGAAGGAATATTGTATTATTAAACAGATTTATTATTGCACGAAATGCCACCAACTAATTACAACCAATACTGGCATGAATTAGATAAAAGTTTGTCTGTAATTTCCATCATTGTTTATTGCAGGTACAATTTAATTATATCTTTCCATTGGCTAACAAAATGGTAATTTATTAATATAAAGTAAAAGAAAAGTTTTATATTTACTAGAAACAGTTTAATTTCTTTTATATATATATATATATATATATTATTATATTCTTGAACACAAGTTAAAGTTGTTAAAGTTGTTAAAAGTGCCAATAACACCATCTAAAGATTTTGTGTTGTAAGACATACAACTATTAGAATCTACGTATTTGGAAAAATGTACTTTTGAAAAGTTTTTAAGATTTTAAGGCCTAAAAATAAACAACATTTTTTATATAATAATCATTTAATGTAATATTAATCACATAAAAGCACTTTTTAAACTTTATCTGAAAACCATTTTAGATAATCTAACAAAAATATTCTGTGGTGTATAAAACGTTATGTGTACAGTATAATGACATTATTTTGCTGTATTATTTTATGAGCATGCAAAACTGTATAATTGATATTATGTATCCATTACCGGGTTCAAATAAAACCATAATTTTCTACTCACAAACGACAGTAACTCAATAACATTGTTTATTTGTAACCTTTATACAATAAAAGCTTTACTTTACTTATTTATTACAGGAACCGGTGGCTGCTAAAATTTTAACAAACGATACTCAATTAACTAAATGTAAACAGGTCAGACTAAATTTAATTTTAATACTAGGTAAAGCTTGATTTTTTAAAAGTTTAATGAGCAATTTAGTTTTAAATTACTTTAATCTGTGAAAAATACGAAATTTGAAATTTCGTAGCAGCATCCTAGTGCTGACAGAAAAAGGAAACTTTAGGATGAAATCAGAACACAAGAGTTAATAGTTATATAATCATAGGAGAACCAATCCACATATGGTGTGGAAATGAGGTAGAGAGTGTAATAAAGTATATAAATGTTCAATAGAAAGAAAACACCCTTTATGTTCTTATAAATTGCTATTGAGTATAGTTAAGTACTCAAATGTAGAAGTTTAATGATTTTCTAACGAAAAGTATTTAAAAATTTAATGTAAAATAGACAAGATCTACAGTGAATAAACATTAGTGCAAATCTGTGTTTTCACAATAACACTTGTGAAAACATCAATCACCAAATAAAAAAAGACAAAATGTTTCACAATAAATATTTTATTTGTACAAAACGATAGTTAAGTGTGTCATCATCCTCGGTTTGATGGAAGATAAAATGTCAAAATGGATAATAATTTATTGTGAAGGTTTAATGTATGTATTTATTGTTTTGTGTTATCAAGTATAGCTACAATTCGTAAGCCAAGAAACGTTAAAATATTAAAACAGAAAAGTGTATTAACGAAATAATTATATATGGGTTAAACGAGACAAAACTGAGTTTGTCAAACTCCCTCATCACTAATTTCTCTATCAAGGTTCAACAACAGAACTATCTTGAGGAAAAGTTGTTACATAAATCTCTTTTTTTCATAAAGTTACTTAAGTATTTGAAACATTAACTTTATAATACAATAGTTAATAGGAAATAATAGACTGCTTTGCCTTTCAGATCTTTCACGTAATAATACGTGAAATCTGTCTGTTGCAAAAAAAAATAAGTGTGTAAAATCTTATTATTTAAAAAATAACTGACTCTGTAGTAGTTAAATTACATTTCTAACCTATTTAGAAGTTTAGAACTTGTAGTTTAGAACTTTATAAGTTTAGAAGTCTTCATTGTATTTTATAAAACTTGAAATAATACATACGTTTGTGACAAAAGAAATCACCAATAGTTGTGTACCTTGAAAAAGTGGATACATTTCGTATTTAAATTTGTTTCTGTAGAGTCAGTAGAAACCAGGAACAAATGGATTTCTTTTTATATTTTAGTTCTTTACTTTGAAAATATATGTGCGTGTTTTCAAAGACAGAGATTAAACGTTATTTTCTAAGTAAACATAAAACATCAATCAATAGTCTTTTTGGTGAACCAAAGGGTTTGGCAAATTGTGCCAAAGCACCTTGTGTAGTCATTCCAAGGTGTATACAAATAGGTTTCAAACCTTTACAAACCGTGTTAATATTCCCTTAGGTTCTCCGAACTCAAACAGTACTCACGTTATTATTATGTATTTGCTCTAAATTCAAAAGTAAACCAACATTAAAAAAAAAAATGTACATGAAAGCCACATTTATAATTAAATTCATTTATAAATAATTTTACTAATGAAGTCAGCATCAAAGTAGTTGTAAAATAATGCCTACTTAATGAAGTCATTCTCCATACATTAAAAAAGTAATTGGTATCTTGTTCACTCAATTCTTCTTTTTCTTTCTAATATTGGAATTATGGACTTTTTACAACTGATATTGCCATTATCCCACCGAAGTTAAAATAAAATTTGGTCCTAAAGGTTAACATTGTGAGGGTTTACATAAACAAAAAGAATTTTTTTATTAACTAAGTGAATACAAAATATCAATTAAAATTACAGTCATTCTACTCAGAAGTTTTTCAAGCTGATACAAAGCACCTATTTCAGTGATTCCAAAGGCTCAGAAAACTTTACTATGCCATTCCTTTAATTACGAACTCAAACTGTGTTCGCATTATTATTTCTCTCTTAACTCCTGAGTAAAACCAATAGGAGTAAAAAAATATATTTTTGAAAACCATGTTTATTACTAAATTTGTTGAATTTATTTTTAGTCAGCATCTATAAAGAAGTTGTGATAAACCTTAAATACGTCATTCTCTAGGTAAATGTAATTTATATCTTGTTTACACTATTCAATACCCTCCTTCTTCCGATATTTTAATTAAGGACACTTGTTACAGGCAAAGATTAGAATGTAGCTGATATGAACTTAATTACTTTATTCTCCTTAACGCACAAATATATTAAGTAAAATTCCACTACAACAGTATCGTCAAAATCCACAATATCTATTTATGACTTTCGTGTTACATTTACCTACTTTAAACTATTTATTAAACAGAAATTTGTTGGGGACTTATTAGGCCGACAAAATTATCAACAAATTTCATAGGACTTTTTATAAACATTAAAATTTGGATTGTTTGTTTCCACAACAAAAAATTTATCCTTATTTTGTCTGAATAAAATACTTTACGTAAGTAATGCTAGAAACCAATATGTCGTCCTGAAAAAGAAAACAAAATATATAAAAAATGCCTTCATTGTTTTAATTTCTCTAACCTTAAGTAATTTAATAAAGTTAAACTAAAGAGTTTAAGAATAATGTGTGATTTCTAAAAATCGTCCTTAGTTTAAAACTATAGAAAAATGGAAAATCAAAATAATTAATGAATGTTAAAGATACGAAATATTTGTTTCAATTTCATTTAGAATAATTTACAAAGCAAGAATAAACAACGCTTGTTGCTAAACAAATAATTAAATTTAACTAATATGAATAATATTAATGTTTTATTTATCTTAAAATAAGAGGTATTAGGAATAGACGTACAATATGCTCAGTTTCTTTTATAAACATTCAAACAATAATAATAATAATAATAATAATAATAATAATAATAATACTTATAATACATACCTAAAAGCTATAATTGATAAAATAAGATCGATGGGAAACGTGGCTTATTAAGGTTACATTATTATTGTGAAAGGATAATTATGGTCGTTGTTGTTCCGAGGTTCAAACCTTTTTTTAAAACATAAACATTACAAAAGGCTCTAAATATATTATACTTTATAGCAAAGTTAAAAAGGAAACGAGACTTCTATAAATGGTCTTAATAAATGAAATTTAATTGGGAATATTATGAATATGTAATATTTAAATCTTCGCCTTCTAATGAAATAATATGGGATTATTTTTTTAAGAAAGGAACTTATATGAACTTTTCTTTTTTACTATTAGTTAGTAGAAAATATTTCATATTTAAAATATAAAAAATATAAAAGATACTAATTTAATTTCTATTTCTATTTTATGTCTGTTATGTTATTCCAAACCGCCACTAACAGGCACACTCTAAAATCAATGTACAATAACAACGAGGTGATGTTTGCTTTGACAAATAGAAATGACATTTTCATAACAGTTTATTGGCGCACATCATTACCATAGCAACAGGAATTGAAATTTGCAAGCAAATCCGTTGGAGCAAATAAATTTAACTTTTGATTGATTTACTGAAGTAAAGTATATTAGTATTATATTTTACACGTGTGTAACTTACTCCAACTTATTCCAGTGGTTTTTATTTTTCATATAATCAACGAAAATATGATTTTTAATAATACTGTACTGGTTTGTGAACTTTTGTTACATGTTTAAATAAGGTTTCTTCGTGTATTTTCATTCTCGTTTATTAAATTTCTAATGATTGTCAAGGTTAAAACAAAACTCTAATTTTTATGGGGATCTGTATAAATTATTTAGTATGTAATAGAAAATATTATTTTTTCATTTCAATTTCAATTTTGTATTTTAGTGTGTGTGTGTGTGTGTGTGTGTGTGTGTGTGTGTGTGTGTGTGTGTGTGTGTGTGTGTGTGTGTGTGTGTGTGTGTGTGAGTGTGTGTGTGTGTGTGTGTGTGTGTGTGTGTATGATTTTTAAATTGCCACTCAATTTTGGAGACGGTTCTTCAAATCAAATACGGCGTAGCCTTCAGCTGGTCGGTTACAAATCTGTTTGAAAGTTTTCGTGTTACAAAATTTTTGAGAGATAACTTTCTACCAATTATTCTAAGATAATGGTTTGTGTGTGAAGGGCAAAATCATTTTCCGCGAACGATATTTTTTTTTGCTAACAACTATTAAATTTAAAAAAGCAAAAATGATAATAACTAACTGTTTTTAAATCTACAAAGGGTACAAAAAAAGTAAAATAAGTTTTCAGACATCCATTTCTCTTCATATAGATTATACAACAGTTTATTAACATGTTCATATTCAAATTTCATATGATCGATAAACATAACCTACAAAAGTCCTAAACAGTCTCAAAGATATATCATGCTTTAGGATTTGGAAATTATTACTAAACTATTTGAAAAGAAAGACTTTTTAAATAGCACTATCATATATTCAAATGCAGGTATTTTTAATATAGAAAACAAATATTTAGTGTTGACAAAATATTTCTTATTTTAAAAGCACTGTTGTTGAATATTGGTTATATTTTTACGAAGTTAACTACGAATTTCACACTGAGGTTTTATTGTAGCTATCTTCTTATTTTATCCTAGAGGGTCAAGAAAATTAAAACGCAAAAACTAATTTGTTCTCTTTAATTATTTTTAAGAGAATAGTATTAACTAATAGCATCTATACTTAAATAGTTATAAATGAATGAGTAAATGTATATAGTAATGGAATAGATAGTTTTTAACAATTAAAAATATATTCTTGTATAAAATGTATTCATTTCTATAACGACTTTATTAAAATTTCCAGTTGCTGTAGTTCAATAGTTCCTATTGGATGGGAGGTTGGCTGAAAGGTTTACCTTTGCAATATCATACAAAGGTTTAACACCATCATCTATTAAAATAAGTGGGTAACAAACACCATACCGTACTCGGTATACAAGTTTTTTAACAGTAATTACACAAGTTAAGATAACATACGTTTTATGTCATTCAGGAACTAATAACTTTTAATGGCTATACATATTTGTAGTACAAAAAATAATTTATTAAAGTCGAATAAATATAGCTTAACCTTTCCTATGTATTGTAAAGAGGAAGATTTTTTTATTTATTTATTTTTCCTAATTTAGAGCGAGATTCTTTTGGTTATTTTACTTTTTTATATGATAGTATAACAAAATATAATAAGAACAAATTAATGTTTACAGAAATAATTAAAAACTAATTTACATAACTTTTTGTTTTGTACGTCTATACGAATGTTAGGTTAGGTTAGGTTTTAATTCTAAGTTCGTTATATCGGAACCGGGACCAACCTTGAAGTTGACATAGTTGAAAGAAGAATATGGTGTCTATTCCCCCATACTTATAGTTAAACCAATCAATTGACCTATCTCCACACAATCACAAACACATACACATACAAAACGCAAACACATACTTTATACAAAGTATAAGTGGATCTTTCAGGTGAGACGTAAAACACCAATGTTTCAAATAAGACAACTCTGCATCTTAAAATTTAACCATACAGCCATAATTTTGACTTACATTTTATACCGGGTCAAAGTAAATTAAAACTATAATTGACAATTTATTTGATTTTTAATATAGAACAAAACAAAGTACGTATATGTTTCATTGATGAAATAATTTTGATGTCGACACCATTAAATTGTAGAATTTTGTATCAAGGACTTATATTCAGAATCTAGTTATTAATATTTTACACTTAACAGGAAAAAAATAAAATAAAATAACATATGAACTTTTATAATGTAAATCTTTTGGTAAAAATATTAATATTAAAGTTATTTTAGGAAATTATCATTGTTTAAATTATACAATTACGCAACAGCCCAAAGCTTCGTACATGGCATTTCATTCTCGTTATCTGTGGGGTATTTATAACCTTTCTCTGAAATAATTTTGAAGAATAAACTGGAATTTGTATTTAGAAAAATGATACAAAACTAACTAAGCGAAAGGTCAAGAAATGTTTTAAAATAGACGTTTCATAGATTTTTTTGTCGTAACGCAAGGTATAGAAAAAGGAATAATTCAGATCCTACCTTGAATTTATCTGTATGCATTTACGCCTCATGTTTAACTGCCATAAGCAGACATTCCCCAAAAACGAACAATAATATAAAGATTAGATGCATAGTTTAATAAAATAACTATATTTTCACAATAGTCAGCAACAGCTGCACATCATTACCACAGAAACAAGGGATGAAATTTGCAAACAAATCCGTTTAAGCAAATAAGTTTAACTTTATATTGAGTTACAGAGGTAAAGTCTATTTAGACCGTGCTTCTACGAGGGTATCATTCCATCTTATGCCTTTTTGTTTAGGCCTACAAATTTAATAAACAAAAATGAATGTTGACTATCTTATTTTGTAATTGTGACTGAGTCTACAATATTTATTTATAAATCTATTATAATTAAAATGAGTAAACAATATACTATTTTACAAGGAAACAATTATACAGTTAAATTTTACAGCAAAAAAAATCTCAAGTAAGTGTAGTTAGGACACTACCACATACCCTATTTTGTAACAACTATTGTGTTTTTACAGATAAGTAAAGTTATAATGTGCATAAAATTATTTCTGGGCTAAACAAGGTTTCTAATAACTTATATAGGGTATTATTATTAAAGATTATTTAATGCTACAACTAATAACCAAGTGAGACAAAAACGTTTTAACAATCGATTAATCGTATACTAAAAAATGTTATAGAACCAAAATGTTTAATTGATGTAAGACTTCTATTTAGGTAGGAATGAAAGTATAAAGGGCGATTAGTTTATTTCACTAGGGATCCTTATCTAATAATATTACATTGTATAAATTTAGATCCATACGAAAGTGGTATTTTTAGAAAAAAAGAGTATAAACTCAATCAATTAATTTAATAACTAAATCATATTTCAATATATTTTTTAAACATAGAACAAAATTAATATTTTATATCCCCCACAAGATTGTATGAAAACTAAATGGATGTTAAACTTTCCTGAAAAGTCTTTAATTATCCATGTAAAAATTCAGTTAGACTGAATTTTATTTTAAAATGTATGGTAAATTTTAATAAGCAATATATATATATATATATATATATATATATATATATATATATATATATATAAAGCTAAAGTCCGTGAAATTACAAATATACATATCACCAAATGAATAAAAACACACCCTTCTACAATAACCACTTAGTTGGTACAATACAAATCAAGACGACACTTGTTGTTTATATGAAGACAAACCATTTTGACACTGAACTATGAGTGACAGTAACAGTCACATGTTTCTAGAAAGCGTTCAGTAGATTGCACTCTTAGTCTGGATTTACTAAAATCTTGGTATGCAGAGTCGATTTTAAAAACATTGGACACATTCCTTATTCAAAAACATCAGTCAGTAAGATTGAAAATGAGGATTGGTATTATTTTTTTTATTATTTTGCTTTAAATAATGCCCAAACATGTTTTCTACGTTATAAATAAGAAAGTTGGTAACAAACAATTTAAAAAAAAAGCCTCAATATTAGAAGATATCAGAGTAATAATTTAATAAATCTTAATTTTAGTCAAATTTCTACATAAACTACGTTTTAGAATATGCTTAATGAAAGTGAAAAAATCAATAAATTGGCGGCAGTTTGAAACAGTTTTCGATAATTCCTTCTTATATAGGACTAGATGATCTTATATAACAAATGTTTTGTACTAGCAATCTGCAAAATATAAGATTCAGATCAGATAGACAAAAAACACCCAAGGGACATTCGTGCCCAATCATATCAGTTTATCACATGAATGTCCAGTAATTTCAATTTAAACATATTCATTTTCATCTCATCCACCCACTTACCGCAAGAAAATAAAACATGACTGATTGGATATATACAATCCACTACCCACATTTGTTGCTGTGGATTAAACTCAATTTTAAATATGTAACAACTTTCCTAGTTTTACTCATTGTTGAAATAATACCTCCACATCAATCGAAAGAAATTAATGGGTGTGAGTAGCGTACTATTCAAAAATTACCTACAAATAAACAAGTAATTCGCAAATTTCAACCAGAGAGGTCTAAAAATTAATAATTATATGAAGCATATAATGTGTTTCCTGATTGGAATAGCACACACACTATTGGTTCCTTTGCAGTACTAATTCACAGACAGCAGCACTTCAATGGATAGAATATATTATAATATTCAAAGGGTATTCGTCTTAATATAAATGTCGCTTGATTTAAAATAACTAAAATACTGTGTCTCTGCTATCTATGGAATTTTAGGGATTAGGGTAAAGTGTGATATAAATTATATCATGAACTTATTAGTTTACAATTATTGTTATACTTTAAAAAATGGTTGGCATCCAGGAAATTACAAAAACTCATGGAGTACTGGTGAGTGGCAGCTGTTACATTTTTTATTTTTTTTATTGTAAAATGAAGACACTTTATAATACAAAAGTTACTATTTTTAAAGGGTTAATTATATGAAGAGAAAATCTTAACCACATAAGGTGTAGGGATGGATGGAACTACGTGAATGTTCTATCGAAAGAAAATGTGAAGGAGGTAATAATTTTTAGAATTGCTAAGTTATTAAACATGGAAGCTTAAAAAGCAAAAAAATTTCCATTGAGTTATTGTCTAGATAGTTTTTTAAGTTTTAAGAATAACTCTAGACGCGATCAAATATATCTTATGTCAAAACACTTAAATGTTGTATATATATAATATAACATAACCCACCTCTACGGGCATTTACCGTTAACCTCTCTTTTTCAATTTTACACTTTTAAATAATTAATAAAACGCAAACATTACTTTTTACCTTTAAATAAAATTTTACTTTAATACAATATTTTTAATATTAGGAAACAATTACATTTATTAACTCAAATGTTCTTAACTAATTCTGCATTCACTCTTCACACATTCCTTAACTTAATTTCAACTTCCTTACAATGATGTTTTTTTTTTTTTTTTTTTACACAATATTCAAAACTTTCTCTAAATCCTTTTTGGACATCAACAATCTTTTTACCAAGATTATTATTTTTTACTTTTGACTAATGAAACCTTTTTTTTTTCTTAAAAAAAAAAAATTTAAAAAAAAAACATTTTAAATTTAAAACTTTAACTTTGAACAAACAATTTATTGCCACAGCTTTTTTTCTTTAGAAAAAACAATTCAATTTTTTATTAGCACTAACTCTAATTTCTCGGGGGAATCCTTTGCTTGCACAATTGAAGTGAAAATTACTATTAATACTAAAAGAATGGTTAACAATTTTGTACTTATCAATGGTACAGCTCCCTTTCAACTGGTCGATTTTTCACGATAACACTCAGAGACACCCAGCTCCTCTGGTCAACAAACAGTTTAAGACTTTATCTTTCTACTCGACTTAGAAAACCAAACTCCTTTCAACAAGGTGACGCAGAGACGTCTCGCCTCTTTGGTCAACAGTCCTCGACTAACTCTCACTTTCAATTTTAATTCTTACCTAATTTCATCCCCTCTTTTGAACTCGAATTGGTTTGCTCCGCGTTGGTTCGTTCAAATCCTCTAATGTTTTCAAAACATACGTTTCTGTCTAATGGGTGTTTCAAAATCTGCCCGTTGATTTTTAAAAGCGAGATCTCATCTGATTTTTCGACCTACTTTCTGCAAAGTCTTTATTTTTCGAAACAGTTGGAAACTTTCCTTTCTGAAGTACTGTTAGGGACGCCAACTTCCCCCTGTTTTCTCTATTTTTTTATTATTCCACATCCGTCCTTCGCCAATTATCCCGTTACTTCTTTTTTTAAGTGTGTAGGCGCGTTTGCTCCTTCAAGGCTAAAATCCCTTTTTTCTTTGTGTTTATAATAATACAAAAGTTAATCTCGTTTCCGCACTTATTTAAAACACTGAGTCAGAAAAATTCCATCACAGTTAAGCTGAAGTGATTTGGGAAATCGAATCTAGTAGATCCCCAATATCCATAACTCTTACAAAGTAAAAAGCTAGTATTAATGTTTTAGATGGTGGAGGCGCCATAGGCGTTGGTCTCATAAAAAGTTTTCAAACTCGTATTAAGAGAAAGAGAGAAGAGAGAGAGAGAGAGAGAGAGAGAGAGAGAGAGAGAGAGAGAGAGAGAGAGAGAGAGAGAGAGAGAGAGAGAGAGAGAGAGAGAGAGAGAGAGAGAGAGAGAGAGAGAGAGAGAGAGAGAGAGAGAGAGAGAGAGAGAGAGAGAGAGACTTTAATTTATTGTTTACCAGAGACCACACATTGTACATTTTGTCTCATTATGATTAATTTGTTATCTTTGTTTTAATGCACGTATGATATACAATATTTCTTTCTATGGATCTGCGTTCCCTAAATCTATCTAAATTTAAAATTAAATATAAAAATATTTCAAATATCTTATACTTATTGATTTCAAAAATTCTTAGTATTAACTAGTTAGTCATATTAGTTTCATATAAATAATAGTTTTTACGTTCAACTGATTATTTAAACAAACATTTCATAACAACACATCTATATTTTAACCCTTAAAACATTATATTTGGGCATGAAATAAATATAAATTGTTAAGGATTCTTTTAATGAGTAAGTCAACCTAGAAAACACTTAAGCATGTTTACTTTAAAACTAATAGGAATATTCATGCAGTCCCGGCAATTACTAGAATTAATATGTAATGTAAAAAACTGAACGGAAATTGAATTTCTGAGGTTCATTTCCTGTTCTCCAGCAGCGAATGTGGTTTTAATGTTAATAACAAACATTTATAGACTGATACCTAGAGAACATCGTTCGCAGATAAAACAGATAGGGCTAACAATATAATTGACATGGTTATTTAAGAGTTAGTGCACGCAGTGTATGTTATATTAACCTATCTGTTAACTAATCTGTTTAAAACTACAAATCCATTTTATTCAGTCATGTATCGATAATTTACATATTATTTAAATTATAATTACATTATTATTATTATTATTATTATTATTATTGTTATTAAAATTTACATAAGAATCTCACCTTACGCAACCATTACCTGAATATGATTTAACACTGTGTGAATGAAAAGGCTACCAGAAAAGTTGTTATGGACAACAATTTGATATTTTCTAACTTATTAGATAAATAGTTGAAAAGTTTAGAATTTTCAGTGAAATTATGACGATTTATGAAAAACATATATAACATACATTTTACAAAAAAATGTGTTTCGAAATTAAAATAGGCCTAAAACACTTTTAATTTTTTTTCTTCTTTAAATAACACTTTCTCAAAGGTGTTGTTTTTTATATATTTTGGGTGACTATGCTACTTTATGACGTCGACGGTAATTGTATCATCCACACCTGAAAATATGGGAGACTTAGATTGGTAATTTGGTGTTAAATGAACGTTGGTCAGTTAAAGACAACCATTAGAAATAGAAAATAAATGTGTGTATATTTTAGACGATGATTTCGCATTTAATTTATGTAATGAACGTGGTCATTAGGCAAATCTGCTTTTGACAAAGCAGATTTAAATAAATACAATATTAAATAAACACAATATGATATAAATTTATTGGCTGTACATTATAAGTTTAGTTATCACCGAAGATAACATTTCCTTTACGCAATACTACTTAGTAAACTAAGGAACTTGTAGGAACTGTGATTATAATATAATAACTGTTATTGAAAAATTTTAATTTAAAAAAATAATAAAAACCATTACAATTCCAATTTAGTTATTTATATAGAAATAGAGACTGTTAGAAATTGTAATTGTACGTTGAGGCTCTGTTTTGGATGTCAGACAAAAGTGTTTTTACTATGAAGGATGAGAAATACCTAAAAAACTAATCAAACAAGTTTTAAATAGCGATATTTCTTGATGTTGTCATAAATTTAGAATCGTGAAAAGAAAAATGGAATTTAAACAATCCTAATAAACCCTTTAATTTAAAATAAACAAAAAAGTTAGTTTATTCCTTTCAGCAATAACTGGGATGATTTTAATTTCTGAGAGCTATTTAATGATAAACAACAGATGGAAGAAAAATGAGCATTTAAGGACAAATTTTATGTTATGTAATTATATCCCACAGTCTTCCAGTGAAACATTAAAAATCGGATAGTAAAAACAAAACTCCTCTAAAGCCTTGAAAATAAGAAAAAAATAACATAAATTATTACCACTATTGTCGATCGAAGAGTGTTTGATAAACATGTAGTTCGAAATTTCAGTCAAAATTTAACATGAAATATAAATAACCACCAAACACAGAATATTTATCTATTAATTTCTTCTTTTTCCTTGTTGTTTAAAACCAAAATACATCTTAGTCATCACATTCTTATACAAGAAAGAAGAAAAGGAAAGAAAAATATTTACCACTATTGTGGATCAGAGAAATCGTTTGGTAAAATTTAGTTCGACTAGGTCAAAATTTATTGTCTAGAACAAATATTAGCTTACAACACAGAAAACTGATTTTTAATATTTTGTGTTGTTTTTTAAAGGCGAAAAACGTCTCAGTCATCATTGCCTTATACAAAAAGAAGAAAAAACGGAACCACTAGCCCTCGAATATTCTAATAGAGTCAGGGTTCAAAAATATAAAGGTCAAGAGAGACCTGTATGAAAGAGAGAGGTTGATACAGGACTACATGATCCTAGCCTGTGTTTAATATAGTGAGCTACTGAAGGGAAAAATTGAGCTCATGGCTTTAAGAAAAGGAGCTAAAAACCGCGATAACATTTAAAATCTTATAATGTTTCTTTCTTTTTTAAATTTTTCTTATCGAATATAAACCTATAAAGTTCAAATAATAGTAACATCTTGGTTTATAAAGTGTATATGTAAACTTTTAAATTTAGAAATCAACAAAACCCATTACACGATACACTATGTGTGTGATATTATGTATGTCACTTCCTAATTAGCTTATATTTTAACATATTGTTTCAAATTTAAACGTTTCATATAACAAGCAAAAAATATATCATCAATATATCATTCGGTGATCAATGTTAAAGCTTAATTTGTGCTTTTAACGCTTTGAATTATTATATTTCTTCAGTAAAATATACAACAAATGGCCACTTAAAAAATATATAAAGATCATAACAAATTATTCGTAATATGGGAATGGAGAAGAAAAACTAAGACCACTGAAATTTACAAAAATCTGTCTTTTTTAATTTCTCTTATTAGATTTTAAATATTAAATGTCTTGGAAAATAAAGCTCATCTCTTGCAATAATAGAATAATATAGTTTTTAGCATTGCAGTTATTAATTAGGCCAAAGAGATTAGCACTTATATAAATAAAAGACATTAGCAACTCTTAATGGAAGTGTATTATATTTTAGTACATTAGATGGAACTGCTCTCCCCTCCAAGTCTGGACCATAATAGGACATTTATCCGTAGCAACGGAAACTACAATTTGTGTATTATTTTAATAAGGTTTAATTATTTTATATTATGTTTAATGTGTGGTAGCCATGCACAATCAGAAAAAAAAAAGGTCTCTTAAAAACAAAACAAAATTAGTTCAAAGATAAAAATGTATCTTTTTTAAAGTTTGTATTTAATCTTAAATGTGGTGGCGTATGCAATAGTAGAAGTAATGAAATGGTTTTATCTTATTTTCTTCTTTTCAAAAGATAGTAACCTCTAAACAGGCACTGCTGGCCAAAGAGGTACCTCATTTTTTGTTTTCCTATCATATTTAAATGTCTGTGTTTCTTGTTTTTGTAAACTAAAGAAAATAAATTATTATTATTATTATTTTGTCCTTGACAAGGAATAAAATCACTATCTTGAGGAGGATAAGGTTGGTACATTTCTTTTTTTCAATTGTATTTAAGAATTACTATTCTTTCAGCTTAGGAATTCAAGAAAGAATAAATCTCGAACACAAGATCTCACAAAAATTTCGTTTACTTAATCAAACGCGTTTCAACGACAAAGTCGCCATCCTCAGTGATACATGAGCTACAATGAGTAAACTATAATTTATGTAAAGAACATAAAAAAATAAATTGTCTAAAATATAGTTTATTGTTTCAAAGTAAACTGTAAGCTCTGACAAACAAATTAATTTTGACAGTAATTTGACTACAGTAATTTTGACAGCGGGACAAAATAAGGGATTTTCACTTAGTATATCTCCAACCCCCACAATGCATTAAAATAATTAGTTTATAAAAATAACCAAAATGTCACCATGGTTAGAGAGAGAAAATGTTTGGAAAAATAATTATCGAAATCAGTCAGTAAACAAAAAGTAAATGCAATACTACACTATATAGTATATACACAGAAAAATTTATCTCTACTGAGCTAAAACTATTTCTTCATAAAACTGACCTAAAAATAAATCACAAATAAATGTTTAGAGTTTTCATTTTAAAATTTAGACAAAGACTTATAAAAATAAATTATTCTAATTAAAATAAATTCTAAAGTTTTTGTTTATTATCCTTACACAGTAATTCTAAAGTAGATTTAATATTGTTAAGGTTGTGTTAACCTGTTGTATATAGAAGATATAAAGTTCGTTTTCAAGAAACTAAATTTATAGTTTTGCTTTAAATTATGAATCAGTCTTCTTAAAGATAAAAATTGGAAAAACAGGGAATTTAAAATAAATTTTTAAACAATTAAAGAGAAGCATAGTTTTTTTTCAAATTATTTCACAAAACTAGGAATTCAAGCAAGATGTACCTACTTTTGTGAAAGAATTAATTATTGATTGTAGAAAAGGTGTTACATTTGGTTTACTTAAATTTCTTTTTGAAAAGTAAATAGGTGTACAAGAATATGTGGTGATTTTATTACGTTACACGATAAAAAGCCCTGGGAATTTTCTTGTGATCCTCAGCGCTATAATTAGAGTAAAATATATAGTATGTTGAACTAAAGTTAATTAGTTCGCCTGAAGTTACAAAAAAAAAAAAATTAGTCCAATTATTAAACATATGTGTAATATTAATGCATGGTCTCTAAATTAAACTAATATTTGGATGCACAAAATTTTTGATGGACTTTGGGTTGTATTTTGAAGTTGTATTTGTGATGTTTTCAGACAGAAATAAAACGTTTGTTATTTAGGTAAATTTAAAACATCTATGAATAGTGCTTTTCTATTGAACCGAGCTGTTTATCAGACTGCAACATATGCATTAATTGTAAAGAGATTACGAACAGACTTTGAATAAGCTTGTTAATATTCCTTAAAATTCTGTGAAGTCAATCTGTTTTCATTCTAAATTCTAAAGTAAAAACAGCATGATTCACAAATATATATTTTGAAAATCATATTTATTACTATATTAACTCAATAATTTTGCTAATGAAGTCAGCATCAAAGACGTTGTATTAAAGGTAACCTTAACGAAGTCATTCTCTAGACTTTATGATTTTAATTAAGTACTTTTTTATAGTCAAAGCTTATAATTTAGTTAGCTGTTTCAAAAATAATATCCGGGAAATTCAAATGAACGTAATTAGTTTGCTTCCCTTTAATGTGCTCAAATAAGTTTAAATAAAAGTAAACAAAATTTACTCGTTATATTTACCTTCTATGATAAACCATTACACGTTTGTTAAGAAATGAATAAGGCTGAAAAATACCACCAATGTTAAAAATGCGTTGAGGGATGTATTAGCGGAAGGTTTTTGAAACACTATAAAATATGATTTTATTATAAACTTAAGCCGTCAACAGATCTAAATTGTGGTAGGTGACTACTGGTTTCGAAGATTCTCACAATCCATTGTCAAGTCCTAGAAACGTACCGTAAGTAAAACTGTCACACATAACATTCATGACCTTTCTTTGATTGCGTCTTAAGTGTTATATATAACCTTTTAACTTTTATTGTGACTTTTATATGACTTAACAATGGAGGATGAGACGAAACCGCTAGTCACCTAAGCCAATTTATAACTATCAACAGCTTAAAGTATGTAACCTAATTTATAATAATATAACAGTTCAGGAGACTACACAATCATGAATAAATAATGGTTTAATTGTTTCCAGTGGGTACCATTATTTTTACTATCACTGAAAGAAACACATTTAATGAAATAATACCAGACTATCATCACAAAAAACAAATGATATTTGTTAAAGCAAAGATTTCATTTTTAAGTTTGTATAACCATAATTTATTAAGTAATAATAATAACTGGTAAAATGTGCGAATCCTGAAAAGCTTGTTTCAAAGTGTAAAATGGAAGACATCGAACGTAATAAATGAACTTTTATGATACGAATTAATTATGTGTTAATGTAATTTACGTTAATTTACAAAGTTTCAAACAATAAATTTAAAAGAAGTAATAATAATGATATTCTATAAACTATCATTATCTTCATTCTAATAATCTTGAAACTATTAAATAGACAACTTATAGTTTCTGTAGAAACATCCAACAAATAAAGTATATAATATTTTACAAACTATAACTATTAAATCTGACAAATTAAATTATCACATAAGTTTGCTCTGCTATATGTTTTCTAAGGAGTAAATTTACTGTATGATAACAGGAAGTTTAGGTTACGTAGGCGAAATAAAAAACATTGACAGGAGGTCAATAAACAAAAGTGGTCAGTCCAAATAAATAACAGAATACCGACAAAAATGTTTTTAAACCCATGAGGAACCAGTAAATTGAAGTGAGGAAAGAATCTTAAAAATTGCGAGGGAGATTAACAGGTCGTCATGAATAAATAGCTACGAAAAAGGAACTGCAGTATAGTAAACTATAGTAAAAAGTTGAAAATAACGGATATAATAAATTGATTTGATATTATTATAACCTTAAAGTTTGTTTATGAGTAAGGTTAGAATCATACAAAAGTTGATATTAATCTCTTTATATTCTCTAAAGGTGGTACGAGAATCAATTGAGATAAAGTTTATGTATTTGTTGAGATGAAATTCATGTGTGTTATATAAAAAGTTACAGTTGTATTGTATCACGATATTATATGGAATTTCTTTTGAAGTTTGTGTTACTAATTGGAATAGACATAGACAAATAGGAAATATTTAAAGATATAATGTGGACAGATATATTAATACTAATATTATATCAGATAGATATATATAATTTTCACGAAAAGCAGATATGGGTATAAAAACATTATTGAAAATTTTGCGATCCTCGATTTTTATCTGTTATCAAAACATTTGCAGCTATAAATAAAATAATAATTCGTATACGTATTTCATTCTTTTTTTCTTGTGTGTGCTTTTATGCCTGGTGTTTTGTTTAAAACTACCACAAACAGACATATTCTAAAATCAATGGATAACAAATGAAGGGATGGTTTGCTTTGACAACAACAAAAATGACATTTTCAAACAGTGTAGTGGAATACATCATTACCATAGCAACAGGGAATGAAATTTTCGAGCAAATCCGTTTGAGCAAATAAGTTTAACTTTTGTTTCTGTTACTGAAGTAAAGTCTATATCTTAAACGTGTGTAATCAATTTAAGCTAGTTATTTTTTAATTTTCAGTTACGAAAATGAGAATTTGTATACTACTACAATATGAACTTTAGTTATGTCAATTACTGGTTGACTGTCAGCAAATAAAACTCTGATTTAAAGCTCGAGAGTGTAAGCGTACAACTCCTATAGAAATATTTACTATTCCATATAAAATAGCATTTACTAATTGATGTGACATTTTTGTTTGACTGGATACTTGTGTTTAACGGTGTGTAGGTGAGTGAATATATGTGAGCGTTTATGTATGAACGCTTGCTTGAGTCAATTTCAACCAAATTTACAAAAAATAATAATTATACACATCATTGAACAAAATCGTCTTTCCTTTGCGATGATTTTAATCAAATTTCAATTAAACTTAAAAGCAAAATGCTATATAGTACGAATGTCAAAAAGGCACTAGTGTACAAAAATAATACCGTACTTCAACTTTCAACACAAACTTTTGTCCTACGAAATCGAATATATTCATGCACATTTGTGGCTTTACATTTGTACTAACTAAATAATGTAAAAATAACTAGTTTTTCATTGTAACGCAAATCAAAATGCAAGTGATTTCGACAACAAATTAATTTGTTTGTAACATCTTACTCTAATTCCAATTTTAGGACTACAAATTACAAATTTTATAGCACTTTAGAAACAAATATTTTGTGGTGATTTTTAAGCAGTTAACATCGAATTGCGTACTGGCCTTTATTTCAATACCCACTTTATCCTAGAAAATCAATTTTAAAAAATTTATTTAAACTCAATTGTTGAACTGCTTTCAAAATTTTATTTTTATGTCATCATGTTGAGGTTTTTTCTCGTAAAAAACATTTTTTTGGTATCGGGCCCATTTACATAGGCATTTCATTCAAAATATGAACACCACTGTATAACCTAAAATCATTTACAGATGTAAATAAGAGTTTCCACTATAATAAAGCAGTTAAACAATATAATATTGGGAAGAAATGAATACAATAGAGAAGTAGAAAGTAAACTCACTTTACGGAGAACGATAGTAATAAACTGAAACCAGCATCAAAGTTACTCCTTTATCACAGAAAACAAGGAATCTTAGTGTTAGTCCTGACTAGACGCCAAGTACTCAATTATTGATTTAAGTTTGAAGCTGTGGAACTTTATTAAGAACTCTATGATTCTTATGTTTAAATAGCAATTTCAATTGATGTAATTATTTTTTTTAAAGTGTTCATTAATGTTTAAATTATGACAAATTAAACAAATATATTTAATAACAGAATACCGCGATTAATCTTAAAAGTGTAGTTCATATATTTTCCCCCATTTTATTTAATTATTTTAGACGTTACCAATTATTGATTCGTGATATTATTAAAAATCAACTCAGAACATAATAATTTACAATAATCGAAAATATAAACCGTATTAGTAGGTTTCTTGATTCAACACTAGTTACATATAAATAAATACGTATATATATATATATATATATATATATATATATATATATATATATATATATATATATAATCAATGGCAGAAAACCCACCATTACAATGAAAACTCTCCCTCTCTGCCAACTTCACAAATTAAAGTATTACTTATAATTTTACAATCTCCTCTCATGGAAATATCATAAAAAACTATACATAAATAAATAAATCCATAATCTAAATACTCAGATAGGATCTCTTTAATATGCTCTATAAATATGCATTTATGCTAGTTACATTATTCTTGATTTATGTAAATTACTCTATATATAGAAAGAAGGCTAAAGGACAAAAATAAACCTTAATAATAGTAGTTTTTTTTGTTTTTTTTTTACAAGTAAGATATCCATCTAGTGATTTTAACCAGGTACCTCTTTTATATTGTAAATAATAATGTTGTAACCTCACATTTATTCAATTTGAAGTGGAATTATGTTAAGGAGAATTATTCATAAGAGTGGTAAAAATTTTCTTTACTGTTTAAGTGTAATGTACAAAAAATATTATTAGAGAAATACTTTATTTCTGCCGATAAAAATAACCAATATAAATGTCTCAATATTAAAAGATGTACTAGTTGATGGAATTATTTTATTGCATTGTTGTTTAATTAAGCTAATATTACAGACAAATTTGTACATTACATGCATGAAGTCAACCTATTGAAAACAAAAGTGCGTAGCTATGAAATAGAGTCGTTGATAAGCCAAACTAATTTTGTCAAAACCTCCCAAAATAACTAATTTTCGTATCACGATACTGATAGCGTTTTCTAAAACACCATAATCGTTAATAGTTAGGTTACCAGAACTGACACTCTTGTGGAAAACGATGTTGTCGAGGTGAACCAATGAAGGTAGACTGACTACTCATTGAGGTATTTGGTTCATTTCGTTCAACCACAAAACATTTAGTTCAAAATAAAAGACACTAAACTTGAAGAAAAATAATAAGAGATATGGAAAAATTACGAAGTCATTAATAACCCGATTGTGAAAGGAACGCATGAGTAAATACCTCCCTAACACACAACACAATAACCCCCTCAAAACCATGCAATTGTGATACTATTTTAATAAATAAAATAGAGCACAAATTTACGACAGACGATATTCTAATTCAAATTTGAACAATATAATGTGGATAAATAACTGAATATGTTTATCAAGTTTTAAAACTCCTATTTCTATATTTACTGAACTACGTGCAAAATAACATTGATTACTACTAAAGAAATATTTTAAAAAAAATTGAAGTTCATAAAATAAAAACTAACAGAATCCTGACAAAATGATTTGCGGTTCCACATACATCTCCTAAAAAATTTCTTCAGAAGAAGAACGTTTTTGCGCTTCCGATGCTGATCTAATTATAGCTTTTTGTATTATAATTAATAAGTTCTAAAACCGATTTATAAGCTCCTTCCATAAATATCGACTTAAATTAAACGAAATAACTTATCTCATGGAAATATAGGACCTGCTTCAGTCTCCAAAAAACATAAATTAAATAAAACATTCTGTCAATATTGAAATTGTATGGCCTGTTTATTGTACCAATATTATCCCATACATACAAATTATTCAAATAACTCCCACACACGTGAAATTTGAACTATGTAGGCTACTCTGGAATTAGTTTGAAATCCCTATGAATAATGGTAGAATTTGTTTCTCAAGATAACACGCCGGTTATAAAATTGAAAGAATGAACAGATTTCTTGCAGGACTACTCAAAGACAGCATTTGGAGAAACGAAGTTTAATTTAAAAGTATTGTTTGATGGAAGGAATATATTTAACGTCCCAAAGGTACAATTAGAGAAAATTATCTAAAAAACTTTTTGTGCCCATATATATATATATATATATATATATATATATATATATATATATAGGCTATACCTTTTTTTAAGATTTCGATTCCGAAAACAAAGAAGGTCAAATATAAAATACTAATTAATTCTATATCGTCAAAATATATTTAAAATTTTAGAGAAATTCCAACATAATGATTTAAATGGGTTTTAAGTTATTTTCTTAAATTGACTAAGGAAAGACACCATAAACTTCTTATTTAGAACAGCAAATGATTTAAGTTACTAAACCGAAATGATCAAATAATACTTTTTTTAGACATTATTTAAATCATCAATCTACCAAAACCGATATTCTGTTTAAATTGATTGACAGTATTTAGTTTTATATTGAGTGTGACTACAGTCGGTACTCGGTGAAATTCCATAATAAGGCAAAACAAAAATGATGAAAGCTTTCATCCCCACCTTCATTCCTAGATGTTAGTGTTAAGTTGACCTGTATTTTAGTTTTTAGTTCTTAGTTGTCTGACGATGCCTAACGGCGAAACAGCTGTAGCAATAAATTGTTGTTTGTGAAATTATAAGTGCTTTATCATTTTTGATTTGCCGTAAAATATAATTTTAGTATTATGAAACCTATAAGCATTTAAATCTTTATTTAAAAAGGAACGAATGGATTTTAAAACAATCATACACAATTGATTTTGCAAAATAATACTCGAACTCAGCTGATACTTGGTGAATTTGCTATTTCAGTATTTTTGTTTTCAACCTTGGTAAAATAAATGAATATTTTACAAACTTACCTATTTAAGGCACCCATAGGATTTATAACACAAAAACAATCAAAAATTATAAATCATTTTTTTTTAGAATTAAATCGTGACACAAATCTTCAAACCACTGGAAATTTTCACTAAACAATAATTCTGCAGCACAATGCAATGTTTATTTTCATAACAAACTACAATTTCACGTAGGCCTAATTTAAAATAGGGAGTCAATAGCAAATTTATGTCTGTTTTATGAAAAATACGAAAGGTCGTAAATTTCATATGATATTAATCAAATTCAGTGCTTAGGATCGTTTTTACAAACCATTGAACCATATCAATAAATCGCCAATAATTCTGTCGATAAATTTAAAATGACAGTTAATTTTGTGGTTTCACAAATTTTCTGTAAATAATATAAACAATTTTCAACAATAAGAATAAACAGTGGAACAACATTTGACCAACTTTCTCGCGTACTCATTCACAGTTGAAAAGCTAAATAAATTAAACGAATCGTCGCCTAAAATGTCAGTTCAGTAGTTCTCAGTAAAAGAATGAAAATTAACTAAAGACACCGTGTTCAATTTTGTAGATTATTTTAAACAATATTTATATATTAAACTTAAAGTAAAATCTTAACTTGCTTCACGTTTGTCGTAAAATCATTTTAAACCTAAATATAATTTCAATGTGAAATCAGTTTATAAATAAAGTTTTTTTCAGTTGAAGGTTAGATTATCGTTTTTTTAAGTTTATTATTTAACTGCTATTTTCTATTATTTCTTATTTTACTCACGGCTTTTGGTCATTAATTTTTACATTTCAAAATAATTTTAATGAAATCGGATAAGCTGATTTTAAGTAATTGCGTCTTTCATAACACCTCCATAGCCAATTTATTAGATTTTATTTATAACTTTCAAACCTGAATTTTTTGAGTGACTGCGATCAATACTTTTTTGGGGTACTTTGGGGTTATATTTTTCTAAACTTTTATCATTGTTACATCCGATTTTGTGAAAAATTTACTTTAGTATTTTTCTTTTATTGTACATACCCACAAATTTGGAGTTATGGAATAAATGGGGGGGAAGACCGGGATATGCTTCAATATGCTCATATACTAAGTTTCATTAAAATCAATCCACTCGTAGATAACATACAGACAGATAGTCAGACAGACATCATTTCTCAACCCTCTGAGGACCTTAATACGGATACTCTTAATCTCAACATTATGTACATATGACAATAACAAATGACGTAGTTTAAAATACTACTGTGATTTATTCTTATCCAAGACCTACTCAATCCGCGTAACTGGCGTTCTGATCTAAAAACAAGCTATGCGCAAAAAAAAGTAAAAGAAATTTGTATCCTATTAATTGCTGGTGTTTTCAATTTAAAACATGGAATATCCTCAACCACCCATTTACTGTTCAAAACAAAAACACATCACTGATTGGATATGTAAAATCCACTACCCACAGTTGTTGCTGTGGATTAACAACGTTTTGCCTGTTTTATTCATGAATAAATCCTAACTTTTTTTTAAAATAATCCTCGTATCAAAGTTTTTAGCCAATAAACAAGTCTCTAGTAAACTTCACCAAGTCAAAATAAAACACGGAAACCAACAAAATGAAACAAGTTAAACTATTATTTTATAGACGTTAAATTTGAACTTTATGTCCCTCTTTGACAAAGTATTAGTCCCTCTTCTATAATCAATTACTGTTGGCTTGATTGTCAGGTTGTAACTCCCAAGGCGCGTGTAGGTTATGAACGAAAACAGTTTGCATTATTAAGTAAATTTATTATGACATGAAATGCCATCAATTGAATTAAAACCAATATTGGTGTGATTAAAATAAAAGGTTGTCTCTAAAAGGTTTTATCAGTATGTATTGATACTATAATGATAGTATTTTATTGGCTAACTAGATGACAAGTTGTTAATATAAATGAAAATGATTGGTTTTATTTTTACTCAAATGGTTTTAGTTTGTTGAACAGACTTAAATTATTTATGGTTCAATATAAAATTAGCAGAATCCATAATGTATCCATCTGTACATTAATTCATTAATGCATATGTGTTGTTTTTTTTCTGTATATGTGTGTCTTTTTTATTAGAAATGTTATTTCTTAATGTAGTTATATTTAAGTATATGGTATGTATTTATGTGTTTAATTTGACGAAAACGTAATTTATCAATATTATATAAGTTTTGTGAAATTAATTCTTTAGTATAATTACTATCAAAAATTATTTTTATTTCAAAAAAACAATTGTCAATAAATTGACATGTGGTCAGAATGGTGTAATACCATTTCTAGATTTTCGTGGACATATAATACAAGTTTTATTTTTTGTTTCCTATTTTGACAACACATGCTAAAATGCATAACTTAAAAACGTTTGTAACAGTCACTGAACATTTGCACAATGGTTTGTTTGAGACCGGAAAACAACTACTGTACTTATATGAACTTCATATTATAACTTTAAAATGTAATACATAGTATATTCAAATCCCATAGAGTCTTGAGTTTACTACAATTATTAGTGGCAGAGTTGGGGATTCACTGTTCCCTACAACTAAAAATAGAGGAAATTGGAAAACGAAATAAAGTTGTAATATTATTAATTCCCATAGGAGATTAAGGATTGAAAGTTGAACCTGCAACTGACTGGATGGTCTTAATAAAAGTAATCAAAGAATTATTGTTATACTAAGAAAACTATTTTTATTAAAAAAATATTTCAAAAAGAAGGCTAGATATTAAATAATTATCTTAGACATAAAATTGGAGCTAAAGCGTAATATTCAGAAAAGTAAAAAAATAAATTATTATAGAATATATTTTAGTATATATAATATTCATTGAAAACTAAGACTTTTTTTAAAAACTTAACCTTAGCTTAGACCAAACTGATAGTATGAACTGTCTTCATCTACAACATAATATAATCTATTTATTGATACAGATAGTAATTGATATTTCTTTAAACAAGAGTTATAAACTGAGTGTTTCTAATCGTAGGCAATTCACGATTCACTATTTCAATAGTAAGAATAAACCTACATTTATTGAGTCAAAATTTCAATATAAAATATTACATTTACAATCATAGGCCATTACAGGCCATAGGCTATAATTTATAAAATAAAAAAAATGTAAAACATAAATTATGAAACAAAATTCATATAGTTGGAATGTACCAACTAAAATATTAGTTTTACAAGTAATAATAATTATAGCGGTTGAGTTAAATCTTCAATAAAACAATAACATGAGCTTGATAATTTACATGGTTGGCCATGAACGTAGAGATATTAGCGATGAAAAGTACAAATAAAGTAGGTTTAGCATTAATGTTTTAAATTGGAAAATTATTTTCAATTGAATTAATATTTGATTAATTTTAAATTTTATCGGATGCTTTATCTTAAAGTTTTAATATGTTAATAAAATAAATTTTGATTGAAATAAAGTAATAAAACCAACAAATATATAACATTATAAATATTTAGAGAGAATTTAGGATTAGGACTGTATGTAGTTGACACTTAATGTATTCAAAACAGAAATTATTATTGTTAATTTTAATGCAGATTAACAGAAAATTTAATTTTTTTCCAAAAATATATACAATTTAACAGTAACCACAGGGGGTTACTATAGTGAGTAATGGCTTGGTAATTCCGGAGAACCCTTACTGGCTCTATGGATTTTTTTTTCACGTAGTCTTAGGTTAGATCTCACTAATTCATATTTCAGATCTCTTGTGATCAACTCTTGTTCTCTTCCAACCCTGAGCCAAGAAGGTTAAAGGTTGGATTTATACTCTTTTCTTTTTCATATAAGGCGATCTTAACTAGACGTTTTTCGTATTTAAATAACAAGTAAATAATATAACAGTCTTTAAATTATAAATAAGAATAACTCTAATGGAATTAATAAACCTACAGAAACAAGCCTAAAAGTACGAAATTAACAGACAGATAGAAATGATGATTTTTAATTACCAAAACTTAATTTATTAATGAAAATGTATGTATTTTCGTAGGTTTAAGAATAATTCTAGGTTTAATTTAGAAACAAATAAAAGAAATTCAGTACTAATAGTACATACACCTTTGTTAAAAGTTCCATTTAGTTTATGTAAAATGCGAAATGATAAGCGAGATCTACTAAAAGTCAGATTAATTATACTCGTATATAAAGCAAATAAGATCACTGCAATACTCAATAGTATTGTGTTAATAAATTAAACCTATCTTTTCGCACGTGTTTTTATCTTTAATAAGAAAGATCATTTATAAAACTTGATGATATCATAGCTAGATAAAATAGCAAAAATATATTTACAGATTTGTGATGATGTTCAAATTGAAATTTATCCAAAACAAAATCAACATCAAACCATCTATAGTGAAACCACCTTTGAGTTCAATCGTAGACTTTTCTGTTAAGTCTGCCATATCTATAAAATATCTTGCTTTTACAGTTGCAGTGGTATCACCTGCTTACAGAATAATACTTGGGCTTATACTAGGTACCATATCACTCACATGGATGACAATAAAAGTGGTAACAAAATATAAGTTCCACAATATAATAAAGTTTGAAAGAACAGAGTTGTTTTTTAATTCAAAGAAATGTGTAAACCAAATACTGCTATAACTGAGAATAAGACAGTGTTGGTTACTGTAACCTTAAGAGCTTCGAGTAAGCTTGAAATGTCAAGAACATCTTTACTGAGCATTGATGGTGTATCGGTTTTAAGTTCTATTGCCCAAAACTTAATTTGTTGTACGATGTTCTAGACCGGCGTCTCCAGTTGTTTGATATTGTTTTAAACGAATATAGATAAGCAAATGGAATGTTAATGAAGGTGTTAATCTCCGATGAAGCTTGTTTTAATTTAATGGAGCTATAAACCGGTAAAACTGCGTTCACTATTTACAGGATAGCTCTCATTGATAAGCAGCTTAACCAGCCTGGTGTTTGGAGTTAGTCTGACATGCAAAAGTATTTTTTGCCGAGTATATTTTGGTGGCACGGTCAAGGGTGATAGGTACCAAAACATTTCACAGAATACTAGAATCTCTGAAATTATACTACACTGTTGCATGCATGTTATCTTTTAACAAGACGGCGACTCACCCTACTGTAGTACTTCTGTCCAAGAATTACTGGATCAGGAGTTTCCCGGTAAATGGATTGGTCATCGTGGTTACATCGTGCTTCCACGATCACCTGATTTCCATGGATCAATGGATTTTCTTCTGGAGATTTGTCAAGGAGAAAGTGTTCTCTCGGAAGCCATAACACTAAACAACATAAAACAATTCACCTCTGACGTCTTGCATCAAAATGACTAAGATCTTTGGCGCAGTGGTGTGAATAGCTCTGTTTACAAAACTGCAATATTACGTTAATAAATATGGCCATCGGTTTTGAACATTTACAAAGTAAAATTGTTTCCCAGTTCATTTTTTTTTTTTTTACAATTGTAAATAATTTCTTATTCAAATTAGATTTTTTTAAATAAACATTGTTATAAAATTAGGCTACTTATTTCAACTTTTCGCTAACATACGAACACACCTATATTATCTTTATTGGTCTAAATAAATGAGAAAATAATGAAGTACATATTAAATTTTAAAATAGACAAAAATATTAGGTGCGTAATTTAATGCTAACAAGATTAACGACGATGTTTTCTTATTACAAAGGATTTCTAAATTGTTAGTGATAAAAGGAAAACATGATAATAAGTAGATAAAAGAATAACTCTTCACACCTTTTCGTCACGTTGTTAGATTAATAAATTTGATACGAATTGGTATTACGTGTAAGAATGAGGGCGATTACATGAGTTAGGAATAAATAATTTTAAGAGTATATTATCTAGAGCTTCTACACTTAATGTTAAAATAAAAACACTCCTCAGAAAAAGGTGCATTTTACTATGAATGAATTAATCGGATTTTAAATTTCATTTCATTAAGAAAAAGTTTTTTTTAGAAAATCGTTTAAATAAACATATTTAATAAGACAGAACGTGAATAACTGTAAGTACATTGCATTTAAATTTGTTTATTTATCATCACTCAAAATAAATTCATAAACCTATTCAAAGTATATGATCAGATAGTGAAACCAAAACATCAAAAATATCTGTGATTTTCGTTTAATATTTGTTATGACCTTCGCACAGTGTGGCAAAACGCGGAAAATCCGACTAAAGTCAAAATATGAAAGTGCATTCAGAACCTTCAACCTTACATTTCCCTAATCTTTATGAGTCATTGTTTTTATTTTAGTGCCCGCCAACAGGTGTTGACTTTATCTTTCTCTTTTTAATTCACTTCTAAAAGTTGTACACTTGTACTGATTGATCGTCTGTGTTTGTTTACTCATTGTTTATATAATTTACAAGTTCAGTAATAGATTGTACTTTACGTGATTAAGTTAATAAATTAATGGATTCTAAAAATCTAAAAATAGTTAATATTAAATTCTAGTTAAATACCATTAAATATCAGTTTTTGGAAAATAGTAGTACCATTGATTTTTTTATTTTTTTATTTAGAAAACCCCTTACTTACTATTAAAAGAATTTAAAAGTATGCAAAGGTATAGTTTTACATACCTCTCTCACTCGTCTCCAACAAACTTTTATTATAATCTTATAACTAACAGTTGTAAAATAAAGATACATATTAATTTGCTGCTCATATTTGCTAAATATTGGAAAAAAATATTCAGCCATAAAAGTACCTACGCAGTTCAAATTCTAAACATTAGTTACAGTATTTTAAAGTTATTTATTTGTAATAAACAAGGTTAATGGTTAAAACTTTCTATCTTGATGGGATTTGACAACGATTGTAGAGGGGAGGGTTACAAATCTAACAACAAAAAAAATTGTTTTAATGTGTTGTTTTTTTTTGTTTTTTTGTTTAAGCAACCGCGTTTTCTATTTTCACTATATGAACAATTATTTTAAAAGAGTAAAGCATATAAGATTACCTTTACATGGCTTCAATTTTTTAACGAATTTTATAAAAAATGTAGGTGTCTTTGTGCATAATCGGATATTTATTTAAATAAATAGCTATAACATTGCAAATATTTCATAACAAAGATCCTCTTAAAGCTTGTCAGCCCTGTGAATTCTAGTTTTGAAACTTTTTTAGACACAGAATCAGACTTTCTTAATATGAAAAGAGTTGATTTATTTATACTTATGAAATAATCGAGAAAATTTTTAATTGATGAACGAATAGAGTTTTTTCTCACGATCAGGGACTAAAAGACCTCCAATTTCATTCATCACGCCACTACAACTTCATACGTCACGCCACGTTTAAAAAAATGGAGACAATGATGTAGGATTGAATCTAGACTTTTAGAGAAAAATAAAATTTGGCTAGATGAACCTATTAAGATTCTTAGACATTCACTGAAACACCCAATCAACAAGGTCACTCATCATTGCATTTTGAGGACTGCTCTTAAAGAAGTAAGCGTTTTAAGACAGAATATTTTTGAATTAATTTTACTCTTTAAGAGCTTGGATATACAACGAAGATTAAATAGCGCCCATCTGGGTATCCTGCTCCCTCAAAGCTACTCAAAGAAATCATAAATTTACCAGACAGTGCGACCACTCTGGTAGAAGCTAAATTAACTACTCATAAGTATAGTGTCATACGATCTAAGGACTCACACAGATTTCCATCATTCAAGTTAATGCAATAAGCAAAAAATCTTGCTAGCCAGACAAAGAAGACATGGCTATAATAGAAAGTTTGGCAGAAGTAAAGTTATTTGATCACAGTGTAAGACGATTAATTTCTGTTCAACGTGACGTCATTATTACAATACAAAACTTATGGTTTGTTTTAAAATGGGGATTTAATGAAATTTCTGGTCATTCATCTTAGAAGCAAAAATTTCTCAAGACAGAAAAGGGTGATTAAAGTGTTTTATATAATCTATTGTACCTCTAGGATTGACCACTAGAGATCCCCAGAAAGAGAACGCTTTAGTCGTATAACAGAATCCTCGACCTTCATCCTCGAGATTTTGTCGTCTCTTAAGAATTTGTTTCACTAAATAATTAATAGACGTTACACCGTCTGAAAAGAAAAGAGTTGATGAGGAAATTAAAGTCCTTAGAAATATCACAATAAATGTTGATGAAGATACCTTACAAATGTTGTAAGTGTGTCTTACAAAATTGATTTTCACAATGGTGAATGGAAAAATTTGTAACGAATTGGCTATTACAACCTCAACACAAAGGTGTTAATGTATGTAAAGCCACCTTATAAGAGTTTAATCCGTTAAACAAAGTGTTAGCAAAAGAGTAATATAAAAAAGGTCAAACCTGTCGAGTTTGGATTTTGGTCCTAACAATTTTACACTGTTAGATCAAACGCTTTGAGTGGCTACTGCAAGTAGGCTACGATATGATCGCCAATATAAAATGGCAAGTTCATCGAAAAGAAAAGAGATCGTCAGTTAAACCAAATCAAATATTCTAAAGTATTTTAAAGACAAAATAGGTCATCGTCGATAAGCCAAAGTCTGATTTTGTAAAATCAAACTATGCAATACGTTAAAAACTAAATAGACGTATCTTTTCCAATGCAATCCTATCATTTGGAATAACAAAAATTGATAAGGACCTTATACAGAAAATATACACGATATTAGTTGCAATATCAAGTAGATTTGAATAGACATTTCAAAGTTTAGGGCCTATTGCTTGGACACGGGTAAAATGTATGTTGCTCTGTATGTGTGGTATTATATGCCACCCACATTTCTCAAGTTGATTTCTAGAAGACTTATGAAGTAATTTCTAGAACGATATCGTAGAAAGCTAGGCACCGGGATTTTATTATTTTATAATATATTTTCATCCACCTCCTACAAAATAATTTTTATTACACATTATTTGTTGAGAGTTTTTAGTGATATTGCTACACTGTGCTTAGTTTTGAATCTTTTGAAAGGAATTCTCAAATTAATTTACATGACCTAAATATTTATAATTTGTCATTTATCTTTGTAAAATAAGAAAATGTTATTAAAATCTATAAACCATACACATAATTGGAGCAGGACGTCATTACTTTGTGATAGTTGCTAAAATTTGCTTTAAAATGTCTATGTATGTTTATATTCATGGTCGTTGAGATAAATACGTGTTAAATTAAATGTCAATTCGTCAATAAAAAATATACGAGATAATACTCTATTGTATTTATCAAAACATAGCTTCTATAAAAGCTACTTCTAACTAAAAAAGCTTGAAAATTTTGCAAATGGTGAAATGTATTTCATTCTCCTTCTGTTAAACCATAAAAAAATATTTTACACAAATATCTACATAGTATGTAACCTAATAATTTAGAAAAATCTGTTTGAAAAGATATTTCGAAAAGTTTATCACATTAGTTATAACCTATAACTCTTTACTACGTCAACTTTTTTAATTATTTTGTCCAAACAACTAGAGGAGGAAAGGATGTTCTATTGTTAACACATGTTTTTTTTTAATATTGTGTTATTCTCTAAATGTTTCATATGTAACCTGTAGCTTAAACTGCTCTCGAATTCTGAAACGTTTTAAACGAAGAAGTAAAAATATAAGTGTTCTTTACTTTAACGATGTTAAATATTCCAGAATGTTTATATAAGGTTACGCACAGTAAGTCCCAGAAGCCAGTGAAGCACCAGGGTATCCAGTCGACTGTAATAAGTCTAGTCGATGCTCTATTAAATGTCTGAAATTCTGTGGAGACTATTCAACCATAAACTACAGAGCCATAAACTACAGATCCACTCACTGCTCTACTTCCCTCCCCCCATTTAATGGAATTCCAATAACGAGATCGGGCCTCGAGGGATGTCATTGCTACTCCACGTCAACAAATCTGGTCTTACCTTTCTTGTTGAAGAGATTTACACTAACTTAAAATAGAAATGAAACGTAAGATTCCTGGACATTTGTTGTAGACTAGCTGATTACCTAACAGTAACAAATTCACGCCTAAAAACAGCCTATCCCAATCCCATTCAGAATAGCGAGGGTTGCACACATTCTATCTAAGATATACTGTAATATGTATATTGGCTCTTAAAACCGATCTCCAGCTTCTTAGGGTTCTACGATTCTCTATCAGAATCCGTATTTTTAAAAATGAAACTTTTTCACACTTAGTAGAGTGAATTGGATTCATGCAGTCGAACTTGTAATAAACCGCTACCCCTCCCCATCCCCATTCCTTTCTAAATCCTTTTAACGATGAGGGTTGTTGTTCATTTTCGTTTTTTACAAATTATTTCAAAACCGTAATATTCTCTTTTTTTATAATTTGGTATACTGCTTTTCGTATTTAGTAATTAATCTTCACTTTAAAAAAAAATTCAATGAAATCGATAGTCGATTTTGATAAAATGAGTTAAGCTCTTTGAACGATTTTTTTTTTTTGTTTTTTATTGATAAATCCCAAACTGACATTTTTTGGAAGTTGGTAACAAATACGATTTGTTTAAGTACTTCGAGGTTAATTTATACAAACTTTTTAATTGTTATATTTTGACAACTACATCTACAAAATGTCAACAAATTTTAGTTACCATTTGACTGTTGATTGATTTAAAAAGTTTGAAATTAGTTATTTAGAAAAATAAACACATTTTCTAAAATTTAGTATAAAATTAGACTTATTTAAACAAAATAATTAAAATCCCAGAAATATTTGCTCAACAACTCGTGTTTAGTTCTACTATGGTTCAAACCAACGAATAATATTTTACCAATAAAAGAATTAAATCAAATTTGACATTTGGACTGCTTAAATCACAAATATTCCATTTTTTAGAAAATATTTAAAACTGCATAGATTAACTGAGAAGATGGTCAGGTCCTAACATTCTCATATTCTTCAATTTATTTAGAGTTTAATTTTTTAAATAGTTTAAAATGAAATCTTGTTAGGTTGCCTTTTGCAAATTTTGAAAACGAATGTTATCATTTTGATATGTAAATCCGTACCTTATAGAAAATAATATTAAGATATTTAAATTGTTTAACATCTCTAAACGATTTTTAATGGTGTTTATGTAACCTGTTTGACTTATTAGTGGTAACTTCAAGGACATTGGGTCTTCAACTCCCCTCACACTAGCGTCGGAAGACGTCTTATGTTATAGTATAATATTGATCTAGATATAAATTTATTTATAAAATGTAAGAAATCTCTAACAAAAAGCTTTTAATTTAAAAAAGATGAAATTTGAAATCATAATTTCTACGGAATAATATAAAATTAAAACTCTAAATGATTTTGTGCACCCTTAAAAAACTCGACTTTAAAAAGATATAAATATGTAGCCAACAAAATAAATAACCTTATTCAAATCAATTCAAAAAATAAGACCTTAATAGCTACATGTTCATTATTTTAAATACGCTTATACAATATGTTAAACGAAACAGTTTTGTTGCCTGTATTATAAGAGAAATAATACATTTTCTATAATAGTAGTTTTGTAAACTTGTGTGCAAAATGTGTAATACAGCAAATTATCACGAAAGACAGCCTGGACAATATTATATTTGATTATTAAGTTAAATCTTGTCGTGCAGGTAATTCTTCTTTTAAAGGCTATAATTGCAGTAATGGGATATATCATTCCTTATTTAGTTTACTTTTTTTGAAACCACATTTATAAAACTACTTTTCCTTGTATAATAGATGCTGAGTAAATTCGATATATTGTGTATTATTTCAGTGCTTAATACCCTTTAATTTTTACAACTAACAAGTATCAAAGCGAAGAGAATAACATCTTTCATTTAAAAAAACCAAACTATTAAGTGATGCTTTATATAAATATTATGTTTCGCTATTAATCAGCAAATGAAACGAATTTGCAATTTTACGAAATATATATTTAAGTAGTTGAAGGTGTCTCATTGAATAAACCACAATCTAAGTGAACACAAACGTTTTTATCATTTGTGTGCATGTTTCAACTGAGGATTATATGACGGTCATTGAAACGTCGTCTCTAGCTAATATAATTTGTATTGTGGAGTATTGTAAATTTGTTTCGTGGTTTCCACAAGTGATTCTCATTTGATGAATTCGTTAATAATAGTTAAGTAATGATAGTTTTTTTATAAATGTATAAAATTTAAATTGTTTAAATAATAATTGTTCGAATTTAAAAATAAAACAATTTTACCGATCTCAAAGATCATACAGTTATAAATGATTTATAAAATCACTTAATACAACTGTTTCTTCTAGTTTAACTTTTCTCGGCAATATTATTGCTTTCCTTGAGGAACGAACTCGTTGCTTTATTGCTGCTATTGAAGTTGCTGAAATTGTTCATGTAAAGAACACATCAAAGAGTAGCTTAGCAATAAACAAGTTTCTCAAATAGTTCAACAAAAGAGGCTGAATAGACACAGAGCAAATACAAATCAACTTTTTTTTTATCCACGTGCCACCTGAAACTTTATAACCCTCCGTGATATAGCTTCTTTAATCGATTCCATCACGCGCTTGATTGCCCTAACTCCCGAGGGAGGCATAGACTGTAGGTAGAGAATTAACCTAGTGCATTATTAAACAGATGATTATTTTTCACTAAATATCATCAATTAATTGGAAACCAATACGGATATTTGTAATTGTAAAATGTCTAATTATATTCATAATGCAAATAAAATTCTAGGTTGTTTTAGTGAAAAGATATTATTTTTACTCTTAACTGATCATATAATGAAAAATATTTCAAATTGATTATATATAGAGAAATAATAGGTTCGAAAACATTACGCAGACTTTCTCGAGCACTAAGTTCCAATTTAAATACTAACCGAACAAAACAATAATTGAATTATTCATCATCACAAATTTCAGAACGATAGTTGTTAGGCCTAATTGAGAAGTGAAAAGTAATATGCACCCCTTCTTTGAAATATATTCAAAAAGTTTCCAAACTATGTCCCAAAATTTCAGGATATGGTCGTAAAACTTTTGTCAACATATGTCCTAAAATGTTTGTCAACCATTTTGCGTTTTTTAATAAAAACATATTGGAAATAAATTAAATATCTAGTCCAAATCTAGAATACATATTTTTATGTGACCTAACAATTTACCTAAAACTTGGACTCTGTGTCGGATGTTTTCGAAACGGTGAAAACTTAAAATTTTTAATATAGAATATATTAAAATCATTAACTTTATAAACAATTTTAAACAGCTGCCAATTTAAACATACAAAACAAAGTCCTAGTTTTTTGTAAATTGATAAAACGTCATACACAAAATATGTATACCAATTTTCGATAAAGGTATCTAATTTATTTTCAATAATATGTTTTTTTGTAAAAAAAACACAAAAAGGTTGACAGACGGAAAAATAAACATTTTAGGAGATATGTTCATAGGAACATTTTTATTTATTTTGACCCAAAAAACCATATCTTGACGTTTTAAAACCGAGTTTTAAAACAGCCTGTGTTATGATTGAAAATTATGGTAAACAAATATTGTAAATGATTAAACATGTAAAAACGAAGTAAAAAGTTCCTATGAAGGTATGTCCTAAAGTCCTTAGTTTTCCGTCTGTCTGTGTGTATGTGTTTTTTACTAAATATTTCTTATGTAATAAACCAAGAGTAAGTTACAAACTCCAAATTTGGGGTAATTACTGATGTTTGTAGTGTTATTTATGAAAAAAGAATTATAAAATTTAAACTATAATTTTCAAAAGTAGCGGCCGTTAAAAATTTTTGTATCAAAATATCAACATATGAAAATTTTATTTTTATTAAAAAATATATATATAAATATATATATATATATATATATATATATATATATATATATATATATATATATATAAATGACCTTAAATACAAAAAGACTAGAGATGATATTCAAAATTACCTCCGTTGTTCACAATACACGCATCCAGGCGTCTTCTCATTGATTGTCGGACCCGTTAAAAAATCGAGGACTTTGCTTCATCATTTCCATTCCGTTCTAAACCCTTAATCAGAGTTTTTCAATGGTGTCGATTGAAGGGGAGTATATTAAAAATTTTAAATGTCTCCAAAGTAAAAATTCAAAGGATTTATTCCAAATTATTCTTGGCAGAATTTTGAACAAAATTTTATCCAAATCGTTAGAGCTGATATTGAACAAATTGTATTTTAATTTAAATGTTTTATGTAGCTCCCCCAACCCATGTTATAAAATAAATTCCTAAAACTCTTGATATATGGTCAAAATATACTCACATATCAAATATGATTAGAATCTGTCCACGAGTTGGAGATGTAGATCACTTTAAAAGCAACAGATGTCATTTCAAAAACCACTTTCTCGGGCACATTGAACCTCAAAATATAACCCCAGCAACTCCTCTGTTCTACGTTTATGGAGAAAGTACAAAGCTAGGTTCTTGTGCTTGAGCAAACAACATATGATACTGACATTTAAACTGTTATTTATAAAATACCTAATAACATTTTGTTTTCCTACAATTTATTTTATTTTATTTTTAATACACTCCTAATTTTTTTAATCTCAGTTGGAGAAAGTTACCGGTATGTGATTGGTCAAAACCGTTGTCGATTTTTTCGCGGAAACACCCAATTTTAAGTTCTTTAAATTTGTAAAAGTAATTTTAAGAATAATATCTATCGACCTTGAAGTGCACTACAGATCAAATAAAAAGATGGATTTTAATCAAATTTAGTAGTCTAAATGGGCATATTTTTGCTGTGTCTCAGGAATATATATATATATATATTTTTTCTTTTTATAAAACTCAATATTTAGGAATAGCCTACCTGCCAAGAGGAAAACATCTGTTAAATTTCTTTTAATCGACCATGGAGCTGTTATAAAAAACGGAATTTCTCAAAATTCGCTTTACCAATTCAAAGGTTGGTGAAATGTGAAACATAATAACCAAATCCGTGAATGGAATTGCAAATAACGGAATATAACTTGACCACCGCCAATTAAACTTGATTGCATCGTATAATATTCATGCAACACAAGTCTTGGAACTTTATACCTTATTAAAATATTGTTTAAAAGACGGAGTTTTAGAATGATGTTCACCTTTTTTACTTATAATTATCGAACGGACATTTTTGGCGATGAATTTGATTAGTATTTCGATTGTAAACGGAAGTGTGAGAAGTCTTATGCAATATTTTTTCACTGTTTATTTTAATTAAAACTAAAAGAGTACAAATTTACTCACACCTTCAGACCCAGTTTTATTAAAATATGAGATATTTTGCTTTCTGACTTTGGCCAACATAAACGTAAATATTATATTCCTTGCACGGCACACCTTATGCACAACTTCATCAGTAGTAAATTAATATTAATAGTGATATCATATATTGAATAAAATCATTACGATGATTGAGCGGTTCAATTATTAGTAGTGTTTCCCTCCTCTCCATATGTAAATTTATCGTTAGGTATTTTGGATTATGGTAAATTTTGGATTTCTACAAAGTAATAGTGTCGAAATTTATGAACAAATTTTCCGTCTAATTCATTTCTATAAAGTGATAAAATTCCATAAAGTTGAATGATCCTGACACTACACACCATATATATATATATATATATATATATATATATATATATATATATATATATAACAAATTGATGGAAAATCATGGTTCTAACCTATTTCATCATACAATGTTCAATTTTTAAGCTGATGCTCTAAATGTAATGCCCATAAGTTGGTTTCTTGGGCCTTGTAGGAAATGTTAAATTGTATTTAGTAGATCAAGGGGTCTTACCCAGTATACTTAATATATTGTGTGTTTGTTTAAAACAGTTGTTACAAAGGTTTTCAGAACCTCGTAATTGTGTATATTACTACTTTCTTGACGTCGATAAGACCCTAACTGACCTCAAAGCTGTATATATATGAAGGAACCTGGAATCGCTACTCTCGTATCATAACACGGCCCTTCGGACCTCATAACCTTCGAATTTTCTTAGCATGACGGGGTTCAAAATTATATTTTTAACATTTACTTAGCTATTTAAATTTAAATCTGCACATTTGTATCTGATTTAGTGCATTATAAGTTGAATAACACAAGAGATATGAACAAAAAATTTATCAATTATAAAACTAGGTACAATATCTGCTTTTTGTCTTATTCCAATCCAGAAATCACTTGGTGATTACCGCGGTTTCGAGTATCCTACGTACCCATCTTCAGATCACAGAAATTACACAAATCCCATCATTATGTGGTCGTCAAATATGTTGTAAGTTACACAAAATAAAAGTCACAAAAAACACTCATCACGAAACACACTTAAAACACTTTGTTTAAAAACATTTGAAGCAGGTATTGTACCTAGTTTTATAATTCTTAAAATTATCCAATCCGTGGGCTAAACAAAAAAAAATAAATAAAAAATTTTAAAAAAAATGTTTTGTTTAAAATTGGCGCAATTTTGACATTTTCAATTAGATTTTTTTAAAGTTTTAATAGTATTCTAAATGACCATACCTCCTATACCAAATTTAATGTTCCTATCTTAATTTTTCCACTATCGTGCTTACGTACAAACGACAACGACTAATTTCTCGGTTTCATAAAACCATGAAACGTAAATATTAATAAAAAAACTGAGGTCGATTTATTTTTGTACCCCATACTTCGTATACTGTGGTATTTAATAAAAATTTTACAAATTATATTTAATGTTTAATTTATTATTAAATAACTTTATTAAAAGAAACCTTATCACTATTTTTTATATTTAATTATTTAACATATAAATAAAACAAACAATTATTTCACAAAAACCTAAGAATTGAATCTTTAACAAATTAGTTAATTCATTCACATACTTTGGATGTATGACATTTAGAGAATAATATTCATTAGAGAATAACAGATTTATTCCTTAACTCTTTTTACACAAAAATATGTTTCAAAAACAAATACCATAACCTGTAGCTTCCCTGCGTATTAAAGGGTGTAACTGATTATATGTCTCATTGGGTATGATCAATTTATTTAAAATAACAGGCTCCAAGATTGCATGCACTTTATGAGGGCGAGATCAAAACATGCAACCTAAAGGTTAATCGGTCACGCACTTGTAATAGTTTCTATTGTTGAAAGAAGCACTGGAATTGTCACAAGAAGTATAAAACAAGTTGATAGCTGCAATATGGTACTTACTCAAGCCAATTATACAATATAATACAGTTGGTAGGAAATATTCAATTTGTATTGTAGGAAATATTAAACTCCATTAGTAGATCAAGGGGTCTTATCCAGTAAGGTGGGTGTAATACAGTTGTTTCGTAGGTTTTCTAAACCTCGTAATTAAGTGTATCATTTCTTCCTTGATATCCGTTAGGCTCTAACTGCCATTGTAAGATGTGGCGGAGTTTTCCCTCGGCTCGCTTTTGTCGGTGTGAGGTCAGGAATCGAATTCACATTTATGACAATAACTTCAATCTTTGTTCGTAGATATATAAGGTTGTCACTATTACATGCAGAATGGAAATCTAATTGTCTGTGTTATAAGTTAAATAACACACGATATATGATCGAAAAACATTTATAGTGGCTGCCATTATAAAGTTTGCTACATTATAGAAGGTGATAGTCCTCTATAGCAAACCTAATTACATTTTCTTATCTTAATTTTTACTTAATTGCTTACGTATACAACGACAGCGACGACGGACGTCACATCAAAAATTCTTTGTCGGTGACCTGAGGCCATAAAACGTGAAGATCAGTCAAGATGGAGTACGACATTTTTTAAGGTTACAAAACACCCTGTACATTGTATACTGGGTAAATAATAGTTATTTAAAAAGGTTAAAGGGAATATTAATTATATTTTAATTAGTTTTGGAAGAACTTCAAAATAATTTTAAACATTTGTAAAGACAATTTATTTTTTACAACCTTGTAATTTAATGAGTTATCACTTCTGGTGGAAAAATTAAAAAAGTAGTGTAACCATATTTCTCAACTACACTTTGTAAATGCTTTCTTTTTCTGTTTTTTAGTAACGTTATTTGTAAACTATACGATTTTTATAAACTTAATAAATAAGTCAGAAAGTATAGGGCTGTGTATAGTCAAAGTAGCACTGGACTATTGAATATACTATCACTAAATTTAATAGGAAATAGGAGCGTGTCAACATAATTAAATATTTTGTTCAACATGTTTTCAATATTTAGCGAAAACTAGAAAAATAAGTATATAATATGTCTCTATTAGCTTTCTACTAACTTCAGAACATACAGAATATATAATTTGAGGAGACCAAATATAGTTACCAGATGTTCATGAAATTACGCCCTAATGTCCTAAATCCCATAGGAAAAACAACGTAATAAAATTATATTTATGAGGGTTTATTTTCATAAAATTTTATACCTATAAGGTTTACTTTGAATACGGTTAATAAAAATCGCTTGTAAGTTTGATAATTCTATTGATGAGTTTATACTATCAACTACTTTTCATACCAACAAATTTTCTTAGTGAGAGAGATACTTAATGAACCTGGTATTCCAAAATCGAAAATATATATTATTATAGATTGATTTTTCCATAGCATTTTGATATATGGAAAGTTAGGATTAGAATAAAACAACCTTTCAAAATTATAATATTTGTGTGGTTAATTGCACGCTACCTAGGTGACAAAATATATCAAAATGTGTACGAAATTTAATTTTTCCAGGGGTAGAATAGGCAATCTGATTGCACCATTCAAATGAAAGACTGCCTATAACATAGTGTATTGGTGTCTTAATCCCCACGGTTTTCTTGTACAGTTTGGTTCTTTCCTAGCTGTAGTAATACTGTAGAAGGTCTTAGTAGAAGTAAACAGTGATCCGCTTGAGTCATTTTAATGTCTAAAATAAAGGATTTAAAATTGTAATTCTTAAAAATTATGAGTATTATTATACTATGGTTATGGTGCTCTCTATTGTTTAATAAAACAACATTATCCCAATATGTGGGTAAGTTTTAGAATAAATTTAATCTACCTAAAGCTTTTTTTTTCATTCGTCTGTACCATTATTTTCTAAACAACTCAACCGATGTTTATGAAATTTTAACAGCTAGCTCTTAGTATACGGAAATAATAGGAAATTTTTAGCCATTATTTCATCAAAAAACAGTTATGTAGGTTTGTACATAAATTACTTAGAATTTTTATTAAAGATGTTTTATAGGTAATGATAAAATGAAAATAATGTAAAGAAATGCGTTTATACTTATTATTAATATTGTCAATCTAATAAATAAATATTGTTAAAATTTTATAAATATTTGTTTACCTGAGAAAATTGTACAAGAAAATTGTAAGTTTAACATGGTCGTGATAAGCGGTACCTGGTCCCCTAAAGGATATGTTTTATTTTGTAGTGACAATATATATTTTTGAATCTAGATCTATAATTTGATCTACCTACAAATTTAAAAGTCGATTATGGGCTGCCCGATAAGGTTACAGACAATTAGATTAGATCTAGGGAGGTTTAGTTACTTTTTGGAGTATTTTTCTAGGTTTTTTTAGATCAATATGTGTGTTTGGTATGGAAAAGGATGCTCTGCACAAACCTTCATTATCAGCTTTAGTCCATAGGGTTAGTCGGCAACTCTGTTTTAATTTTTTTATTACACATTAAAATGGAGGTGTTTATTATTTATTTTATTGACTATTATGTTTCCTGCACTTAATATAATTTAAAAGTTAATTTTACAACATATAATGACTATTACATCCATCATAAAAATACCTAATTAAAAAGCTTACTCATCTAAGGGTTTAACTAAATATTACTACATACTGAAGAGAATTTCTATTTATTTTTTAAATATTTTATTGTAGGTCCTGTTTTGTGTAGTGAGGGTCAATCTAGTTTTTTTTCCGAGAGTCAATAAAATTAAAATAATAAATAACTAAATCATAGTCAGAGTCGCTCCAAGAACTTTACCACTCAAGAGCAATCATGAGAAACCAAGCTAGATCTACAACTTTTTCAATTATTTTTTGTTTAGATCCCTCTATTTCATCTTTTCAATCATCTCTTGTTCTCTTTCGACTCTGAGGCTATTAGAGAATTCGAGAGCTAGGGGTCGTTATGTCATTTTCTTTTTTTTATAACGGGATGAACCCCAGAAGTCTTTCGTCTTTAATCGTCAAGAAAAAGCCATCAATAAAATATATATTCTTTCAACATTTTTAAATGTGTGTACGTTATTAATATTTTGCTTTGTTGCAAATTGAGCTGTATACATATAATTGTTAAGAGTTCAATTAAAAAACAAAGCAAAATTCCAATAACGTAGACACATTTACAAATTTTGAAAGAATATATTTTATTATTTTCATAATTATGGATTTTATATATATATATATATATATATATATATATATGAAATGTGTGAGGGCTATAAACTATAAGCATTTTTTTTAAATTCCAGGCCTTTAGGAAAAGTTATGTATTAATTTTTTTACAGTGCAGTATTATTAATATACAGACAAATACAAATAAAAATATAATTGTTGGAGGTGTAAAGACAAAGACCTATAAAAACAAATAAATGTTTTAATTTCAAACATAAACTCTAACGCTCCCTTTCGTCAAAATCTGTTTATATAACTTTCATTTTAATAATTCCTAATAACGCAGTAAAAGATACGTTTATTTTTCTCGTGTAAATTTACAAACCATTATACCAAGATTTTAATTAAAAGCTTAAAAACACTACAACACATTCAAGCATTACTTAACACTCTAATTGCCTGCTTTCTTTGTTATAACAAGCGGTCGATCCGCTTTAAACTTTGAGATTGTTTAGAGGAACGGGGTTACCTGTTGCTTCAAGTACATTTTCTTTTCTCTTGACTTCACCAATTAAAAGTTTTTCTTAAAAAATAATATTAGCATGACCCAATTATGTTAAATTATTACAAAACAATTTTTTATAAAATAGAAAAAATTACTAAATAATTAATTAATCTATATAATATACAAACTTTATTTTTAAAAACCAAACACGTATGAAATTCATCAATTACCAATACTAATTATTACTAATTTTCAGGAGAAGTGAAAATTAATACTAAATATTTATTCGTGATAATAATAATGGGAACCTATTTATTTCAGTGTAAACAAAGATATGATGTTTCCTTTTTTAATTTTCTCCGCATATAACTCATAGGATAAAAGTAAGTATAGAAGGATTTTTCTCTTTAACAACGTTTATTATTTAGTATGTTATCAGGATAGTGTATATGGAATCAATGTATGAAAGTATATTGGTAAAGTACAGAACATTTTAGTGAATTAGTGAAATAAACTATTGACATCTATTTAATTAAATTTATACTACTATTATATTTATTTTATTTTTTACTACGGAAAACGGAGAATATATGTTTGTCTCTTTATCAAAGGACCACGTAAACGCCTGTTATTCTGAGAGTTTGGCGCGAGTCGCGTCCCCAAATTAAAATACTCCTGATTTCAAACTAATTCCACCTATTTATCTGTCAAACCTGAACGATTTTAATAATTCTAAATAACGTTTTAAATTTGTTACTGTTCAAGTATATATTGTCACTGAAGGGTTAAAAATACGTGGGAGAATATAGATTTCCTCTGATCGCTTGCAAACTATGGTTAACTGGGAAATACTATATCGATTTTAAGATTCTTTTTCCATTTATATTAACAATTAAATCATATATAATCATTTTCACTGAAAAGTATGTTAATTATGAAATTTTAAAAAAAGAGTAATATATTTCAGAAAATCTTGATTTCCTTTTTTTCACCTGCAAAAAAATGGTTTTACCTGGGGAAATGTTACACTGATTTCAAAAACTTTGTTCAGTTCTAATTAGAGTTGAAATGATGTACCAATGTAATTACGAATAATAGGTAAGTTGATAGAATAAAATGTAAACACAATTTCTCACAAATAGTACTTTTATTCATTCAAACGCGTTACAACGACAAAGTCATCATCTTCAGTGATTCACGAACTATAATAACTAAACTATAATTTATTATGTTCTGAGTTATAGTTTAGTTATTGTAGCTCCTCCATCACTGAAGATGTCGATTTTGTCGTTGAAATGCGTTTGAATAAACAAACGTACTATTTGTGAGACTTTCAAGTTTTATTCTATCAATTATCCATTTAACAAGTCAAGAGCAGTATTTATTTATAATATATAACTTGTTGAAAATATTAATAAAATGTATCAGAAAATCTAGATTTCTATTTTTCAGAAGGAAATTCGATTGTTTTTTACTAAACACAATCATATTAATCTGTAGTAGTTAGATTGTTGTATAAAGTACAATAAAAAAGCCTAGAACGTAAGAATGGAAGTCTAGAAGTTGAAATTACAACCATGTGTAACTATCTCAAAGGAAAATATAATTATTTTGTAAGTAAATTTCTAGCCTTCAGCTAAGCATTCAGGTATTAGGCCAATGGAAAGAACTATTTATACTAAAGACCGTAGGTACTCGGTGATATTCCATTTTAAATAAATTAAAACAGCATTTTTTTAGTAAAACCACAATATTTTAATTGAAACTTGCCGATCATGGTTTCGCTAGTTGAAGCATTGTCAAGGACTTATACAAGAATGAAACAAAAAGGTTCAGTACACAATATAACAACACAGTATGATAATACTGTAGTTGGGTATTTCCCATATACCTAAACGAGAAATGTAGAGGAGGTATAATATAAATTTTGATATTTTACACTTAGCTAATTAATCGAAAAAATTTAACCTTTTAGAAAATTCAGAAATTAATAGATTAGTTAAAAATAAAAATGTGGTAGTGTTAAATGAACAATTAGATTTAAGTAATTCCTACTATTAAAATCATTAAACAAGTCAAGCCATTGACCCTCTTCTCCACTCCCCTCCTCTACCTTTCTCATTTAGGTATAAGGAAAATGCCAAACTATTGTCATACTGTGTTGTTATATTGTGTACTGAACCTTTTTGTTTCATTCTTGTATAAGTCCTTGACAATGCTTTAACTAGCGAAACCATGGTCGGCAAGTTTCAATTAAAATATTGTGGTTTATACTAAAAAATTGTTGTTTTAATTTATTTCCAACGGAAAGAACCCTATATGCCTAATTCGTCATAAAAGATGTAGTGATTTAATTAAACTAAACTAAATTCATAACAGTAATTCAGAAGAAATGCATCGATCATATAAATAAAATCATCCCCTTCATTTATAAACACAACATTGTTAAGAAAATAATTTTTATGAAATCTTAAATTAACCTGAACAAAGAAGAGTATTAGTTTACAGAAGTATGACGCACTGTGTGCCGTTACCATAGCAACCATAGCATAACGCTGCTCGCTGTAGCCAAGGTGATGTGATGCAGTAGTCACACCAGTTCACCGGGGATTTTGACTTCATAAACATAAAATGTTGACAACTAGATTTATTTTATTATAGTTTGTGGATACTGGCAAGTGTTATATTTTAACGAAATTAAAAAGCATGAATAATGCAATATGTAGTGTATGTAAATTAAAAACGACAATTACTGAAAGTAAAATCTCATTCAGTGGATAGATAAATAAGTACTATGTGTTACTGACCGTCATTAAACCAAGTTGTCTACTTACCAGAGAGTGAGTTACATAAACATAATTTATAACAGTTTGTCATTTGTAATTGAGGTTAGTAGTTAAGATAGTAATAATGAAAATAATAACAGGACAAATTCTAGAATCTCTTATTTTCTTCCCATGGAAATTTTTTTTAAACATATTCTGGTTCCGAAAATTATGGAATTAGATTTAAAATTTCATAATAAACAGTTATGGGATAAACCGTTACAGAAAATCATTATAGGTTTATTACACGATGAAACATATTAATGAGACCAAAAGCTTCTGTAGCTATTTGTTAAGGAATGAATTAAATTACAACATGACCAATAAATTATCACGTGTTTATATTAAGTAAGGGACAAATGACTACATCTCTGTTACACCCTATTTAGTATTAATTGTGACTAAAATTAAGTGTTGAATTGATTAGTATGTAGTGAATTAAATTTTGAAGGTTTTCTTTTTGCCTGCCTTAATATAATTTTATAATTAATCAGTTTCGAAAAGAAAAAATAGATAATTATTATATATTAGATTTATCTAATGAAAAAATGTTTTGTTAATTTAATGTAAACATCTTGAAAGCAGCGTATAAAATATATAAACTTTAGTTTATTATAATTATATTTATATTATTTTGTAATCAATTAATATTGTATAATTTAAAAGACAATATTTTTATTAACTATTCATTATTTGCTATTAATTCGTATTTTGCTTACGGTACGTTAAATTATTATTTTCATTCAATTGTGTTTTAATTATTTATAATTACTTTGTTTTGGTTTAAGAATAGTCAGAAAATATGTGAAGCGGTACCATCTACAGACGACTTGGTCCATGGAATACGTTTTCAACAGTATTATATAAGTTGTAATTATTTTCTTAATAAATACTTATCTACTCCTCTATAATTAGAGAAATAAGTAAATACGTTTCTAAATTATATTGTTTTCTTTAATTTTGTAAAACGCATTTCAACCTAAAACTCCATTATATTAATTCTCACACGTTTTTTGTATTTAGGAAGTTAAGTTTTCGTGAGAAATATATGTAAGTATATTCGAAATTTTAAAAACTGTCCATTTTCTGGGACCCTGAATACCATATAAGTATTTTAAAACAACCTCCATTGTCTATTTGTTGATAGTTTTTCAAGTCGATTGCGCTGTGTTTCTAGCCAATTTCTACCGAGGCCTACTCCTATTTGGTTAACATTATTTGGTAAAGAATATAGCTATATATTCCGAATACCAATAGAGCTTTCAATTATTGTAAAACTCCAATTCCAGGAATATTTACCATAAAAAACTAGATTTTTCAATTTTCACTAAATCTGTAACTAACGATTTTGATGAAATGTTTTCTCGAAAAATTAAATTTTTTAGATATCGATCAAGCAGTAAACAATGACTGTAATTCAATCGGACATGTAAATTTAGACAAATCTTACCACCTTTGGATTCATTTTAGTATTTTCCAAATTACATGTAAAATGTAATTTTCATTTTAGTGAAGTTTTGTATATTTCATTCATTTTTAAATATTCATATTTGAACGGAAATTGATAAACTCAATTGATTTCGAGACATTCTATATTATAAGATGGAGTCCATTATTATTTTAACCTTTTTATCTATAACTTTCTGTGATAATACTTCTGTATATAACTTTCTATTACTTTAAATTTTCCTTGATAAGGACGAATACTTTGTGATCGCTCAGATTTTGGTTTTGTCTGAAAAATGAGGAAATAATTGTTAAAGTTGTAATTTTGAGACACTAAAAAATCAAACGCTATGAAAAAATCTTACCACCTTAAATTTCAATAAACCAAATAACAAAAGAACAACTATAATTATTACAATTTTGGTCTTAAAAGTGGATATGAACTTGAAAATCTGCCATAAAAAATTAAAGTTACCGACCTTCATGAATCTTTCACCAATTCGCCCCATTAGTTTTTATTGAGAGAATAAAATAAAACATTTTCCTCCTTTTATCTTGAGACACACATGGCCAAAGATTTTAATTTGGGTCAAGAAACTAGACCATAGACTTGAACATATGCCAAATTATATAAAATAACAAATATTTTCAAATACCCTACCATCTTTTTTCCACATTATCATTAATTGCAACATAGTCTAAACAAATACACCCCATAAATGTCACTATGTTCTATGCTTTTTGAAGAGGGTTAAAGTATGGTTATCATATTCTAGCTTTGTCCATTGGTGATCCAAACAGGTGTCACATTTTTATCAAAATCTTGGATGTATTTTTCAAAAGAAACTGATCTCTGGCATTTAGAAAGACAACTCCAGCCTGTGGTATTAACTTCTAATTTGTACAGTAGGTATGGCCATCACAAATATATATTTATAATATATTATAAAATTATATTATAAAATTAAGAATATATATATATATATATTCCTAATTTCTTAATGTTTCATCGCCTCAGGAAAAGTGATTTTCCCATCCGTAAATTTTCAACATCCCATCCGTAAATCAATGTTTATACATAATAGCTCTGACGAAAAATAACAATAAAAAAGCTATATATTCAGTATTGAGAACACTTTTATGCTCATATAAAATCAATTTGAATCACAACTTTTTTTTTATTATTTGTCAATTAATAAACACACTAAATTAGGTAAATTTAGGAATTCTATTATAAGTACCATCAATTAATTATATTAATGTAAATACAATTTTATTATGTAACCAAATATAATATGAGCACATACGAGGCCTGTCATGGGCGAGTCACCAACTTGATATTTATTAGGAGTCGTAATTACGAGGTTCAGTAATAACTCCTGGTAAGATAAGATTTACATGAAAGGGCCGTGGTTATACCATTTGGTTCAATCAATTTACAAACTATCCTTATTAGTTAAATAATAGTCATTGTTATCCCCACTGTCGATTTATTTAAGCAATGATACAATTTAGTATCCCCGTGCTTTGTAGTTCCACGTAAATAAATGTTTAATAGTTTTATGCCGACAACTTTAAACCTTTAATCACTTTTTGTGGTTTATCATTGCATTTACTTCATCTAAATCCAAACTTAAATCAAGTGTATTATGTTCCAGATTTAAACAGCAATTTAACTGGAGGGATATGACGAACATTGTAATGTTGGTAAGTTAATAGTTGTTATTCTATCTTCTATATTTTAAATACAGTACTACAAGAGGTTTTACATTCATTTGTTCTGAACATGTGGTACTACGAAACGTTCCTTTCATCGCATGTTAGATAGGAATGTAAATCTACAATTATGCAAGTAATATTTGTATAATTTTTTATAGTTTATAAAGCAAGATTTTAAAATTAATAATCTTAATTTTCTATCTCTTGTGATCTCCCTCATGTAAACTCCGACACTGTAAATATCCACCGATCTTACTTATCGGAATATATTGACGGCATATTTAAAAATATATTTCTACACCATTCGTGTAACTTTTAAACAGTTTCAGACAAAGATTTCAAACCAAATTTCAAGTTACGAGAATTTAAAAATATTCCTATGCAAATTTAAAACTCAGCACAGTTAGGAATAGAGTTTAAAAACCTTCAGAATATTTTATAAGTCAATTGCTTTACATTTATAGTAAATGATCTGTCATCTGGGGGACACAAATTTTAATTCCAACATTGGTTAAGTCGTACCTTATTTTAAAGCTTTTATTAAGGGCGAAAAAATGGCTTATATATAAAGAACCGCACAATGTCCCCAATTCATTATGACAGCCATGCAAAGTTCTAATGTATCCAAATTTTTTTATATATTTTAATGTAAGGAGTTGTGCAGTAAAACTTGTTTTACTGTAAATAGATTTATTTCAAACGCAAAACAAGTCAAATATTTCACAGACCAGCGACTAATCTGTCCGTAAGATTCACTGAAAATCCTACATAAAATTAAAGTCAAGATAAAGAAATTACAAGTAGGTCAAAAAGTAATTCTTCATTATCTTACCAGTTATTTGTCTCCCTTTCGGATAATATATCAAAACTAGTCTTTCCTTATGTCGCTTTCGCCGTAATGTAACCTTCCTATTAAGGGCGCTTTAATCATACAATGGAAGCTGATATTTAAAATTGGTTTGTTACGCCACCCATGGTCCCTTAGAAGTAGGATAAACTCAATATCCTTGTCTTATATATCCTTGTATAAAAGGTAGAGAAATTGATTTTTTTAAATATCCCCACAGTTGTAAGCCCCTAACTCCCGTTTTCTATGTTTATCATCTTACTAATTGATAATTTTAAAATGAGGTGTCATGTTGATATTTATATTTTTTAATAGGAAATCAACTCCTCAAAGACGTTTAAAATTTATCCCTTATTACAGAAGGTGCAGTAGTTGACAAATAATTACAACATCCTGAAAACTTTGTGTCTCTATCACAGATGTTTAAAAATTAGGGACAATTGAACTTAGAGAGAACCTTTTAGCTTTACAAGTCGTAATTTTCTTCCAATTTGGATGAATTTTATTATGTAGGCTAAAATCTTTTATTTATTTTGTTTATTATAAAAATGGGTTGATAAATTTTAAATCGGCCACCGATTTAAAAATTTTATTGGAGTTACTTTTACCTATAAGATTTACTTTGCCCCAAACCTTTTCTGTAGCTGTATAATCTGGATACAATGATGAAAAATAAAAGAATTATCACTCATAAATAAAACAATTTTAAAAGTAAAATAAATTTAAGTTTCAATAATAGCTTTAATAGCCGAGTTTTAGTTGAATTTTTTACAAATTTATAAAGTCAATTAGTTCCTAATATTCTTTGAAAATTATATAATAAAAATTATTTAATTTTGCCAATCTGAAATAGTTTTTTTCTAATTATAACTTAAACTTTTGTTTACGTTAAGACTAAAATGTTTAATTTACTTTTTAATCACATCCATTATCTTCACCTACTTTTATGTAAACAAAAATAATGGTAATTAAACTTATTTTAATTAACTTTTCAACCATCCACCTTATTGAAGATAGTTAATTATTTTTATTTTAAATGCTTTAAAAAGACTTTTCTTTCTCAATTCATTTAACTTTTTAATTTATAAATATAAAATGGCTAAAACTACACCATTCGCTTAAAATCCTATACTATAATTTTGTCGCTTTGAAATATGTACATGTTTAATCCTTAGTAAATTTATCAATCAAACCTTTTTTGCAAACTGTACACTTCATACCATTAAAGCTATTGTACTAATGGAGGTAGAGAGAGAGAAGAGTAAATTGTGCATTGTATCGATTAGTGGTTATTTCAAGAGCAGCTCCAGGGCTCTACAGAGTAGTATTGTGTGCCATTGCATAGTTTCCGCTTGTTTCATAAACATTGTTACATATAAATGTATTAATTTTTTCAAGTGACAACATCATTCACTATTATCATAAAATATTAATATATTTACATAATATAAATAAATATTCACTTTTATAGTTTTAAAGCAAATTCTAACCTTGTTATGTACATATTTGAAAGTGTACATGAAATATAATTACAATTAACAAGTATAACTATAAGTTTATTTTTGCATTACTTATTGAAATATGTAAAACAAAGTAATTATTACAGTTTTTAGCAATCAGTCTCGTTGTAATTTCTCTGTAAAATATGTCGTTATTAATATAAATAAATTACACGTTGACGTAAGAGATGGTTGAAAGCCAAGGCTTGCTAGACGACTTTCACCAGAGCATCGACATTGAATACCCTTTGTCGTATCTATAATTTTCGTAACCAAGATTAGCTGCCACACACAGTGCTATGTCAACATCTTAATTTTTTCTGCAAAGAGAGTCACTAGACCAACTAGGTGTTATATAAACCGTGTGTCACAAAAAACATTAGCGCACTGTATATTTTCGGATTCTACTCCCCAAAAAGAACTAAAATGGTCAGTAAAATAATTTCTATTTCTACTTCGTTTAACCGCTACACGCCATTTTGCTTTTTAAAAACAACTTATATCTTTTGAAAGTAGTAAGACATTACGTCCACATGTACTTTGAATGTTACGATTTGCAAGTTTACTAAAAACGAAAACTTTATTTTACATATTTTCAAAATCGTAACAATTTGAAAAATTTAAAGTCAATAATTTTGAAAGCCGTTCATTTAAAAAAAGATGGTACTTCAATTATTTTGTACTAAAGATAATAAACGCAAACATTGAAATTCACGTTGTAATTTATAATTTTATACATTTAATTTTCTTATAATTTTTCAAAATTGTAACTGTATTATCTTTTATAGTAAATATTACAAGAGTAAATATGATTTATTTCATGTTAAATGTTCGAAGTGACATCATGTGGCGAAAACGCACTATTCCAATAGTTTTTCATAGACTGCCATTGTTTAACAGTAGACAATTAGCAAGAAATAATGTTTTCAGTTCTTTGTTATTGGATACTAGACTAAATTGGAAGACACATATAAAAAAAAAGAAATTGGAGCTTGACCTTAAATATAAGAAAATGTATTGGCTACTTGGCCGAAGATCCGAATTAGATACCTGCAATAAGCTATTGTTGTATAAGCAAATTCTGAGACCTGTGTGGACATACGGGATACAGTTGTGGGGTTGCACTAAAAAGACCAACATTCAAGCTATACAAACATTCCAGAATAAGGTTTTGCGAGCAGCTATTGGTGCTCCATGGTACATCAGGAATGATAATATCCATAGAGATCTTCGTATGGAAACTGTCGAAGAAGTAATCAGGACTACTGCAGTTAGACACGCTAGGAGACTATGGAGTCATGTCAACTCCGAGATGCTAGAACTAAATAGTAGTGATGTTGTGAGGAGGCTTAAACGAAGAAAGCCTTTGGACCTGGTAATGTGATCGTTTATTCAGTGGAATAGATTGTTTTGTTTAACGTTATTATATTGAAATGAATACTACTAGATAAGGTCATAAAAACTTAGTTGTAGTTGTAAATAAATAAAAAAAAAAAAAAAAAAAAAAAAAAGTTCTTTGTCAATAACTCGGTTATCCTGTTACCTACAGATTTTGTTTTTAATAGTTTTGTTAGTCGATATTGATATAAATATTTGTGTCTTGTATTTTTTTTTTTTTTTTTTTTTTTTTTAATTATCGGCTTTCGACATATTCGAATTTAAATTTTCAAAAGGTTTGTTATTTTGTAAATGTTCAAAATAAAGTTTTTGTTTTTAGTAAGCTTGTAACATTTAACCTGTGGTGTACCAAATATGAACGTACTATCGTAACTATTTTTAAAGTTTAAATGTATTGTTTTTGATTTTTTTTCTGTTTTCTTAATTAAATGGTTGAGAGATCATTTTATTGAGTTAGGTAGTATATTTTTAGCAATAACTTCGCTCTTTGTTATCATAGAGAAGTGGGGTTGATACAATATATGAAACATGTAAATAACAAACTGTCTAAAAAGGCCACCATTTTGAAATTTTCAATTATTTTTTTTTTAATTGCAGTAGAGCACACTACACCAAATGTTATGTTCCTATCCTAATTTGTGATAAGGTTAAAATCACACTTACGTACAAATGGAATGGACAGCATGTAGAAAATCACTCTTTCGGTTTCCTGATACCATGAAATGTAAAGTTCAGTCAATAACCTAAGGTAAATATTTTCTGCGACTATCACACTGACCTTATACTTTGTATTCGGGGTAAGTGAAAATAATAAGAAAATTTCCCATGATCTAAAACCTATGGACACTGGATAAATGACAAGAAAACCTCTTTTCATTTTTAACAAGTTACAACATGCTTCACAAGATTAAAAGTAAATAATAAAACGTGCACGTGATCAATTTTAACCTATAATCGTCCAGTTGACACTTTCAACCTTGTATCATGTTATGTTTACGGTTATAGTAATTACTTTTTGATATAGACATTTTTAACTCAGTCGTTATACTTTACGTTTTAAAACGATGATTCTGCAACGCAATCATTTCTCTATTAAAACCGTTAATGAGTTTCATTGATTTACATTGTAGACACATTAATGTTTTTGTAGATATAGAGATAACAAAATCTAAAATATTAAATCCTGACACAGTAATGACTTCCTTTAGCTGTTGTAATATAAAGATAATACTGAAATGCAAGTAACCCAACCATTACCAGTGAACATATTTCTTGTACTAAACTGCGTAATTTGAGATTAAATGTTTAGGATATTATTTACACACTAACTTTGATTTTTCTTCTTATATTTCCTGTTATGATATTGATTTCGTTACAAATTTAAGTATCTTAACACATTTTTATTAACTTGCCTTGGTGGGTTCACACACAAATGCAAACTAACTTTCTGATGGTCTAGAGTCTAGAGCCTTGATATTTTGAATATAGCTCGGAACTTGATGATAATTCAATAATATTTGGACAAATTAAATTTGGTTTTAGTAATATAACTATTTTTGTAATCGATTTTAAACTAACTTCCTGATGGACTTTAAATTTTGAACATAGCTCGATGACAATGTAGTATTGGTTCAAATTAAATTTTTTTTTTTAAGTAATATAACTATTTTTGTAATCGATTTTAAACTAACTTTCTGGTGGTCTAGAGACTTGAAATTTTGAACACAGGTCAGAACTGGATGACAATACAATTATATTGGGTCAGATTATTTTTCCAAATAATAAATTATACCTATTCTTGCTCCACACACAATTAACACACGCGCGCGCGTAAACACACACATCACTAGTAAAGTACTTGTTTATGCATAAATACTTATAACACACATTTATAAGGTAAACAAAACATTGTAATAACCTCTGTATATCAGAACTAAAAAAGCCACCTTGTATATGTTAAGACCTAGAAGAAATAAAAGAGTTATCTCAAAAAACTAAACATTTAAATTTAAAAAACAATTAACACGTTCTTATAAGGGACTAAAAAGTATAAACAATTTCTACTTTAAAAATTAGTATTTATAACCCATATACTAATTATTGTCCTTAAACTTGGTAGATTGTTGAATTTTAAAAGAAATCAAAATGCTTGAAAAATTCAAAACAAAAAACGTGGTGCGCATGTAGTACATATAGATAATTGTTGCATGGATGCTACAGTAAAGATTATAGGTAGTATCTCTAGTAACGAAAAATCAACTGATAGTTCAAATCTATTGCATTTCAAGATAATTACTGGAGAATATTTATTCATAAAGTATCTATTACATGCCCCACGTTTTTGTTTTCAATTTTAAAAGCATTCTGATTTATTTTAAATTTCAACAACACCAAATTTAAGAACAAATAGTGTATGGGATTATGAATATTAATTTTTTAATGAGAAATTTTTTATACTTTATTCCTTTTTAAAACCCTGTTAAAATTTATTTTATATTTCTCTCTTTAAAAATATGCACCATAACGAAATCTATTTTGCTATTTTTAACCATTCAATAAAATAACATTTTATTTTTTTTAAACTCGTTCTATTTTACACTATACACTAAAGAATTAATTCTTTATGAGTATACGCAATTTATTGTGTGAGCATTTGGCGCTTTTACATCATAAGGCTTCTTATCCTTAAACACTGCTGTGTTGCGTCTTGCATACCTTGCCCCTTGCTTCATAGTTGACAAGGTCTGGCAGTAACAAGCTGCGCGAACGCCCCATCGCAGTGCAGTACCGATTTTAGCCGGACGCATAATGTCTCCATTATGCGTAATTTTATTAGATTTTATGAAATATTCCTGATTATTTGGTTGTCTTTCGAAAAATCGGGTCTAGTGACCCCAGAGTGATAAAATTAACAGCGCACTCGCGAATCGGAAATAATTTAGGTTGTACTCATGAATTATTAAGCCTAAATAGAAATTCCTACTATTAATGTGCTTAGTTGGACCGACCAATTTCCCTTATTTGTAACGTTATGTATAGTAGCGTAAGTGTTCTATTGTTTTCATCAAAGATGGCTAGTGAATATAGTAGTCTGAGATCAAGAGGAGGAGCTGTGATCTACGACTCTGTGTGTAGCACAGCACGTTTTCCTAGTAATCATTACTAATTACTAATTCAACTGGCATTAATAAGAGTCATCCTCTTTAAACAGTAATTCCCTACAACTGTGTTTTTTTTTTTTTTTTATTACGAAGCTTTATAGATTAATATCCCAGATTTGAGGCAATCTGTGCATGGAAAACTAAGTATGAAATTAATGTTTTTAATTGTTATTTATCTATCACCGCGTCAATCTAATTTGTGGTAGATTTATTATTATCATTATTCATTTTTAATTACATTTACGATCTAAATAGCAATCAATAAATCGTCTTCTCTGAAGACATTTTATTTTAAAATCGCCACTTTGAGAGAAGTTTTCATCAATAGGTTTATCAAAAGATATTACAGTATAAGATTAACGATTGATAACTTCACAAGAAAAATAATATGCAAAAGTAATATTAAAACACAAATTCTAGAATGTTATTAGGTTATAATAAATAACTAGTGTCTACCATTCACCACTCAGAAATGTAAAGAAGAGTCATTATAAACTTTAACATATGGACAAAATATTACAAATGTAAATTATATAATAATATAATATTATTCTAATAGACAGGTAAAAACGTATTATAAGTCGATTTTGCTCATCTAACAGACGAAAACTGGTTTTCGAGGCAAACATGGTGGGTACGTAGTCTCATATGTAGCCGATTTTTGGAGTACTAGGAGTGCAGCGTTTCATTACACGTTCACCCAGATGAATCCATTTCAATCTATGGTTTATAGATAAGTTTCACTTCCAAAACTTTTAATAAAGTCTTGAGTCAAGAATTCTATTACTCTTGATAGTAAGTAAAAATTACAAATAAGTTATTCATACATAATATACGATGAACGAAAATGTGTGATGGAATATTAAAAACTAAGTACAAACACTAGGTGATGGCATAATAAATTTTCATTCATCAATTACAAAACTACCTCCCATAACATGTTACCACATGTTTTTTTTTCGAAATTATCAACCCGTACTTAAATTACATAGAATCCTTTAGATAGATATTTGTTTGGTAGATTGTATTGGTTTACCTAGCACCTACAAGGTACATTCTATTACATGATTTCATACCCTCACTAAAGTTATATGGACAACTTTATTCATATATGAAATTCATAGATTGTGCAATATACTGGGTCTTACAAAAGTAAATAAAAACTGTAATTGACTATAGTTTATTTATTTTTTAAATAGGACAAAATAAAGTACATACATTTCTTTGATATTAAACGGGATTTAATTTTTTAAAACTAAATTAAAGCCCGATTCTTACTTTTTAGGGTTGTTAAATAGGTGTTCACAGCATTTCTAAACGTGTTGACATTTATCTCAGCAATGTTTTGAATAATTCCTCCTTTCAGTTCTACTAAAGTTAATTTTTTTGTACGGTACACTCAGTCCTTAAAAAAAAAGCCATAAATCCATTGGGTTTGGGTCTGGAGACTTTAGGGCTAGGATACATGACAGGCCTACCTATCACACGATTACCAAGTACTTTTAATAACTAACCTTTTATTGGGTTGTAAATTTATGGAGATGCTCCATTGTGGATAAATATCACGCTGTTGCAGTTGTGGTATTACTTCATTACGATGCACGTTTAATTAACGTTGTCCTGTTATTGTTAATGTTTTTGTGATACCATTTTGAACCTCATGTTAAAAAGAATGAGCCAACAATAAAATCCTAAGTGAACCCTATTATAACTATAACCTTTGTATTATGTAGTCACTGTTGTTACTGTAGAGAAATTGTAATTGATCATATCTTGCCATTATGTGTATTGACAGATCCATTTAGAACTGTCCAAAAACACTGTCAAGCCAAACGTCTTAAACCAAATTTGAGCTAATACTAGTAAGGCAAAATCAATGTCATCTGTTTCTTTCAGTTCAAATTTCAATTTTATTTTATAGGGATACATTTTCAGTTGCTTTCTAATAGGACGCCAACAGCTGTCTGACTAATATCATCGTTTTGTGCTATTTTCTTGGCGCTACGTTCTCCGTATTCAGTGTTAAGTAACAAAACTTATTTTTCATTTAAGACTCCAGTAACAAAAATTTTATCTCCTACGGTTGTAGGCTTTTTGATGTCTTCAATGGATTCGGTGGTTTCAAACTTATAAACCAGCTTTTTATACACGACTAAACTGTACGGTCCGTCACTCTCAAAAATGTGTGATATGAAACTGCGTTCACATTCGTAATAATGTTGAATCAATGCAGACTGTGTTTTTAAAGGTAAAGTCATGATGGAATAAAAAAATCAATTAATTAATTGTATATTACCACAAGTTTACCACCTAGCAGATTCCTGTGTGAAATTACTCAACAATGAGAAAAGTCGTTGCTATGGCAACAAATAAATACCAATGGAAATAACAGCTGATGTTTTAATAAATTGTAATTAATTACGTCTTCATAAAATACAAAGTTTTTCTTTTTGATTAGTCGACAAATACGAGACCACAATCATTCAAAGTCTTAACTTACTATTGAAAAACCCTGTATTTAGCGCTTTCACAAAACTGTCGAACTACAACAGTTGACATATTTTGTAAAATATCAATCTTATTTAGAGTTTGATGAATCTTTTATACTTTAAAAATAAAGTAATAAATATCTATTAATCTTATTTCTGGCGGTAACTCTATTTTCCTATAAACACTTTTGTGGTTTCGTAGTTTTCATAGTAAAATTACCACCTGTTTCTATTGTATCAAGAGATATTACCTACTTATTGGCCTCTTAGCCTCTTTTTTGCTTCGTTTTAACATCACCTAGTAGTTATCACTATATCAAAATTCCCTATGGTGCCGTTAGTTGATTTTGGTAGCAACCGACCTTCATCTTAGAGGTAACCAGGGACTACTTTCCTTCACCAATGAAACCTTCTTCCATGATTAAAATAGTACTGAACCATATGGAGTCACTAGCTGCGAAATCTATTAGAGTGCTGGTCAATTTATAGCAGAATGTATGTGATCCAGGTCTTGATAAATATGCAGATAACGTATCATCACATAATAAACCAAAAATTGAATAGTCAACTATAGTTGGGATCAATGTAATCAGTGTCATATTCAGATCATTATTTTTTATAATGAAACTGTGTCCAAATACATACAAATAATAAACTGCGACAATATAGATTTTAATCCTTCTTTTTCTTCTCTTTCTCTCTTGATTTAAAATTAGGAAAATTCATGCCAGCAATCTTAGCAGGCATGGATTTTTCACTAATACACTGCAGAGTATTTTTTTTTCCTTTTGAAAAACTATCATTTGACACAAATTGTACCAATTTTGAGTATTGGATTCAATAAAATTGTATTAAAGTAAAATATTTGCATTAAAAATTAATGGTTGTAAAGCGTTGTTACATTGTCAATGAGAGGAAAGAAGTGTTTTAAAAATTCAAAAATTGTAAACTTACGTACAAACTAAAATTTTGTAAATACTCTTTAACAGTATGTATTATATGTTTATATAAGACTTTGTTAGGATGAACTGTCAATTTAACTTTAATATTAAAAAATGTTCCACTTCAAAGTACGAATATTCTCTATTTTTTCTTAAAAGTTTAAACAATCTTTACAATGTATAAATTAAGGTTAGATGTTTATTTCAACATATAACAATAAACTTTCATCAAAGGCGTTAATTTAACTTAGGTGTCTTAAAGGGTAAATGTAAATAATAGAAAGTAATAATTAGGAATCTCGGTGGGATATAAAGCCCTGTGAAGAACAAATTTCTTTCTATACTTATTCAACTTCTCGACAACTTGTCTCTAACTGTCTATATTTATATATGACATTATATTTATTTATTGTATTCTCCTATAAGATTAATGTAATTGCTTAACAAATGACTAACATCTTTTAAAAATCATATTATTTTATGTATATGTTTTGATTTGGTACATCATTATATAAAAATGAACCAACATTAAAGTGGTCATTTCCTTAAGACATTTCATTACAGCATCTAGACAAGTTTTTTCTTAAATAATGTTTCTTTTTCAAAAATGTGTGCCATACTGTACCCTAATTAAGTATAAATAAAAGTTATTTTTATTTTTTCAATAATCACTCTCTAGCGCTTTAACTCTCTAAAGAGAAGAAGAGTTTCAACATTCAAATTATTTTTAAACTTCAAAACCATCCACATTAAAAATTTTAACAGATTCAAACTTTATGTTCCACAATAAAAAGTTCATACAAATATTTTATTACCATTGATGTTGTTATTACAACTTTACTGTAGACAATTTTTGTTTTCAAGTTTTTAGAATATTATGTAATTATAATTTGTAATCTGTGAAGTCGAGTGGCTTCTCTCATACAGCACACAGCACAAATTTATTTTGTCTATTTAGATATTTCGACCGAATGTTTTTTTTCTCTGTAATATTTTGAATACAATTTTATATTTTTTCTTTCAAGTATAACTATTTCTAAATAATTTCTCCAATAAAACCCAAAACATGTTGTTCAATATATTACACAGAGTTTTCAAACTATGTCAAATTGTACAATATATTAGGCAGCATCCAACTTACTGTGAATTAGAGTGAATATGTGTGGGGTGGAAGGGGGTGTTTGCTTAGGTGTATATATCAAAAGGAATATTAACTTTTTGATTCTTAATAAAAATGTTTCTATACTTATTTTAACGAAATGGTGAACAGTATTTATGTTAATAAAAAGAACGTTTTCTTTAAGGTTAAAGAAAAATTAGAAAGGCCTCCTTAATTTTAAAATATTATTGCTATCTATATATAGCAAAGCTAAATATGTCAAATATCTCTGTCCATTTCACAGATGACCTTAATAACTTCTTTATACACATCCATCAAATCGTTGCGTAACTTAGGATTCTAAGAGCTATTACCATCTGATCCTATTCTTAATGAAATTTTTCATCTTTCAACAAGAAATTCTCATTATAGTCGCTTCAGAAATGACTCTTTTTGCTATAATAATTTTGGTTATTACATTTTCTGATTTTCCTGTGGATCTCTATATTGTGCTCTATGGGAGAAATCATTCTCCACTTGCGATGTTTATTTCTAATTAGATGTTTTTAGGCCTAGTTCTATGCCACAAGACCTCGTTGAAAATTCAGTTTAGCCAAAAGATACGCATGAACCTGAGTCAACACCGAAGATCTACAATTTGTTCGTGATATCTTTCGTAATCTTTCACGTCTATCCATTAGTGGCAAAGGACTAATTTGACATTAGTATTAAATATGTGTACGTTAGTGTTAGAGTTCCAGATTTTTGTAAGGGTTCCAAATAATTGTCTGGTTTTTGATCTCTGAGATCTGTTCCACCTTGTTTCTATTAAACTCCCCAGGTAGCTAAATTGCTTTGTATCTTCAATAAACTTGAAACTTGCCCTAAGTAAACACGGGCTGGATATTGAGTGCCATGATACTTGGCTGCTTTGTTTTATTTGTGTTTATTTACAGCCTCACCCTTTTTACTTCCTCCGTTAGTCGTTAAAGTTTCTGAATTGTATGCTACAACGTATGAGAGAGAGAGCAGATAGTTGTATTTGGCATAATAATACAGCCAACTTAATTTAAATACATCTGTTGCTTTGAACTCTGGTAAGATGACTAACTATTTAAAGATGTAATTAAAATGGTACAGCCAAAAAACATTGTATTCTAGTTTAACTTTAAAATGTACCATTTTAATAAATAAAATAATTTACTATTTAATTACCTTTTAATTTCTATAATTTTCGAAGATTTAAATTTAAGTAGGTTTAATTAGGTTTTAAGTAGTGAGTAGACCCCCATTTTCATTATTTGACCAAAACTTGTAAGTTATTTTTTTCTAAATCGTAATAATTCATGTAGATTAAAATATTGAGCAATTTTTTTACATCTTAAAATGAATACACGTCAATTGATGTAGAATAAAATACGTTGAAAAATAGACAAAACTGATTTTTTTGGCTACGCCATTTTCGATTGGGGTATCGGAGAGGGTTTACTTTCCACCAATTTTCTCATCTCAACGAGGGTATTAAAATGAAATATCACTCAAAATGGGTTGCCAATTAAAATTTTTGACTTGCAACAACCCACCCCATCCAAACAAATAAATGTGTAATTCATTCATACCCCTAAAAAGTGTAGAATATTCCCAATATAACTGCCTAAACTTTTGGAGTTATTACGTATAACAGGTTTAAAATACGAAGAGATTGCAGAACTTTTGCATCACCCTGTGTAATCTAGTATGTGTTAATTATTAAAGGAGAAATTTGACATGCCTGCTTTATATGATTGATTATTCCCCGGGATTGCTTGGCTTGTGTCACTTTTACGTAAGATGAAACTGTTATAATTCCCTTGTAAAATCTTCACGATACTAATTCATTTTTCAGACAACCATTACTCGGAAGACAGTCAAAATAGCAGCCTATTTAATGGTATTCAAGGCTCTGTCTATAAATGTAAGACATTTTAACTATTGTTCTATTGTTACTCTTAGAATGTTGATATGGTAGATACAAGACTGGTGAGCCAACTCCATTCGAAGGCATAGTTCTACTGGTTCTGACAATCTGACAATCTGTCAAATTGTGGTTAACCTATATAAACACGTTGTTTGGAAACGCAATTTAAGTAAAATAGATGGAATTATTACAACAACTTTCGACTTATAATCAAATTAAAAGTTAAAATATTGCAAACCGCATTTGTTAATTCTCTAATAAGTATTCATCTAATGTGTACTGTACGAGCCACAATTAGTTTCATTGTACGTTGGAAATTATGCAATACATTGGACCGTGTGTCTCTCGCTTTAGAATAATGTAAATTTTAACACATCGGAACAGCTGGTATTACATGAAATGCATGTTTACAAAGGGTTGTAGATGTGATTCTGTTAAATATAAGAAAGTAAATCGTAGTTATTCATTTCTAGATATTCATTTTAATTTTATACTAGTAGACACAACCAATAGAGTTTGTTAAATCCCTGTCATATTAGCTCCATAAATCCATTATTTAATTTGGTTTAATATCTATTAATAATAAAAAGAAAGTAATTGTAATCATCACAAATTATCAGCATTTTATCTTTGAAAATACTATCAGGTATTATTTTATATAGAAATTATAATAGTCAGCCGAAGTTGTCAATTTAGTATTCAAATTTAGATTTTTAAAATAACCTCAATGGTTGTACTAGATTTGTCCTTTAAATAAATGGTATACTTTGAAAGTTAATTATTCCAAATAACTAAAAATAAGTATAATAATAAAAAATGCAAGTAAAGCTGTTTGAAAAGTTAAAAGTATATCAAAATGGAGTCTAAAGTTTTCCTTAAGCTTCTGAAGAAAGATTACAATGATGGCGTAGTATGTTCAAATATTAAAGCAAAGGCTGTTAATAGCAACGAGTAACGTAATCTAGATTTGACGTCTGTCGTCGGTCCTGGAAGCGGGAAGTACATCTTGTGTGAGCTTATATTAACACCTGATCATACACCATGGTGATGTCAACGACTAAATACTTAACACAAAACAGAAATTGTAATGTATTGGAGTAAGATGAAGGTTATGTGTGTGAGTATATAATGATTGGAAAGATAAATATATATAACGATTGGAACGTTAAAATATATGAAAGGGCTGATAATATACTAGTTTGTAGATATACATTTATTATTGAAGTGATAATTTCTTTTGGCCCGTTGGGCACTTTTGGCTGGAGGAAAAAGTGTAAACTCGCGTCACGCAACGTAGCGTACAATACCATTCTGGCGTATATCTATATATCTAGAATCATCTATACAAGCGACGGTGCGTGCGTATACGCTTCTGGTCTATCTCTCTCTCTCTCTCTCTCTCTCTCTCTCTCTCTCTCTCTCTCTCTCTCTCTCTCGGTCTCGTAGAGCACAGAGCGGGGAAGGGAGCTGGGGGAGCTAGGAGGGGGGAACTTACAACAATTAATATAGTTTAGTCCGACTTTATTGGCATCAAAACAGGAATATCTTTTTTTTTCAATCTATTGTCAAAGCATTATTGCACACGCACTCGATCTTAATGACAGTATTTTGAAAAAATAAATGTAATTATATGAAAGATGGATAGATCATAGATATTCCGGATTTCTATTTCGTTACAAAGTATATTCGTATATACTTTGTAACTCAATAGACTTTTTAACGCACTGGGGCTTCTGCCGGTGGAGTAGCAATTTATCATAATGCAGGTGATAATACGAATATAGTAACCTCACATGGATATTCATTCAAACAAATCAGCTGGCTTTGGAGTGTTCCAGTTGAAAATCGAAGAAATTTGTTTAAGTAGATGTGTAACAGAATTTGGACAGGTTAACATAATTATTGCTGTTTATATTTCTCCAGACAAAAATATTCAGGAAATCATTAAATTTTTTCATCAAAATTTATTAATATATACTAAAGACGGTTGTGCGTTGCTTGGAGAAAACTTTCATGAAATCCCAATGATAATCAGTGGCGATTTTAATATTAATATTTCCGACTAAAAGACACAACCACTGATCGATTTTCTCAAACAAAAGCTAGACTTAAACATGTCCAATGATAGAAATCAGAGCACAACGAGTTATAAAACAACGATTGATGCTGTATTTACGAGATTTTTGGAGAATTTTCAATCAAAATAATTAGTTACTTTAGTCATCATAAGTCCATCGTTTCTTTCCTAGAATTCAATAGAAATAGTAATGAAACTAATGAAAATAGTATGCGAGGAAATAATGAAAATGTGGATATGGTGATTGAAGATTTAACCAATGATGGTGATAATTGTTAATTTGAATAATTTAAATACAAACATAATTTACATAAGAGATAAGAATGAGTATTATGTTATAAAGATACATGTACAATAACTGTTTTTTTCAATAAATACTTACTTATTTTGTCAAAAAATAAAATTAACTCAAATGGAATATTCGTTGTTAAATAATTATTGTAACTTATTCTCGTATTATGTTCAAATTTATTTGGGAATGTAGATAGGTCAAAGAAGTTATCACTTCCAGCCTGTAGTCCTAAGCAAACCCAAATTTTTGTTTTATATGTAAGTACTATATATGTGTATATCTTTGAATGTATGGTAGTGTATACCAGTTGTTCCAAAAGTATGGGACGCCATTCGAAATTTTTTGACAACGGAAGTAAAAAGATGAAGCTTTAGGAAGTCTTTAGATAATTAGTAACTACTTTTACAAATTTTCAACACCAGCCCACCTCCCTCCGAGGGGTCCTGTGGGGGGCAATAAAAAATTTTAAATGTAACAATTGTGATACATAAATTTTTGTTCTTAAACTACAAACATTTTGATGCGAAAGAAAGTAAGGTACGACAACCCAATCCAAAATGGCGGCCAAAACACTTTTTTTCGTAAAATACTAGACCACTCCTGTAATTTTATAATAATTTAAAATAGAAAGATGTAACTTTTGGAATGTCTTTGAATAATTAGTAACTACTTTTACAAATTTTCAACACCAGCACACCTCCCCCCGAGGGGTCCTGTGGGGGCAATAAAAATTTTTAAATGTAACAATTGTGATACATAAATTTTTGTTCTTAAACTACAAACATTTTGATGCGAAAGAAAGTAAGGTACGACAACCCAATCCAAAATGGCGGCCAAAAAACTTTTTTTCGAAAAATACTAGACCACTCCTGTAATTTTATAATAATTTAAAATAGAAAGATGTAACTTTTGGAATGTCTTTGGATAATTAGTAACTAACAAACTTTCAACACCCCCTGCCCTCGGGGGGTCCTGGAAAGTAAACTACGACAACCCTATCCACAATGGTGGCCAAAAAACTTCTTTTTTTACTGGACCCCTCCCGCAATTTTTTAATAGTTTACAATAAAAATTTATAAAAACAGTTTATAACCTGTAACTTTTTTTTTAATGGTACCAACATGAATAATTTGAAATAACTGTGAATCAAAAAAAGAGTGTAAGTTTGTTTAAAATTATTAATGACATTAGGTTTTTGATACACTTGTTTGTTGTTTAGTTTTTAAGGTATTAAAATAATATGTTAGTATAATATATAAATGATTAGAATAAGTTAATTTTTAAAATTTCTTAACATAATATAGTGTACATTAAAAATGTTTGTTTAATTACCTACTGTAAAATATGCAGACCATCGTTACCTGGGTCATGCAATAAAAAGAACACCAAATACATAGGAGCAATATAGTTATAAAATTGTTCTACATTAACGGAAATTAAAGTTTTAAAAACTTTGTGGTCACATCGAGCTTCATAGAACACAACTAGATCATTGAAATAAGAGATTAATGAAAACTGCAATCAATTCTCATGTAACCCAGGACAGACTAAATGTTTTCATGATTTGGTCCTGTCAAATATTTCTTATGGTTATGTTCTAAAAGAATAACTATATTTTTTTTAGGGAAATTTTAAATATTTTGTACAAACTTTAAAAATCGGAAAATAAGAAATTTGCATTTTTTTAAGCGGTTTTCTGAACTATTATAATAAATTCCATGTTGTAAGCATTATATAATTGGATAAAATAACATTTTTAAGGATGTTTGGTGTATCCGGATTTTTAAAGGAATGTATTTTTTGTTCTATATGATAATGAGAAAATTAGATGTGTTTTTATATATAAGTGTTTACTTTTTGTAAAAACCTTAGAATCTTTTATTTGATTCTAAAACGTCTTTCAAAAAATCCAACATTACTTTAGTCTTATAGTTCCTCGAAGCAATGAGAAGGATAAATGAAACTCTGCCCTCTAGCGATGAAAATAAATGTCTAAAGGAAGCAATCTGCTTTGATCTCTAGCGGCCGACGTCATTCATCCTGGCTTTGTCTTCTTAATAAAAGGTCTTCATTGTAAGAAAATTTACTCCTTAATGACACAACTTTTGCTATAAACAGATTTTAAATCAATCAATAAAAAGCCATTCTGCTAATTGGACTAGTAATAAAGATCAAACGACGTAGCGCAAACTATATTTCCTCATGCATACTATACGTATTCACGCATATAAACACATAGTTTATATGTAAATAATTAAAATGAATAACAAAAACTTTCTTAAATTGAATGTCTTTGATCCAGAATCATTGTTTATGCCAATATAAAATGTCTTTACAGGCTTTTTTTTCTTATTTTTCACTACTATTACATGTCTGACGTTTTATAATAATGAATTGCTCTTTATTGTGGTAGAAACAGAATTGTTAGACTGTAAATAAAATATAAGCAATCTCCATTATTGCACTGTTTACCTCTCTTTGCGGTTGAGTGGATGGTACTCCTTCATATAAGAAGTAGTAATTTAAGTTATTGCATGCTGTTTAGAAAATATAATTTACGTTTGTATAAAGAAATATATTCAATCCATCAATACATATGTACTATATATATATATATATATATATATATATATATATATATATATATATATATATATATATATATGATTTTTCAAAGTATTATTTTCTTAAGAAACAAGTTCTTCTTTTGAACGTACTCCTAATTATAAAGTTTATAGAATAAACTATATAAAAACAGCACAATTTTCTCTAACACTCGTCTGGAAAAAAAAAATACTAATACTGAAGAAACAAATTCCCGCCATCTCCAAATAATAATTATCAGCTTCTTCGTCATTAGTCTAAAGTGAAATTAAACATATATTTAAACAAAATATTGAGAAATGTATATAATTTGCTTCATTTGTGATAAAAGCTAGAACTAAGCACGTCTTGTTTATTTGAGATCGAGTATTTAATGGTGGCAGTAAAGGTTCATTTTTATTTATTGATCATTATTCCTGAAATGTAATTTTCTCTAATTGATTAATTTCACAACGTTTTGGGTGTGAAATTACTCAAATAAATTTTCACATTAAACGAAACTTTTAAAGATTTTGTAAAAAATTTACATTTAAAAAAAGTTCCATGAAAAATGTTTTAACCGATAGTTCAAGACAATCAGTAAGATTTATTTAGACACTTATATGTTATGTTTTTCTAAACATTTATCAAAAATGACAACTGCGTCTTTTATAAAATGAAGTTCTTGTAGCACTTACCCAATATCTCTTTTTTAATTGATAAAAAAAAGAGAAAATTTTCTGAATATGTATCAGTAATATGTCTACATAGTAAATTAGATCAAAATTAGTTCTTTCCTTTGAGAATACTCCACAGATGACAAAGGAACATCGTTCCAGAAACCCCGTTTTGGGTAATAAACACAGCTCAGACGATAGACAAATATCATTCCAGAAGCCACTTTTTGGGCAATATGGATGACAAATAAACATCATTCTAGATAAACGTTTTTTGGGAATATAACACTCACGACGAAAGATAAAATAATATCATTCCAGATAAAACTTTTGGGCAATAGAACACTGCACAGACGGCAGATAAACATCATTCTAGAAAACACTTATTGGGCTAAATAATTCTGCACAAACAAAGATAATTATCATTCTATATAACACGTTTTGGGCAGTAAAACACTGATCAGACGACAAACAAATATCATTTCAGAAACCACGTTTTGGGTAATAGAACACTGTACAGACTACAGACAATCAACAGTCCAAAAACCACAATTTGTAATTAGGAGACCATCAATTTGTTTTGACTTGATATATTTTTTCAACATTACGTATACGTACATATTTAAATTAGTTCTGTGAAGGACGATCAATCTGACCATTTCACTTGTTTAGTTTTGAGGGAATTTTTACCTTTGTTATGTTTTAGAATTTATATATATATATATATATATATATATATATATATATATATATATATATATATATATATATATATATATATCCTTTTTGACTTATCTTTGTAATTTATTCCAATACTTTGTGGTAAAATAATCAATTTTATACATTGAATTATATTTTAAGTTGTTAAATATTTTCTCTTTATTTTACACAAAATGGTGTGTAAAAGGCAGCTTTTCACTTATTTCTTATAAAATGTGAATACGTATTTACAAGAAAATACAACTCTTTCATAACAAAAAGTACTTGATTAATTTTGATAAACTAAAAGAATCCAAAGCCTGAAATATTTCTCCAATATTCTCCACACAATATCTTCTTTTTTTCTCAAAATTGATCAATGAAATAGCTCAGCTAGTAAATTAGATAGATAGACTGACGAAATAGCATTTATTTATTAATTATTAAGTTTATAAGCATTTTCTGACAGGAGAAAGTAGTCCTACTACAAACGATAATATCCAAAGATTATTTAAATAAATAGTTTTTTAATTAATACATGAATTCAATCTAGAATATGATATGTAATATATAGGTTGTATTTAAATTTATGAATGGTGTCGGCTACTAATGACCGAGAGAGACGTACAATATTGTGTTAGAAAGCTCGTGATTAGAACTATCTACAGAGTGCACCGAAACTGCAAACAAAATATAGAGTTTGTTAAATAATAAACTTATTGAATTAATAAAGAGATTTTACTCTCCACGGTGATGTTGGCAAGCACAATATGATCCTTTGCGACCCTCACCACAATCTTCATTTTATAGATTAAAAAAGAATATGAAGAAATATACTTACTTTGAACATAGTTGTACAAAAACTTCTTTTTTTTAATTCGACACACGTCGTATATTTTGATTGCAATTGCGGTGAACTCTGTAATTAGCTCTAATGAAGTAAACTCCAACGAACGTTGTAGAGTCCTTCTATGTCAATTAGAAGTCAAAAAAATAGATTAAAAGCTTTTGCCTCACAGCGTATACATAATGAACGAAAAATATTATTTTCTTAGTTATACAAAAATTAGAAACAAGTTACCAAATGAACACTTGTTTAAATTTTACAAGTATTATATAACAAAAAAATATTCTTGATATTTCCAATTAATTATGCATTCAAAGTTATGCGTAGCGTAGAACAGAGAGCTACCACTGAATGATTTTTGTCCAAACTCGGTTCAAACAACAATGTTTCTTTTAGACGCTATACAACTACTTTTATTTTACACTTTGTCATGATAAGGATTTACATTATTTTAAAAGTCACTTTTTTAACATCTCATAATACTAATACATATTATAAAACACATAATAATAACTTGTGTACGTTTTTCACAACATGAATGCAAAATGTAACAAGACTTGAGGGTAATTCGATAATTACTGATACTGTTATATTTTCATTAGAATATTAAAAAACTCAAAACATTAGTAATTAATTTTTCGTACAGTCATAATCGTGGAAATAAAGAGTTTTACAATATATACACACACAAAGCTTCATTTTCATTTAGAATTCTCCTACGTCTATTTATTATATAATAAAATCACAACTAAAGGAATATTTTAATGAAGGTTTTATAAATTGTTTATATAGGTGTAGAAACAAATTCAAAAATGCGTGTCTCACTTGTGCACTATCTTGGGTGAAAACTAATGAAAATATAATGAATATCGTTTCAGTCGTTTGGGTTATATGGAATATACATTTTTTGAAAGTTTCTGTTTTTTTTTAATTTATGATTTCGTCTACAATTTTTTTTTATGATAGCATCCTACAATGCAAATGCCGCATTAAAACAACAATAATAGTTTTTAGACTCCACGGTTTATGATTTTTGAATATATTTTCCATATTTGCATTTAATATATAAACTCTCGCTAGGCCGTCCTAATTGCAATTTGTATTTCCTGTGACTCAAAAAATTAATCAAGAGAATGTTTAAAATGATTTGTTTCTATACCAAAATAGTTTGAACATGACAATAAAGTTTAATAATTATTAATATAAAATAATACGATTTCGGAAATAATTACAATATTTATTTAATAAAATATTGTTTTTAAAATTGATTTTTTTCGTCAGGTAAAAACTAGAGACAATATCGCATTTTTTTTTTATTTGTGGACTGTTCAAAATGGTGAGTAAAGTTTTAACTAGAAGTTTTAACTAGAAAAAACGCAGACACTAGAAAAGGCGTGTGAGTGTGATCCTTAAAATATATTTTGAATGCACGTATTGCTCATCTCTAATGAGCAATCAAAATTTGCGTAAAATTACCCAGCTGTGGATATAATTGCGTTACACCTCTCCCTCATCCGAAATAGTATATATAGAACAAATTAAATAAGTGATTAAGTACCAACACCATAACGTAAAAAATTTAAAGAAAAACTTTTTCTAAATTTATAGTTATATTAAAATTATTATATTTTGAGATTATAACGGAAAAAACCTCTCATTCGAATTATTCCAACATTTATAGGAACAAAATTAAACCACCAAAACTTTATTATTATTTAGTTCATTCCCTTAAATACCTTAAAGTATATTTCGATAACATGGCTATCATCATCAGAAGATTCTATTGCTAAACTAGAACTAACGTAACACGAATGATACCATACCACCACTCCCACTCCACAGATGTATCAAGCAATCAGATTGAAGTCACGTCAGACTCATATAACTAACCTTGAAGGTTACACCTTACAAAATAAGTAAACTAATTATTATAGTTATATGTAATAATTGTTATACGTCTTGTGTCTTCGTCAATTTCCAGACGAAAACGCGTTTCGGAGCCGAAGTCCCATCATTAGTTGTTCATAATCACTCCGTTGGAGGTCGTTACATATCAATACACAAACATAGAAATACGAAACACATAACACGTACATGCATGAATATAGTCTTCATTCGATATAACCAACAAAGGTGATGCGCACTGTCTACTTAACGTCGTATTGTAACAGAAATAGTTTACGTTTGAAGATGGCTTTTATATCCAAAAGACGCTCTTTTATTGGGCTCCCTGTTGTTGAGATTATTGGCGGATTTATACCTACACTTTTATGAGAATAAATATACTAACCAAAGACAACTATCACTTCAACAGAATCATCTTTTACATTGGATATGTAAACGATAAGTTAATTATTTACAAAGGCACTCCTCCCCAAATGGAATATTTTATTAAACAATTAAATAAACTTAATCCAAATATTCAATTCAGATTATAGAAGGAAATCGCAAAAGAGCTTTGCTTAACTTAGATGTTGTTACAATTACGAAATTGGATGATAAATTGAACTATAGGATATACAGGAAGCCAACAACCACTGACACAACAATACACGTTAAGTATCATCATCTTTTCTCGCATAAAATGGCTGCATACAATTCTCTGATTCATATGATGTTAATTCAATGAGCAAGACTTCCATGATGTTACAGTTACAGAAAATCATAACAAATGTCTGATTAGACTATATCTATAATGTTGTGATATGGTATTTATAAAATAATTAGAGTTGATATCTATTATTATTTATACCAATATCTACATATCCAGAAAAAGAAGCTATTACGGGACACATGTGGGTGATATAGCACTCAAATTAAAATTAAAAGTTGCCAATATTTTGATATTCACAACTTTTTTTTTTTACTAATATACTTGTCCTAACTATTTTAAAAACACATTTATGCCAAATTTTAAAAATTCATATGTATATATACATATACATATATATTATATTATATTATATTATATATATATATATATATATATATATATATATATATTATTAAGTTATAATATATATACAATATTAAGTTATAATTATATAACTTAATTATAATCTGTTCTTAAGTTATAATTGCTGCTTAATTTTATGCTCTTAAAATCACAACTTTGTCATTAGAACAACTGCCTTACCCACATTTCCAAAGAGAATTAACTAATAAGACTGTGTAGACGACAGCACTGTGCAAGTTTATGTCATTTACTGCTAGGCTTAAGGCCCTTTAGTTAGTAATTGTTTGTCTTTAATCTGTGTACATAAGGTCAGATTCAAACTTGATTGATGTAGGGTTCCACTGGTGTATTTGTTAGCAAATATCAAGTTACTATCAAGACATGTTATTAGCTTCTTGACAATTCTTTTAATATATTCCTTGTATTTTCCAAAGTACTGATAAATTATTATTTGTCAAACATTTAATTTAAAATTTTACTTCTTGGGTCGCAAATTTTTAACAGAAATAAGTAAGTTACTTATTATTACCCTCTTCTATTAAAACCATTTGGCATTATTGAAAGTCAATTTTATATATGAATGTACGAGGCTATATCTATTTTCAACTTTAATCAACTTTAATTAGTTGCCCGATGATGCCGCAAGGCGAAACAATTGTAGCTCATTTATATTATTAAAATATTTGAAACTTTAAGCTATTCCTTTATTTTATCCTTGAATATCTATTTTCATTTAAGTTGTAATTTTTTGTCATAAATTAAAATTTTATAGGTTTCAACTACAATTAAATAACAAACACTTCATTCCATACTTTTTATTAACAGAACAAAATAATGTTGCATTATAATGATGCATCTTTTATAATGTTACATTGCTTCATCTTTTATTATTTTACCTACTGGTTTAATCAACATATTGATTTTACATCAAGTCAATATTGTGACATGTATTGTGTTATTTTATTTTCCGTTTTACTCCAGTGAAATAAATGGTATTTTTACATCATGATTAATAATTGATTTATATGTAGCAAATTGATGACAGTCAGGTAGGCTGGATTATTCTGCATCATTGTGACAACATCGGTTTTTCACTACAAATTATATTTTCATACTTACATCTCATACATTAACATTATGTTTACATACTTTTAACAGTTTGATAATAATCGATAACTTTGTTATGTGTGATGATTGTCAGTGTAGATGCGGAAGGATGCGTGTCTAGCAATGTACTTTTATGTAAAATTAATTTTTAATTTCGTGTCTAGATTGTATGAAATATTAGATAATTTTGCTAATAAAAAAGTGGAGTTTCGGCAGTCGTTTAAAATTACTTTTGGAAATATTGCTCTTGTTTGTTTTAAACTAGTGAAGTGTAGCCAAACGATATACATCCAATGGTACCAAGAATTTATTATCAACAAAACTTGCACCGTTTGTTTGTAACCCCACCTCCAATATCAAAGGAAAGAAGTGGGTTTACATTTTTTATAAACTTGAATACCAAATCTTTACTACATACTTATATAAAACAGCACTTTTCAATTGAATTTTCTGCCAAAAGGATGGATTTTGTACTTAGGTATATAATATATTTTAACTATATTTAAAGCTTAACAATTATAACAAATCGTTATTTTTTAATATACAGAAATATATTCGTGTAAAATAGAAAACAAATTTTGAAATAGTTTAGACTATTTTAGATAATTTACTTTTTAAACATGGTTTTTTTTTTATTTTAAAACTATTATATCGTTACTGCTTTAAAATTAAATAATATTTTATGAGCTAAGCTATTAAAGTAAAAACATCGTGATTATTGTTTAATGATTTTTTTCGTAAATAAAACTAATCTACACATTTAATCTTACATAACACAAATACTTTCTAAAACCCAATTAAAGAGTATGTATCTAAATTTTAAAATAGTTTCTCTGTGAAAATTAATTTCACCTTTTAAACATTTCTTTTGACGTAATAAATAGCACGAGGTCACTTTTCATTCAGCATCTTGAAGACATAACCTTAGTTTGACATGCAGCTATTCTTCAAAACTTGAGATGCTGAAGATGATATATTGAATACATTTTGCACCCGTGTCAAATTTGATCATTTCGATGTGCTGCTACTTATATTAAATTTTATTTTAACTAAGTTTTTTACAAGAAAATGGTACAGAGACATTCTCTCTCTCTCTCTCTCTCTCTCTCTCTCTCTCTCTCTCTCTCTCTCTCTCTTTCTCTCTCTCTCTTTCTCTTACTCTTAGTACGAGTTTGAAAACTTTTTATGAGACAAACGCCTATTAGAGTATAAAAAATATCAAAAGTTACAATATTAAAATAAATTATTCTACATGATAATTTTTGCTCAGCTTTGTCTCAAGTTCTTCCAGTTGAATAAGGGATAATAAAACAAGGAGATATCCTTTTAGGGCTTAAAATAAATCCTTCACTAATATAAAGTGACATACATACTCTTTACACTTAATCTCTTAACATTTAATTTTAACATTCCACACGTATACATACTTTTCAAAATTCTTCTGCACAGTGAAACAAATACTTCCTCTATTTTCAAGTTTCAAAATATTCATGTATAATTATACAAAATTTAATTTTAAAATATAATTTCATTTCTTTAAATTTTATAGTAATTTAAAACTCAATTTACGCATATGTACTTGCAAAATCTAGAAAAATTTGTTTGTATTATATTTTTTCATTTGTCCCTTACATTTAAATTATCATATAAGTCTATTTACTTAAAAAACAATTATCTTTCTTCATAAAAGGCACAGAATAAAGAGAGCATCATTATAAAAACACTTCATATTTATGAAATTTCTCACTTTTAATTTGCACTTTATAACTTTTCGTTTTTCTTAAACTTACACAATTTACTTTTATAATTATATTTCTTCCTTTATAAATTATAATTATAGTTTATTAAATTTTAGATTTGTGAGTTAAAATTCGTCAATTTTTTATTAAGACTTTCAATTTGATTAAATTTAGACTACTACTTTTTTAAATTTTTAATGTTATTATTTAGTTAAATGGGTCTAAATAAATTAACTCCACCATCTCTAATCAATTAAACTCCCCCATCTCTCTCCTCTCTTTGTTTTAGATTTTATGATTTCTTTATTCCAATTGGTTAAAATGGTCTCGTGTGTTCTTTAGTTTTGATAAAGAAAAGATTATATGCTCTGGTTCACATTTTAATTTTGGACTAAAAATTGCACATTCTGTGAGATCGATTTCTGAAAATTTGATATTTTAAACCATGACTTTGACCGAAATAACTGTCTGGGATGTGTAGCCTTACTTTATTGTACTTTGTAAGCCTAATAATATATCCAATAGTTTACAGTATGTACACACATACATTTAGGCACATTTTGTACATAATACTCAAGCACAATACCTACTGTAAGACTTTAGCCCGGCGCCTCCACCATCTAAAACATTAATACTGGCTTTTTACCTTGTAAGAGTTATGGATATTGGGGATCCACTAGATTCGATTTCCCGAATAACTACAGCTTAACTGTGATAAAATTTATCTGACTCTGTGTTTTAAATAAGTGCGGAAACGAGATTAACTTTTGTATTATTTATTTTGTTTTAATTTACAAATATTTCAAGACTTATTGCTAAATTTTATTAACCTTAAACATAAATACTTATCTAACTTACTACAATTTACTGAATTTATTTCTATTTAAAATATTCAGATATGAACTCGTTTGAACTGTGTTATGTACAGCCCACTCAACATTTAATTATACAAAAGACCATTTCTTTTTTAAGAGTTTAGTTACAATCTATTATACAATTTTTTACTTACTCAACATAATGAAGTATTTTCATATTACTTAAAGCTATGCAGTTTTTATTTCTACATAATATTTATATAAATTTGTAGTCTCTTTTTGATTTTTCTAGCTCCTTTAAAATTACTCGGAAGATATCTTAAGATCCTTATTTCATCTAATGTATACCAAAGGAGTTTTGAATTTTTAAAACATAGCGTTTATTACAAAATAAAATAGTCATTTATAAAATATTTCAGAAATTGTGAATCAGATTTGTTGTCCTGGCTTTTGTTTGATTTCAATTTTATTTAATTTTTTGTTTTATTATTAAATTAGTGATTTTAGTTACGAGACCTCACTTACATGAATGTTTTAAATTACTGATTACATGCATAATTAGCTTGTTTTCCGTTTGTAGTACTTTTAAGTTTCACTTAACACATATCTTTCGCCTTTATTTATCGGTAATAATTATTGATTTAATTTCTGATTTTTCACTTAAAACTTGTTTTCGTAATTAGCTTCAGAAAAGTCTGAATAAACTATTCATATTTCCACTGTATTTAAGTATTATTAACAGAAATATTATTTAAGAATTACAAATTAATACGACACACTTCCTTCCACAAAAACAGGAAATTTTAGAAATTTACTGCTTTTATAACTGATAGTTGGTATAACTGATATCAGTCCTGAACACATAAACTGGAGTTATGATTCCGCTGTATCTCTTAAATTTCATGTAACTTCCTTGTTTCTTTATAACCATATATGCGTAAATAACCATAAAAATAAAAGACCAATTCTAAAATGTAAGCTGTTATAGTCATTTTAATCTAACTCAACTAAAACCCATTTAAATTCTTGCCACTGATATGCTGTAAATTTAAAAGCTTTTTTACCAGTAATGGAAAAAAATTACATTTCACGCAAAGAAACCTATTTGTGAAACGCATACTAACTACCGCCCAATGTCTCTCCATGCTCGGTGATTGCACTAAACTATGTCTTATGACGTTGAAGTTGAAGTGATTTTATTATCTATTTACATGTACGCCGCTACGAAGGTTTCCGATATCGCTTTACTCTCTCACATGGGGTTTGAGAGGCATTAATGGATTACTGTCGAGATAATTTTTCCAACCGTAAGAGGTTTTTTCTCTTTCGACTTTGCTTTTCCATGAGAATAAGCCAACATAGAGTAGAAATTTGTTTATTTTCAACACCAACTAAGTATAAACTTCACCGGAAGAACTCAAATATTTTTGTGTTATGTTTTACACTAAATCTATAGACTACGACCAGAACTGCCGAATGAGACCACAACGAGCTCACTAAGTCAGAAGTTATACAGCGTGAAATTTTCCACAGACGAGAAAACTATCACAAAATGACAGCACCCCAGGACAAAACATTTTTGTTTTCCACCAATTGTTTGTAACATTTGTAGAATTTTATTAAATTATTTTACTAGACAGCTATAGAATGTCTATTAAGTAATTTGTCTCCAATATCTAAAAGTGATATTGTGATAGGTAACTTCCATTGGAGTCTTCCATACTTCATACATTTTAGTCCATAATTAACCTGTTGAAAAGGTTTCACTCTTCTGAGCGATGGAGTCTCTAGAAGTGGTAACGTATCAACATTTTAATCTGAATGAAGTCAACCCATATGCTTCTTTGGATATTTATAAATTTCCTCAAGTACAGTATCAATCCCAAGAGTCCAATCTAAATCATCCTTCCTGGTATACCAAGGAGCACTAACAACAGCTCGTAAGTCCATATCGGTTTTAACACTTGTTTATATATTAATAATTTATTATGCAACGCCAATTCAGAATGCCTCTAAATCAGCTACACTATTTTTTTCTAAATCTGATATCAAACTCTTATCTATTTATTTTAAAGTGTTCATTCCATTTTAGTTTGGCATCTAACGTCATTCCTAAATTTCGATTAATGAAGTAGATGTCAATACTTTAGTTCATTAAGTTTAAAACACTTTTCTTGGTCCAGTTGGTTATTTTGTCCATAACGCCTTGTAATTGAGCAGATGAGCAGAAATGTCTTCCACTATGCTCCTTTAGTCTAGTACAGCAGTATCGTCTGCAAAAATTGAAATTGTTGCTTCCTTATATTGGGCATATCGTTTGTGTAGAACGTATATAATACAGATCCCAAGACACTTCTTTGTGGCACTCCAGTTGAAATATATTTTAATTTTAGACCTGAGTAGTTGTTTTAAATTTTTATTCTCAAAATTTTATTTATAAATTAAGATTCAAGCAGACGTCTATAAGATAAAAATAAACCTTTATCCAGCATAAAAAAAACAATGATTTATGGCAAAGTCGGTCAAAAACTTGAACAACGTCTAAAAATAGTGTTGAACATATTTTCGTTTCTTATGAATTAATCTCAATTAAATCCGTGATAGGATGCACTTGGTATATTCTCAGGTATTATTGATATGGAACCAGTTTTTAAAAATCAAAAATAGAAATGTCTCTTCAAAAGTAACTTCTTAGATACCATAGGGAGTAGTGAAATCAGTCTAAAGTGTGGATGATAATATCTCGTTTAGTCGTCTACCAGGCTTGCATACGAGATATATATATATATATATATATATATATATATATATATATATATATATATATATATATATAGCGAGAGAAAATCCACGTTAATTAAGTTCGTTGTTTTACCGTCACCCCTTTTTTGTAATTCTGAAGAATTCTTTCAGTGAAAGACCATATGATTTTTTTGGAATTGATATTCTTTTGTATTGAACTATTAACCTCCAAAGAAGTAAGAACTGTAATAAGATGTGTTTATCATCACTCAATATTGTTGACATATTTTCAACAGATTCACCTGGATGTGGTTGGAATATATCCTCTAATTATGTCCAAAAGCGTTTTTTATTGACCCAAGTGTCAATATTGATCCTAGTAGGAAGGAATTTTATTTGATTTTTCAAAGCCTTTGCAGCCTTGTAATAAATTTTATTCGTTATCCTTATCACGAGATAGATTTTTATTGTAGTTGTTCAAGATTTGCTAATTTAAGTTTTAAGGTTAATTGATTAAAAAACGTTTGTCATCAGGAGCTCATGTTTGTTCCCATCGCTTACGAGCTCTTCTCTCCACAGATAACAAATCCTTTATTTCTTTGGGTTATTCAATATAGTTGGTTTTCTTCATATCTTTTTTTTGTGATCCCATGCAACATTGTCCACAATTATATATTTTTGGTGCAGGCTGATTTAATTTTCTCTGTTCTAAGAATTTTATCTCTTTTTTTTGCTGTATTTCACTCGTAGCATTAAGCCTGGTATATCTGACGATTTTTTAACTCTGTTCGTTTAAACAAATGAACAATTTTAACCTTTAATTTAAAGATAATATCAAATTCTTAAATTGTCTTGGTATCAATTGTTTTATCAAATAATATCACATGAAGGTAAAAAAAAACTTTTTTATGTTACATTCTTAACCTTTTTTTCTTTCCAAATCTTCAAAAATCTACAAGGAATCAAATATAGAGTGAATCCCTTCAGACATTACTTCCTAGATCTATTTAGTCTCTTCATAAGTAAATTATTCTTTCTTATTTTACCAAAGATCCTTAATTAGTAGTCCATTCATAGCTCTTAATTTTTCCTCTACATTCTTTACCTGTAGTAGAGCGTTCTCTTTGTACGACCAAAGTTTATTGGAAGTGGAGCTAGAGGTCTCTTTTCATTTGTTTCCATACTGGATTTGTTTGTACAATTCTCTTTTGTAATTGAGATGTTATATATTTTTGGGAATGTTTATGGTCTAGTCAAATATTTTCCTTTATATCCTTTCTGGTGGTTTACAATATCCATCAGTTTCATTTGTCAACTCTTCGTCATCGGTATGATATTCGAAGCCCTTACGTACTGATTCATATTTTTTAGTCTGATTTTTAGTTCATAACAATTCTGCAACTTTGTTTCTAAATTGTATTAGTTGTTCCGTTTCCTGCAATTTTTTATGAAGCTCATAGTTTTTTTTTTTTTTCGTACGTTTTGCTTCGAATTATCTACACTTTCCTTCGGTGTGCATGGTACCAGCCTCAAAGAGAGTGAATTTTCTAGTTTACTTGTTCTACCAACTTGGGTAATTTCTTCCGAATGTAATATCTCCATTACTCTTAAAGTCACTAATTTTGGTCAGCCAAGACATTCCCCTATCAGCTACATGGGGTGTCGCCTAATATGGGACCAGCAACCCTAATATGGGACCAGCAACCCGACTGAAACTTATGCCGAATTTTAAAAGCTTCTTTCAATAACAAAATTATGTACACTCAGTTATATTTATTACTCTATGACATAAAACATTTATAAAAATAGTTTTACATTAATTCGTAAGAAAATAACTTTCTGTAACAGAATACAATTATTTGTTCTTTTGTAATTTTTTTAAGCTATGTATACTTGTGATTTTGTATACCTGTGTATGTAAAAATTCATAATATCATAAAAACAAATCATGACATGTTCCTATGAGACCCACTCACTAAAATCAACAAACAATTCCGTTAAACATGGATATTACAAACAATAGATTGTGAAATACAATCACGTATGACATGAAATGCAAATAAAGTTCATTAATTACTTTGCCTGTATCTATCATTGTTGACAACACTATGACGAATTTCTGTGTGTGATCAGTTACAAAACTCGAAACCTATTTCTTTTCTAAATCTATCGCCCAAAAATTTTGAAAACATTTAACAATTATATATTATTTAAAATATTAAATTCTTCAAATACTCACACCAAACCTCAATAAATTCGTAATCGAATATTACGAAAATTTTTATATTCGTAATCGAATATTTTTATTCGTAATCGTTAATGTTTTAGTTTTCGTCCTTCATAAGGACATCACTCATTCCCATTCTTTGTAAGTCTTTCTTAAGAACCACATAGTTATTTGATTTGTCTATGGCTTCCACTAAAGTGTCTCGTATTGTAAGGCTTGGTGTGCCTTGTAATCGTTATTGCATAATATGGTCCCCTACCCGATTCTATTTTGTCAATTACTTTCCTAATTAACGATTAATCAAACTCCTCCCACTTGTTAGTCTTTTGATTCGATTTCTGTAAAATTCAACTTTACTATTTGTTAAAGGTAACTGATACCAATCCTGCACATACGACAGTACATCAGCAACTATTAAACTTCTCTTAACTATATGATCTCCTTATGGTTATTGAAATAAAGTAACAGTCATAAAACATTACTGTTACAGTACTTTTGTCCCTTCCATTAAAGAAAATTTAAAAACAAAATATTGTCAGTGAGGTACGGTAAATAAAAAAACATATCGAAATACTATTTTTACATAACGGTCATACTAAGTAAAACTTGCGTTTGTATAAACTGAGAAATAATCACATTATAAAAAGAAGAAGAATAGAAAATAAAATAGAGGCCCCTAACCCTCGAATACGTTAATAGCTTTATGTTCGAAAGAGAACAAGAATTGGTCTAACATAAGACTACATGCAAAAAGTGTAAATCCAGCTAGGCTCCCTAGGGATTACTATGCTCGTACTCACTATAAGTGAGTCACAGTATTAAAATGTAACGATTAAAATGCTGTTACAAATGTTAAAACTTTAAATGATTTTAAAAGTTATTAGATAAGCTATTTTATGTCGTCTAGTTATTGGTGGTTTAGATATGGTGATTTTTAGATTAACAGCGGTCATGTTTAGTTTTATACTGTCCTTCCAGTCTCAAAAGTAATTTTAAAAGCGAAACCAGAAATCAGGTCCTTTCTTCTACAAAACCTCGACAATTTAAAAAATATAACACAACAACAATAACAACATAAATTAAATTAAATAATTGACCTTTAAAACTATGTAATAGATAATAATTAAACATACATATATTCATATCGACAAATACCTACATGTACAAAACTCTTAATAAAATAAAAATAATGATCAATATACAAAATAAAAATAAAATAAACTTAATTATAAATAAAATTAAAATGTAAACACTCGCATTTCAAACATGCATACATTCATTTAAGCCAAATACACCTTAATATATAATTCGATTAATCTCCTCGCTATTATTGTCAAAGTTATTATAATAACCTACTTGTGACAAACAAGTGCATCACTTATATGCACAGCTCTCTAATATAACAGGTTATAAATTTTGTGCTTACAAGACAATCATTTAAAAGCAAGATAAACTTACAATATGTGATAATGAGAAGTATTATTACTGACGTTATAATTCTTAGAGTATGTCATTATTCACAATAAATGGATGGAAGTAACAGAGAGAGAATGGAAAGGTAAGGGAGGGATATAGATTTTATATTCGTCACATATATTTGGAATAAATGAGAACTTTTTTAGAGCAGGTTATGGCCTGAAAATATCAGCCTACCCTCGTGTCAATTACCATTTCCTGTCTTTCATTTATGGTATAATCAATACTGTTCACACATAATTTATCAATATTCACAAAATATTGTAAGTAATAGAGAAATAGTATAATCTTTTGTAAATATTATTAATATTTTGAGACTAAATTTATATGAAATTAAAGTGTTTGTAATTAATATTAATAATAATTCCTATAAAATATATCCGTAAAGCCCTGTTTTATAAGTGCAGTTTTAAGATTAAAAACCTTTTTGGTCGAACTAAACAATTTGTGTTATAATGTTATATGTTTATTTAATTACAAATATATCAACTTATGTCATTCCATACCTTTCGTGTATGGTTTGACGTACGTTGAAATATTTGTAATTAAATATGTCCATGATAACATAGATTATTTAACATTTACTAAGGTTCCACGTTGTATGAAGCTGATCTTGAAAATACATAAGAAAATTCAATATTACAAGTATTTGTATATGACTTTGTTTTGAGTTACAATCAATGTTATAAAAATCTATAATGTATAGAAACGAAATCGCCCTAATTATTATTATTTTATTTTTTCTTGAGCAAAACTGCGTCAATTAACACGTGATTTTGTAGCTTTAAATGATTTTTAACCAACAGTTCTTTTATTAGCACCTTCATCTATTATATGGGAACAGATGGTGTAAAACTCAAGCTAAATCGAAAACTCTCAAAAGATCTTTATTTACGTAAACTTCATAGCTGAAATATGTTTACGCCACTCACTTATACACTTCAAAACTAACAACGTATTGTTATTATTTATTTTATTTATTGTTATTTTAAAAAATTGTATTATTGAAAACATTCATAACTTTTAAAAAGAAATATGCTCATACATATTTTCCAATATTATATATCTTTTCACTTTTTTTTTACTAATCTCTAAACTAACAACATAATATTAATAATATTGCTTCTAGTCTCATAGAGATGTAAGACGGTGTTCCATGTTTGTGAAGTTCACTATCGTTTTACCACTCGAAGTATCCAGGTTCAAATGAAAATCTACAAAGTTTTATTTGTAAACATTTCACTACGACTGCTCTTATTGCGGTTGAATCAGTTTCTATGAAGTAAACTTTTAACAACTGAAAGTTCAAGGACGAGACATTGTGTACAAATTACTAAATAAACTCCAAAATCTGAATACATTGAGGAATACGAGACGTACACTCCAGTCTGTTATGTACATAATTTGCATAATAGTTCATACATAAAAACATCTCTATATTGACTTGATAATTGGAATGTTTCTTTAGTTACATGGTTTTTGTATTAATGAGTGGAGTTTGTAATTCCAACTTGTAATAAGGGAAGTACGTCAAGGAGTTAAGTGAATTTACTTATTTCCTTGAGGAAAAGTTGTTATAGGCTTACATATTTTGTAGCGGATGTTCTTAAACTGAATCGAACTTGGAATTTCCTCAAAAACGCGTTTGGTATTTTTATATACACCTCAAGTACACTTCATCGTAGCTAAGGTTTATATTAAACGAGTGAGGTAGAGAATAAATATCGTATTAATATAATAGTAATCTTTTGGGGATTTGTAATCCTTAACCTCAAAATAAAGTTAAGTCTTTACTGGCTCAAAAAGTTTAACAACAATATTAGTTACAAAATTATTTAAAAAATAACTTTAAAATATATACAAAATAACGTTAGAATCAATTTAATATAGATTAATTTATTCCAAAATATTATAATTTTTCAAGGTCGGTAGAAGTCGTTAAATAATTTCTAGTCTCAGTGACGCTGCCTTATATTACACATATCTTTTATTGATAGTAAAATTGTTGAAAATAAAGATTTTTATGTTTTATTTTACTGTGAATATCAGCAGTAATTCTGATGTTACGGCAATAGGTTTACAATATTCAGAAATGAAGTTACAACTATGTATTATAATTTCAGTAGACACTAGAGCTGTAGGTTTTCTTAACTGGTTATTTTAATGTACATTATATATAACTTATCTTTCGCAGACACGGAAGGTATAATAACATTCAACCGTAACATGAATCATTAAAATAATAAAACAATTATATAATGAATTTTATATTACTCTTTCTGTAAAAATAAAATACGTGAAATTGATTTCACAATATTTTAACAGCTCTAAATAATTTTTAAAATCATAATGAGTTAAAAATCACAGGAAAAGTACAATAAATATATTGGGATATTGTTTTTTTCTGAGCTGTTACAATGTTATCTGTTCGGGAGAAATTAAGTTACCGGTACAAACGTTCCACCTCGTCATCTTGTAAAAACCTAAAAAGTTTAATTTTAATTTTAAATGACGTTTACTAACAGAACTATGTAAAGCTTAAAATAAAATGCTAGAATTTGTATATGCGGTTGAAGAAGGTATTAAAATAAAGGTTCCATTGTAAATTATTGTACTCGTACTATATGCGAGCAAAATAATATTTCTATGGTCGTTTGTGTGGATATTTATTTTAGTATTAGCATTTGCTCAATTCAACAATTAATTGTGTAATCCACTACCTCTATTTGATACGTTCTGTTAAAATGTAATTGTTTATACGTTTAGAATATTCTTTGGTCGGGTTTTATACTACGTGGAATAGTTGTCTCCAAGCAAACACGAAACATAACATTCATCTTATAGTTCCTCGAAGTAATGAAAAAGATAAATGACACACTGCCCTCTAGCGAGAAAAATAAATGTCTGAAGGAAGCAATCTGCTTTGATCTCTAGCGGCCGAAATCATTCATCCTGTCTTTGTCTTCTTGATAAAAGTTCTTAATGATTAGTGTAAAAACTTAAGTTTGAGTGACAATATGTTTTAATATCAATAGACTTTAAGTTAAATAAAAATCTAATAAATCCATACTGTAAAATTGAACTACTAATAAACATAAAAAGGTATTTAGCATATAGACGTAGCATCCATCTATATAAACACAAAATGTGAATTTAATATTATTAAAAAATCTATCTTTATACATATTTCTTTAATACACCATTTTAGTAATATGTATATGTTAACCTATTAGAATGCATTGCTCTTCTTTGAGAAAATAAGAATGCATAAGCTGTAAATAAAATTTAAGCAATGTTGTGCTTTGGAGTTGAGAGGAACAAAGGACAGGATTATCCTTATTTCGATACTCTGTATAACTAACATACCATTTTTATATGTAAGACATTCTAAGCTAATCACTTGTAGTAAACTTTACTATGCGTAAGTATCGCGTTTGTACCTACGTTTATAAATAATCACTGTTCCGACAAACCTAAACAATTATTGTTCTATATCAATGTTTCTAAATCGGTCCATAAATGTCTCGGCCACAATGTAAGTATTCCAGGGACCAAGCTATATGTAATGGATTGCAGGCGGGAACAAGTTAAAGTTACGCGAAGGTAGGCAATCGAAGTACTACCATCTTCTACTACATTACCTTCTACTGGAAATATCACCGTTATATAAATTAATAATAAATAATTATAAATACTATACTTATTTTTCTTTTAATTTATTATTATCTTAAATAAATCAATGTTTATATACATATTAATACATTTTAAAATGACTTATAAAATGCAAAATGTAATAGTGGTTTTATTAGATTTTAACGATGGTTCTATGTCCATAAATTTCATTAAATAATGGTTTAAATAATAATTCAGAAACAAAACTAATGAGGTTTCTGTCTCGGCTATAAATAAACACAAAACGCATGACATATTTTGCTCGATTACGACCTACAATATACAAATACAACAACTTAAAATGTAGTATACAGACTTCGGCTTTTCAATTTTGTATTTTATAATAGAACTTTTTTATAATTTAAAAAATTAAAGTACCATTTGTGTAGATTGTACGGAATTTACAATTATTTGTATATACGGTGTTCGTACGATGTGATTTATTTCCAATTATCAAGTAATAAAATATAACCAAAAAAAAGCCTAAAAGCATTATTCCAAGAAACTAAAAATCACTTGTAGAAACCACATTACATACAGAATGTCAACTTTTGTGTTTACATATCTATTAACCTACGTCATTTTGACAACTCAGGTCTAGTTCATGAGCTCTGAGTTCCTTCTTTTTAGTTATTAGTTTTTATAAAATATTCCAGACGAAAAATATTTGAATTTGAATGAATTATTGGAATTAAGACATTTAAATTAATCTCTTGTTAGCATGTGTATCAATAGTCTTCTAGGCTATTACCTTTATTTTTAGGCATTACATTACATTACTTGATAACAAGAGTTGAAACCATAGCGAAACTGTATTATTGTTCATTTTAATCTTCGTCCTATTGCCATAAGACCAAACTAACACAAGACAAACATATTTATACTTTTCACGTTCATGTAGATAAGAATTTTTCATGTAAACAAGAGTTTGTCTTAAAAAGACAAATTTTCTACAGTTCTTTCAGAGACTGATGAGCTGACATAAGTTAGGAATGCCTAAGGCATTGCCATGAATGAACCCACCTCCCTACATCCCACAATCTTTGTTATATGTTGAATAATGACACAGTTGAGTAGAGACTTAATCACTCTAGCAATGAACACCAAACTTTCCTTCAACGTTGTCATGTGCGACAAGTTGACATGACACATTAATGTGATTCAGTTCTCTAACATTACACACATTAATATAGTTCTCTAACATTAAGGTGATAAGCACTGTACATAGCTAATTATTCTAAACGCTCTTGTTCCTTCCCATTAACAGTGATAAATACAATGTTCTAACGCCGAGTTACAAATACAAATAAAGTCAATGGAGATTTTATTTCATTAAAAACACGTCGAGAGACTAGAAAAGAAACATGATTGATTGTACATGATTGGAAGGGTTCGGAAGCGACATCAGGGTGATAGCGTAGTCACTAACCTCAATACAGTAAAATAATATATTTAAATATGAAAAATATGGAGGCCAGACGAAGTACATCATCTATACAACATTAAATCAAATGGGGGCCATTTTAAAATATTATGAACTACAAAATCAGTTCGGGCTGAATCACCATCTTTAAATGTTATAAAATGAGTAAATTTAAATATGAGGCTCTAAGAGACCAGATAGAACGAGTCATCAAAGAGTGAAGGTCATTTCAAAGTATCAAGAAATACAAGGTCTACTAGGGTTAAGACAACAACAGGAACATAACCATCTATAAGAATCAAAGGAATCGATACCATTATAAAATATCAAGACCTAATTATATAAGAACGAACATCAAAAGAACTTATTTAACAATGTAGAAATATTATGCAAGTTTATCTTTAAGAGTCCACTAACACATATTTCTTCAAAAGTAAAAACATTAAATAATAATAATTTATTATTACCACTAAATGTTATAATTATCGTCGTTTCTTCTTTATGCAGAGGGATCTAGTCTTGTATATCTATTAACAATGAGTAGAGAGAAAAATAAAGTTCATAATTTTTTTCTTAAATTTTAGTAGACTGCCAGAAATTTACAATAAAATCAGTGGAGTATTAATCTGATGTCAGATCTGTGCAAAACTACAAATGAAACAAAATATACAATGAAAATTAATCACTTCAATACAAAATACGTTTATACAGATATATTCTTTAAACTATATATGAACTATAATATATTAAAAACAAATTAAATTGCATATTCGCACACACATACTTACATTTACATATACAAACAAAGAAATAATATACACAAATAGAAATACTAGAAAATAAATCAAAAGCAGAGTAAAAAAGATTTCTTTAATTTAAAATTTGAAAAATATATGTTGTGCTATTATTTTCCAGGTGTCAATTTTTGCATTTTTGTAAATATTTTTTAATTTGTTGTAGATTTTTCTTTCTTTTTTTAAAGAAATTGTATGATTTTCGCCCCAAAAAAGAAGTGAATTATTACGTTTTTTTCAATTAGCCTTTCGTATTCTCACTTGTGCGACTGAGTATTAAATGAGTTCATTTCAATGAGTATAGGTATGAAAAGTATTTTGTGAAAATAGTAATTTAATAGAATTCAAAAACAGAAATAAAGTACAAGGTTTTACTGTTACGTTTACTGATTCGAATAAAATACTTTAATCAAATTTCCAATAGATTTAAGGATATTTTGTTTGCCCCAGCATTCAATTCCGTATTGATGCTACTAATATAATAATGCAAAGTACACAATTACTTTACGTCAACAATTTTTCTTTTCTAATATTTAGGTTCGATTTTGTTTGTATTTGCATGACCGATGATTTTTTTCTATCCAGATAAATACCCACGTATTTTACTTCATCACTTCCTATGTGTACAGAATAAAATATAATCTTGGAAATAACACCTCAAGGTAGATAAAATTTGTATCCACTTAAAACAAAATTTACGTAATATTCTTATTTTCTTTATTAAAAATCAAGCTGTAAATGATTCATGAATCCCTTAATATTAATTTGTAAATCGTTTTCGTATTGTGTTCATTATCTTCTCATTTCCCGATGATATATTTTAAGGCTGCATCGCAGTAACAGCACTAATTTTGCATTTAAATTTGGTAGTTTCCTGCTTTTTAATCCTGAGATAATTATTCTTCATACGAACTTGTTACATGTGATCTTTTATGTAAAAAACAAAAAACCTCAGTGATATTCCTCGAATATCAACAGCCTCCATTTCATTTACAGAATATTATAGTCTTCAAGAAAAACAATTTTTAAAAATCTATCAAGCTGGGTTATTTAACTATTACGGAAAAGTAAATACCATTCATAAAATCAACAAGATTATTCATTCATAAAAATCAAAAAGAATATTTGTTTCTTCCCTATTCCGTTATTTTGTAAAACCAAATTGTCTGTAAAAGTAATAAATTTTGTAAAAAAAAAAAATGATACATTAATAAGATGGATTTCATCTCGTCTATGTTTTATATTTTTGTCCTTGTTTATATTATTGTTTTTGATTATTAATTTGTTTCCAAAGCATTTAATATTCATACTTATTCTCATTATCAGTTAAAATTAGGTTTAGTTAAGCTAACAATTCTATGACATTGCGTTATAAAAAAAAAGTAAGAAAATCAATATAGTGAGCCTTTGAGAGCACTCTGTAATTATCATAGCTTTGTAAATAAAATATATAAAAAGTCACACAACAGTAAAACTATTATATTTATAGTATTTCCCTTACTATTAATCAAATGCATTGCGTTAAAAACAAGTTGAGCACAACTTAACTTGTCATGACGTTATGTATTCAATTTATTAATACAAATATATTTCTTACACACTGTTCACAAATTACTACTTTATCTGATATATACCATTTAACATGAATAAATTCAGTTTCGTTTACACCTGAAGTTATTTGTACTACTGTGATTTGTTTTTTTAATTTTATTAGTAAAGTACAATTTTTATGTTGTATGTTTTAAATTAAATTAAAAATTCTATAGGTTTCAGGACAAAGTAAATAGGAAAATGCCATCCGGGGCTCACTATAGTGAGTACGAGTAATCCCGAAGCGGGATCAACATCGTTTTTCATGTAGTCTTGTGTTAGATCAGAGTCTTATGTCTTAGATATCTTTCCTATCAGGTCTCTCTTGTGTTCTATTCAGTCCTAAAGTTATTGGAGTATTAAAAATCTAGGGTTTTATTTTAGATTTTTCTTTTTTATATAAGGCGAGATTGTTAGTTATTCATTTTCAAAATTAATGAAATATATTATCTCATACTTTTCTTTTCAAATGCTGGCTAATATTATAATATCTCTTATTTCTTTTTGAATATTTTATTTTCTACAATTTTTACCTTACTTGTTTATTAAACATGTAGGTTTCATAAAAATGTATGACTTTGTTTGTTTTATGAAATGTACTTCATCGTTGTATCTAAGTGAAATGAATGGTAATTTTACAGTGAATTGATTTATTGATTTATATGCAGTTAATTTATTAGAGTGAGAATTTGTTTTAATTATTGTTTTTGAATAATATTTTTTTCCAAAGCTTTCAATATTCATAGTTATACTCATAATTAGTTAAAAATTTTTTTATTTAAGGTATTCTATAAATTTCATTTCTTGTTATTTAAAGTCGAAAAAACTCTCTACTATCATTTCGTCATAAAAAGTAAGAAAATAGTTAATAAGACCCCCCCCCTAGCCCTCGAATACTCTCATAGCGTCAGTTTTGGAAGATAACAAAAGTTGGTTAAGAGATACATGATAGGTAAGATGATGGAGAGAGATCTAACCCAAGTCTACCTGTAAAAAGGTATATCCCAACTACAACCCCTCTGGATTACCACTCCCGCAATCAACCCCGAGGGTACTCTATAACTTTCGATAACTTTGTAGAATTTAAAAATATGTGAGAGAGAATGAGTGGGTGAAAAAGTCTTGGTTCATGCCTTGTGGTGTATGTGTATTTGTTTAGTAAATGATGAAACTTTCATACCAGATTTATTTAATTTATGTAGATTTTACGAATGAATTAATATGTTTATTATTGACAAAAAATTGCCAGTTTCAAAATGGCTGTGGCAATTATTTTTCAACTAACGTCCTTTAAATACTTTATTGCTATTTTACCCAGCAATCTACATACATATAATGTTTTATCGTATAAACTTACCTCGCTTGTTTGCACACCTCTCACCACAGTCATCAGAAATAGGAGAAGGTGATTTTGTATTTTTATAAATTGTTATACCAAGATAGAACATAGTGATATGTTCACGTTAAAAAAGAAGATTTAAAAGATTGTTTCGTGTTTAACTGTTACATCATAGTTAATTAGAAACTATAACTAAATAATTAATAAGTTAAAAACTTTTACATTTAAATCATTATGTTTATCTTCTAATGATAATGATTTACGTCTAGAATTAATTGTTGCACTGACAGATTTACGCTAACTATAATACACAACACAAAAAATATTTAAAATCCCAATAAAATGTCTATAATATTCACTTTTCTTCTGTACGAAGTAATTTCTTCGGTCGTGGATCTCGGGCAAAGTTATGACTGTAACAAATAGCCTAGAGATCACTTTCACATCTGCGTCTTGTAATAATAACCTGAGTTTGACATGTGGAGAACCATTCTTCAAATTTGAGATCCGAGTGCATCAATATATCCTACACCTGTGTTCATATCTGATCTCTCTTCTGATGTGACGATACTCATATTTATTTATAACTCCTTTCATATAAATAATAATAGAACTGCAATTTAATTTCAATGTAGGGGTATGTACAAGAATACAACTGCAATTTTGAAATTCAACAAGATATTTGTTAGGGAGAGTGAAAATTTTAAAAGCACTAAAGTTTAACAATATTTGTATTGAATAATAATAATATTGCTTTCATGTTAGAAAATACACATTAACACTCTTTAAAATCCTGTCAAATAGATCTTTTTTATATCGGGCATAGTAGCCACCCAGTGGCTATTTTGCCATGCCCCGTAGTTCAAAGTGGTCATTTAGTAAGGCCACTTACCCCCATTGTCCCCAGACAATTACTTTAATATTTTTAAGTAACCAAAATAAAGTCAAAATATTATTTTTCCTTAAAACTAAATAACGAAACTAAGTTAGACCGAAATTTCATTTCTTTTTTTACAATTTTGACTTATTGAAAAAACGAAATACGAAATTCTTTAGCTTGACCACCATGTCAATCCTTCCCCTAGACCAGCTAGGACCTCTCAGGATCGCTCTAACTTACTCAAAACCTCTGAGTGGTAAAATGTGTTATACTCTATTACAAAATTTGGCTAGTTAAATATAACTACTTATGTATTAATGTACAAATTTACATCTTTAAATTTAACTTTAGAAACTTTATGGAAAACTTTTATTTTCTCACATTGAAATATTTTAACATGATATATCATTTACGTAAAATATAACAAATATAGGTCTAATTAATCCCTTACTTTAATATTCGTTTAATGGTAAATGGTGATGTTTGTACAGTTTGGTAAAATACATTACGGCCTGAGGCTTATAAATACATTATTTATACATATTCTTTGATTTTATTACTATTTCAAAAATTTCAATTTTTTTCATTTTTTTTCCTTTTCTCCTTTTATTCTTTTTTTTCGAGAACTTTAAGAACTGAGAAGTGAAACCGTTTCGTCCTCCTAAGAAGGTACCTTTCTTTCATCCTCCTCTTTATCAGTTCCCATTAAATAATTAAATGAAAACCTACGAATCACTTTTAAGGGTTAATGGACAAGTCGTCACATTATTTGTTATTAATTTTTAAATACGCTGATTTTAATATCAGCAATTGACTTTCCAGTCACACAGGTTCTGCATTATTTTTCAGATTTGTAATTCTCATAAACTTTTCTAAATGAACATTGCTAAATTATTTATGAACAGTCTTGATATGTGATATGTTAATGACGGAAAATGATAACAAGTATATAACTTGATATTTTCTCTCTGTATCTAGACGACTGCCTTTTCCAACAATGTTTTTAAATTCCATAGACATGCAGAGACATAAAGGGGGTTAATACAAATTACACCACCGCCCCTCACACTAACCCATTGTCTGTTCCGTGTGTTGTGAATAATAACATAACCTAAGAATAATAACTTCAGTAATAGCACGTCACATTATCACCTGTTTAAGTTTATCTTGTCTTTAAATGGATGTCTTTGAAACACAAAATTTATATCCATTATTTATGTAGAACTTCGCATATGTGCGACGTAATTCTATGTCGTTAGTGGGTTAATGTAACAACAACAACAGAGAAACAATTAATCAAATTATATAGTATGGGATGAGGTAGAACCATATTCAAGCTATAGGTACGATTAATGTATTCGAGGTAAATGTATACAAGATTAATGTGTTATGTAACAACATTAATAATAACACCTGTAAGAGATGATTCAATAAGGACTATTTTAAGATTGTCAACCCATTCTACGACCAGTTTATCTTTCGGTTACCACAGCGTAGAAGTTCCGTGCATTCGTTTTCAGTAAGGTTGTAAAAATAATCTCAAAATAAGAAAATTAATTTATAAAATCTAAACAGCTAAAAACTGTTATTATATAACATAATAGTATAATACAGATAACACAATTATAGTTTAATAACGTATCTTTAGAATAGTTGAAAATATACAACAGTAAAACACATCGGTTTCAAGCTTGTGTATGATTGCTATGGACATTATGCTTAGGAGAAGGTTAAAAGTTTAAAGGTCTTTTAAAATATCTAAACTGATTTACATTTATTTATATGTTTCATAATAAATTGTTAAGCCTGTCACCTTCAAGTTTTTGCCACTCATGCAGTTTTATTCTCTATTGTGTGATGGCATAGAGCGGATCAGTTTCAGTCAGCTGCTTTAACATATCTACAGTTTTATTATTCTTTACTCCATTTACATACTCAAAACGTGTTTTTTTAAGTACATATTTTGCTTTAAGGAAAAGAACACAAAATTCACATAATGATCATGTTATGGAAGATGTTCCAGTATAGTTATGTGTTTATCTGTTAAACACTGCTTGACAGAATGTTAGCAGGCACATAGTCATGATGAAAAATGAAACCTTTTTCCACAGTTTTTGTTCTTTTTTTTCTTACTCTTTGTCTCAGCTTTATTAATTCAGAATAATTCTGATACACTTTTGTGCTTTCTGAAATAGATTTTTCCAAAATTACCCCTTTTCCATCAAAACACAAAAGGAGCAAAGCTTTGAATCTTAACTTGATTTTAACAAGCATTTATCAATCCTTGATGAAAGTGATTTCTCATCCTCCATACAGGAAGATCCAGGATTTGTAGCGAAATATAAGGCTTCGACATCAAGTCTTTTACATCATCTCAAAGCAAACTTCCTTGCGGCGTTCTTTTGGTTCTGGTGTGAATGACCATCTCGACACAAACGTTTTCGTATTGAAATCCACAAACAAACTTTACTATGCAGTGTATTAATAATATTTACAGTTTCAGCCGTCATTCGGACACTGATTTTTCTCCAATAATGTAGCTAATTTCTTTCTACACATTTTCGGTTCATGATCGTCTAGTGTTCATCGTCTACGCTACACGTTCAAGAAACATGGAGTCTTCCCAAGCCTCAGTAAGCATTTGACAACATTCAGTTGGTGTTTTGTTCAATTTCAGTTAAAATTTAAAATTGACATATTGCTCAACATTTAGACTTAGAATTATTGCAACACACAAAATAAAACACAACTGTACTAAACAATGATTTGCAATCAACTGAATTGACATGCAGGTTCACCACGTCTAAAATCTCTATCAAAGAACTTACAACCTATTAAAACCTTACAACCCTCTAGCTGCTTTACTATAAAAGAAGGAAATAGAGTCTCGTTATTTAATAAACACACTTCCTACTTTAAAATTACAGTTAAACAAACTACGTACACATTTAGAAACCAGCGGATAGTTTTAAGGACGTATGATCATTGATTTGCAATATTTATTTGTATGCTTCAATTTTTCAATTTATTAAATAGTTAGTACTCATGCATAAACATATATACAATCATATGGATTATATTAAAACATTCATTTTCTAAGATTAGAGATTGTAAACTACAAATAAAATTATCGCGTAGAAATTACATATTACAAATCAGATACTGTGTAATACTTTTCTCCTTAGAGGTACGAATGTGACCTTAATTATTGAAATTTTATCCAAGCTGGCCATAAAACCACCAATGAAAATCTTTTAATACAAACTAACTTCATAACTTTTTTTAATCAAAATCTGTACTTGACACCACATACTACTTGATAATTTACAAAATAATAGGTATAAAGGCATAATTGGTACACTTATGCTGAATCAATAAAGTATAGAACTCTTTATTTATAAATAGATAACATTATAGGCTATTCAAATATTTTAATATCAACTTCATTAGCTACAATTTAGATCATTCCTTTATATAAGTCAAAACTTTTTTATTTGTTGGTTTTTATATTTATATTATTATTTATTAAAATTATTATTATTATTAGTACTAATAATGTCGTTATATGCACAACTTTAAAAAAAAAAAAAAATGTTCTTATTTACTTATTTTATAACATTAAATTTATTTACCGATTTCTAAACTGACAACATAGCATTGTCACATGTTTGATGTTTAAGGGCAATGCACCATTGTCTGTGCAGTTTACCACTGCTTTACAGCTCGAAGTGTCCAGACTCAAATGAAAATCCACAAAGTTTTTATTAGCAAACATTTTACTGCAGCCAAATCAGTTTCTTAGAGGTTGTGAACTTGTAAACTTTTAACAACCGAAAACGTTCAAGGACAACACATTGCGTTGAAGTTACTACATCAATTTCCATATATGAGAGCATGAAACGTACTTTGTGCTGATCATACACCAATACTGCTTCAGTCTGTAATGCTATACATAAACTTGCAAAACTAATAACTCTAATATAATGTCTATGCAATTTAATTTTTTTATTATTTGTGTGTTTTATTATCTGTTTCTTATTTATTGATCATTATCTCATGAGTTTCGAGGTGTGTTAAAATGTTTGTAACTCCATAAATACGTCAAGCAAGTACATTCTTATATATATTAGCTAATTTCTTTAACTATGTTTCTTTTGTATTTTTTGCTCTCGTTTTCTTTATAAAAAAGACGAAAAGAGCAAAAAAGAAAATTCTCCCAAGCCATTGAATATTTAAATGGTGTTATGGTTGGTAGATAACAATAGAAACCTATTTGGAAAGATGAAAGAGGTTTTAATCCAAGACTACAAAATGAAAGGTTTTAATAAATCTAGCTGGGGACCAATGGATTGCATAAAAGACCCTCTGAAAGAGCGACATGTAGAATTTTGTGTAGCAGATGCTCTTAAATTTATTCGAATTATAAAATATCATCAAATGTTATAAGAACGTGTAATTCATATATTACATGTAAACACTTGAAGCATAGACAATAGTATAAAAGTTTCAAGAAAAGAATGAGAAACTAAATTAAAATTTATAAAAAGTAAAATATCTAACAGTATCTCATGTGGAAATAGTAAATAAAATAGTAATTAATGTTTCCTTAAATTCAGTCTGTTAAATATTTTGTTTACAATTTTTCAAATTAATAGTGTTCTGTACAAGTCGTTAAATAATCTGAGACTCGTTGACGCCGGCCTTAACATTTTATGTTTCTTTTTTATTAGTCATAAAAATGGTTTAATATAAAGGGTTTCTACATTTTAATTTACTGGAAAATAATACTAATAGTTATAAAATTAAGCATAGACTATTAATAATTATCAGTATATGTTAATACTGATAACATAATTAATATTAGAGTTAGTTTTTTCTCATAGGCTTCACAAGTGATCGAAATAGTAAAACACAGCCGTTAAGTATTGAAATATTGAAGATTCATACTTTTGAAGAATTATATTATGTTACAAATGGTCCTCCCTTATCAACGAATTTGAAATATTTTGAGTGGATTTTTCTTTTACCCAAATCTAGAACTCGGAACCTATAAAGAGCTACTAGAGCTACATAAACTCTAGACCAGTGAAGACAGAGATTAGTGGAACAGCATGAAATGGTTAATCTATTCAAGCTGTAAAGATTATACACAAATATCCAGGACATAGAGTTACTCTATTTGCAATAGATTTGGTGTTACATAGATCTAAAAAAAAAAACTTATCCAGATATTTTTCCAATTTTGAATTATAAATATAAATTATAAAAATATAAATATTGAAAATATAAATTCTAGAAAATCTAAAAATCGGAAATTAAAATGATAACCTTTTGCTATAGGATTGCAGCAACGATTGAATAAGAAACCTTATCCTAATTGTTGTATAAGTGGACAAGATATATTTCTATGAAGGATATTTTAAAGACGTTGTTTTGCTTCATACTACAATGGGGTAATTAAATATCTTTTTTTTATACGATGTGTTAAAATGTAATTGTTTATTCATTTGTGAAAATCTTTAGAAGTATCTTTGATCAGGTTCCAAAGAGTCTAGAATAACTTACCAGTCCAAAGATGAAACATTACTTTAATCTTTGAAGCAATAAAAAGGATAAATGAAACACTGCCCTCTAGCGGAGGAAATAATTTTCTGGAAAAAGCAACCTACATTATTCTCTAGCGCCAGATGTTATTCATTCGACCTTTGTTGTGATAATAATTTTCAATAATAACTATGCAGGACATTTTTTGGAGTACAAACAATGATTTTACTATATCTCTTCATGTCAAAAAGAAATCTATCAAAATAAATACCTTTCAATAACAACTAATAAAGTACTAACAACCTGTATGTGCAGAGTTATCATTTATCACGGCACTGTTTGGTATCTCGTAAATTATTGTAATATGAAAAACTTTTCATCGAGTACCTTCACAACATTTTTATTCAATTTAAAAATCTATTTTGAAATTTTTTTAAACGGCCGCCATTTTCCAATATTGCAGTTATCTTTAAAATCTCTCATAAAAACCTCTATTTTTTATGGTGTTTTTTTTTTCATTTCAGGCCAAACTTTATGACATTTTTACTTACGAATATTTTTTGTATGTCCTCGCGTTTAGGAATTAAAAGCGCTTAAACTTTTAAAAATTTGAATTCTGGTTCAGAATTCTGCAGGCTAATTTTCGTACCTACATTGCCGTCAATTTAAAAATAAAATAGTCTGGTATTAGATCTTAAGGAATTTAACTAGTTTATGGAAAAGCAGATTAATTAAATTTCTCTCTTTGCGTATAATAAAATAGATTTGAACTAATTTTTATCTGTTCCACAAATCAATTCCTTAAATTTAAATCCTAGATTTGTATTTACACTTTTCAGACTCTAGTCTATTCATATTTAATTTTTTTCCTTGATGCAACAATGGGTATGAAAAATCACCTCTCAAATACGCACCGAAATTCAAATTTTCAAAAGTTCAAGCAGCTTTAATTGTGTTTTTTAACTTAAATTAAATAACATTCCATTTATTGTTTTTCTTACCATTTTCATTGTTTTACGAGATATCATTAGTGCCCACGATAAATTGATACTAACGTATAAACACACAAAAAAGAAGTTTATAAATAAGTACGTAATATAGAAAAATGTTTTTAGTTACATGTCCTTGAAAAAGTGTAATTGTATGATTATAGTGAAAGGTTATAAGACAAAATGGCATTCGCATGGACAGTAGAAGTAGGAGGGGAAAATGCATGTGATAAATCAGACCAAACAAAATGTGATAAGTTAAAATGCATAAATAAATTTCACTGGCTATTATAGCGTCTTATTATACATTTGTAATTATGAAAGTATGTATGTGAAGAATTATGTTTTTGTATGTGTTTATATTATGGTACATACATTATATAATATGGTAGTTCTACATATTTATGTATGCGTAAGCACTATAACGTACAAACGTTTCTTAAAATTTTAAACGAAAGGTTTATTTAAATTGGAAATAAGAACTCAAAACAACGTAATATATATCAATTAGAGGATAAGCACAAAATAATCTGTTTTAATTCTAAAAGTCATCAATTTCTACTATTTTTATGTAACTTACTTTTTACGTGTACTTTTCCATGCAAAATTCAAATGCTACATTAATAGTATCACCCGCCAAAAATATTCGCATAAATTTCAGAGATTTTATAAAAAAGAGATTTTGAATATAAAATCATTAATGGTAGAATATCTTTTATTTATTTATTTGTTTTTAAACTTTTTAACCTTTTTTTATTTTAATTTTACAACACAGATAAACAAACTCCTAGGTTTTTTACACTGCTATCTACGTATTTACACAGATTTATTTCTCCAATTCATATCTTATCACTATTACTAATAGTGTACAGTTTTATGAAAGATACTTTAGGGATTCATTATTCTCTGCCGTCTTGTACATACAACTACGATTTGCGTCCGTTTTTAATAATATAAATGCAAAAGGACTACAATTAATACCACAATATTTTTAGACCCCACTAATACTACAATAGTAAATAAATAATACAATTTCAAAAATAATAAGATTTATTTTCTAAATCATTAATTTTGAAATTAAATTTCACCACGTCACTGTTAAAGAACGTTTCGCAATTGTTTATTTTTGTAAAGACTTTTAAACAATTGGGTAGAAGTTTATAATGAAGAGTAGAGCTCAAAAGTTTTAAACGCAGGAACAGGACGAATCCCAAACTGTGAGCGATTAGCATTGTTTATTTTTAACACATATTGAGGGTGATATTATAGTCCTTAGTCACAACGCATAATTAATTTAATGAACTTTTTTTTAATCGTTTAGAAAAAAAATAATATATTTTTATATTTCTCTAGTGACACAACAACTTAAGGCGTGAATCTGGCCATGTATTTTTTTCAGGAAAGATAAGATAATGTCTTGGTGGTTATAAAGAAGTATAATTGTATTTATCAAAATCCGAAAATAAAAATTAAAACAATACAATAGCTACAATTGGCAATTATTGTTCTTTTAATAAAATGAAATGTTTTAAACCAATTGGTTTCACATCTCTACAAATCATAGGCGATCACAAACATTTACGAACCTAACCGAACTCATTCTTGATGGACGTTGATTAAAAATGGACATCATTCCACAGCCATCTTTTTATAAACCATTTCGTATCATTTACTCGTTAAAAAGGTATTACATTCCAATCCGTATTCATCGGTTGAGGCAGTATCCATGGATTGACACGCTCGGCTTTCTTACGGTCTCTGTACGATTTGCATTATTCGGCTTAAAACAATTTGGGTTTTCCTGGTTCCTTTTGCATTTCCTTTCCAATAATATACGTTTGTTATATATCTGTTCATATTTCCTTTGTAACTTTTTTTTTCTGTTATGAATGTTTTCTTACACTCAGTACACATATCTGTTTATAACTTTACAAATTGTATTTTATCGATTATTATTGTTAAATAATATTGTAGAACCAGCTTTTCTCTACAAATCTGTACCACTTTCATAGTCATACCACCGTCGTTTACAATCCAATGGTTAGATTTCCCAAACGCCCTACAGTACCGCGCTTTTTAATGTTCACGAACAAGCGCTACCCTTCACCAGTGTCACCCATCTTATGAGATACAGACATAAACCTTCTATACAACAAAATTTAAATCACTATATTATAGAGTACGTCTCAAATTGTATGTTGAAAAAACAACAACAAATTATTTATAAGCGCAACAAATCTTTATTTATTTATTTTTTTTTTTTTTGTAGCTAGAGTTTTCGTGGATCCACCCCTCTCCCCTCATACAGGAATCCAAAGACGAAATAGTACTGTTTACAAAAACTAAACCAAAAAATAGTTCTTTTTTGTCAACGAACAACTGAATTTACAGATTTTTACAAAATGGCTAATATAGTCTTTATTATTTACATTGATCACTTTTCTGTACTTTAAGAATGAGAGTAAATTTTGCTGTCATGAACATGATTTAAATAAGGATAAATGTGGGTTAGATAAATGAAGGACCCTCACTTATGATACAGCACGAAAAAGACTAGTAAATTATTGATATCATGTGATATTTTAAATATGGTATAAATTTATAGGCTTTTCATTATAATTGATTTTTTTTTGATAATTATGTGAGATTACACTTATCACCCCATGTCATTTTTATATAAATTAAAAAATAAAACCTCCTCTCATTCTACATTTCCTATAGAAATTTTAACCTATATAAATAAATGCACGCGCTCGCAAACACAACACCTAACAATTCACACACGTGTATGAATTGGCATGGCTAAACCCTACCAATACTAATTTATTTTAACTCATCAATCTCTCGACAAACTGTACCATAACACGCTTTTCCGCGATAAATTATCAGCTTACATGAAAACATTTATGAGCGTGAATGTAAAAAAAACAAATTTAAATTTCTTGTACTCGTTTGACATCACCTCACGGAACGAACTTTCTAATGAACTACTTTCTATTTATTTAAACAAACTTAGAAATTTAAACCCATATGAAATGTTTTTTTATTAATTTTATTAAAACGAATGTGTCCTGAAGGAAAAATACAAGTTCTTGAATGCGCCTATATATATTACTATATCTTCAAATTGAATATGTTGCTGTTAATATTTATTTTTTTACTTAAAAGGAAAACTGTCATTGATTCATTTTTCCTTAATAACACTGTACTGTTATAGAATATTATTATTTATCCAATGAAAATAATTGGTCTACTCTCCCCCGCCCCCAACCGGTTATGTACTCCTTTTATTTCATATCGATCAAATTTACGTTTTCTTTATGCCTAGAATGTCTGATACCAATGCTGAACTTGAAGCCTTACAAAATAAACAGCAAAAGAGAAATGCAGCAATCACTCTTAAACTTATTGTAATTGCTCTGTTTCTGTACAGTTATAAAAATGAAATACTATGCTGTTCGTCATTTGAATCTCGCTAATAAGAAAACGTTTGAAGAGTTAAAATATGCGATGGGAATTTAAAACAGTACCTACATTAAAGAACATTAAATGTGTAACACTTAAAAGACAAAATAATCTCCAAATTGGTTTTTACGTAAAAATACGCATGAATAACGAACGCATAACACCGTTTATTTCTTGATCCTTAATTTTCTTAAGCTATGAAATATCGTCTCTCGTATGTTTTTAGATTTTCCATTCATGAGACATGACGGAAGTACGTGCAAATTGCCTCCTACACCCTTCCATCTCTTTTGTCTCTTGCGTGTGTTGTGAATAATGTCATAACCTTCCTTAATATCACATCACACTTGTTTTAAGTTCATTTTACCTTTAAACATATATCTTAGAATTACTAAAATTATATTAACAACAATAGAAAGAAGAATAACCCAATTATATATTAAACGATGAATTAAGTGCCATCTTAAAACTGTAGATACTAATAGTATTAGGGTTAAACTTATTTAAGATTAATGTGTTCTTCAATTACGTAATTTTTTAGAATAGTGAACCATGACAGAAACTGAACTCGTTTTGAAATTCGGAATTAATTTAGGTTTCTACAAATAGAATCAATTTTCTAGTATAAGGATAGATGAAATTGAACATTTCTTAATATAATATATACTGTAAATTAAACCTTAAATATCCTTAATATAATTTTCTTGGGTCGGTACATGTCAATAAATACGGGTTTTATGCATAAAATAGGTTTTTAAGAACCTATAATTACCAACACCTTCACACACATTTGTGTGCACAGATAGTGTAAAACTCGGACAAAATCAAGTTTTACGTTTTTTTCAAATATATCGACATAAAATTCATAGCCTTATATTTATGTCACTTGGTTATCCATTTCAAAACTACCACGTCTTGCAAGTTTTATATTTGGTTGTTACTTTCTCACATATACGTAGTAACTATTGTAAAAATGTCAATTTTGTTGTAGTTATAGAAATTTTGGAGTCCCCTACATACAAAACACTGGGTTTGGGAATTATGACTGTCTTAATAAGATTTTTTTAATCAAATTGTGTATATGAGCAGATTTTCGATGTATCTTGAGTCATTTAAACTTTTTCCGTAACTCAAAATTTCGAGGAAGCTGCTAAGACAAAAACACAACATTACGATTTTGATCAAATTTAAGTAGAATGTAGTCTCTAAGTACTGTACTTTAACAAAAAGTATAGGTATCTCTCCAAAAACGTTTGTGAGTTATCAGTAAAAAAAAAAAAAAATTGGCTATGGAGCTATTATAAAAGATGTAATTTCACAAATTGGTTCTACCAATTTCATTTCAAATTTAATGAAAAGTGAAGATTAATGTTTCAAAATATAGTGAATAATTTCAAACATTAAAAATTACAATTAAGACAAAATTAATTTTAACAAAACCCCCTATATCTAAACTTGTTTTTTTATTATAATATTTAATACTTAAAACCAGTTTTACTCATATGAAACAAATTTAGACCTTAAATACATATGTAAATAATGTTTAAAATATTCAGTAAAAACTAAATCGGCGCCCACTGTTGACTTTTACTCTTTTACAAGTACAAAACTGACATTTTTCCAACGATAGTTTGGTTTGGCTAGTACTTCATTTATGAATGTCTGTTCAATTTGTGTGGACTGTTCCTTTGTTATTTTTTTTAATAAAGTACATGTAAAATTATTAAAGAAATGTTCTCATTAACTTATTTTCAAAACATCATAGATTACAATTTTTTGTTTCATATTTTGTTTAAACATTATTCAACAAAAAATATTATGATAAGTAAAATAGTTAAAACCCCCTTGTATCAATAAATGATGTTAGTATTACTGAAGTTCCTATTATTAAACGTCTCTACTTTTACTCAGAGCGCCTTCCTTGGTGGACAGAAAATATTTATTGAAGTCAATTTCTCGAATTATAATTTTATGTATGAAATCTCATAAAGTGTATAATGTTGTGGTCTGTAGTCTCATTTAAGTTCGTGGTGTCATTTTATACAAATTACAACAGGTATATATGCAGAGTGGCCCTGGAGAAAAATACGATAACTTATACACGTGTCGTATTTAGGAAATCAAAATGAACAGAAAACTTTTAAAAAAACATTTTCGCTAAATGCTTTGTTTACCTTCTGTCTGTATATATGACTTTTCTGTAAAATTATTTATATTTCAAGATAGGATTGAGTAACATTTAAAATATTTGATTGTCACATTTTACTCGTAACATAATTCAATTTACAAATCATTTATTCCAAACAGAGGCTATTTAAATAGTTGTTTAATATCTCAAATACTGTTAATTTTAAAACAAAATGACGAGGCATTATATGTTTATTTAGTTTCTTTAACAATAAACCCATGATTCATTTTTACCTTGTTGTTTAAAGGAGAAAAACTTCTTGGTCATCATCACCTTATATTCTTATAAATAATAGAAGAAAATAATATGAAATAAAGACCTCTATACCTCAAATTATCTTATAAACATCAGTGTCAGAAGAGAGTAAAAATTAGTCAAGAGGAACCTGTTATGAAGATCAAAGAAATCTAACACAAAAATAAATGAAAAAGCATAGATCCAGTTAGATTGACACGCGCATATTCACTATAATAATAAGTCCCCTGAGTTTACGTATGATTTAAATTGTCTTTTAATTCTAGTATTAAAGTATTTCATATGTTATACTGTTCAAGTTATTGTTATGGTTTAAGCAGACATTTAATTATCTCTATTTTTGTAAACTAAAACATGACGTTTTGGTGTTATAAATCATTTCTCATTACCAAGAGATAAACCTACAGCATGAAAACTAAGAAAAACTTCGACATAGCTTTATAACCTAGGGCCTATATTTAAACTAAAACTATTATTTTAAAAAATAAACCCAAATAAAACTGGGTTTGAGAAGTCAATATAACAGAGACTAAATACAAACGTAAACAATAAAACTACAACTCAGAAAACTAAAGTATACAGTGATATTTAAACAAGTCTAGAAACATTGTGTATCAGTTTTATAACACACAAATTGTGTCAAAAGGTCTGTTTAATCCACATGTCTTAAATCAAACTAAAACCAAGATAAAACGAAACAGTTCCATCTAAATGATTACATAACGTAAATAACATCTGCTAAAATTGCATTCTACGAGAGACTAGATAAAATTGAAATAGTTTTAGGAGGTCAAAAAAACTTCAAATAAATTTCCTTCGATTCAAATATTCTGATGTGTCGTTTTCCTTATTTTAGCAAGCATTGCCAACTTGTTGAGGACGTTATTTATTATTTACTTTATAGTAACATTTTCCTTGTTAGAAATGTAAATGAGCCAAGGACATTTTAAAAAACATATATAAATTTAAATAGGCCTAAACTTCATTTACTTGAGATATAAACGTGTCCTTGGTGTAAATCGTATTTGATTAAATTTACGTTTTTAAGGACGGCAGTCAAGGTTCTTTTTTATTTTTTTGCTAATTGTTCCTAAATCAATTTTTTATACCGATTTATAACTCAAAAACCTGCATATTTGGAAAGTTTTCCTACGTTTTCTTTGGATACTTAGAGACTACACTTGAGAAAAATTTCATATATATCGAAATAGTCATAACTGATTTTGAGAAAATTTTAACTTTGCGTTTTGTTCTTATAGAAGAAACCCCAAAATTTGAGTTACGGAAAAATGAAAATTATAACCCGATATATGGTCAAAAATTTCCCACATACAATATTTGACTAACCCTTTAACCCTGACTAACAAGATTTGACAAAGATGTAGAACCCTGCACAGACGACAGATTTCAAAAATAACTTGTTAGAACTCAAAAGTTGTCCTAAAATCAACGTCGATTTTTTTTACCTATCACATAACTTTCTTTTTTACTTTTACATGTGAGAAAGTAAATGAACCATATATCGAAACACAATATCTGTTCGAAATCACTTTGGCTAATTTTGATGTATCGAAACTCTTAAGAATCGATCCATCGTTAATTTGACCTTCTTGCCCGATATCTCACAAACCGGTGTTATTGGGGATATGATGACTAAAAATTTCTTTTCTTTTAATTTTGTTTTAAGTTTTTACTTAATGTCCGTTAGATTAATGAAGTCGGGAGACTAGTAAAACGTTTAAAGGATAACATATCAAAACAACATCAAACTAAACATATGTCTTAACGAATTGTAATTCGTAATCAAATGTATTTTGTTTGATCTCCGAAACTAAATTTTATTAAAATTGTTTAGATTTTAAACTATGGTCAAAATAGATGGTCATGTATGAAATATCATTAAATGTTCCATCTCGACGCATATACAGAAGAGAAATATTGTTCCAAAAACAATTTTAAAGTCAGGAGCTTACAAACTGGTATATTTGCAAGAACTAAATTTATAAATAACAGCTGTAACTTGAATAAACAACATTCAATTCGTTTGGTTCAAACATATATTAGGCCTAATACTTTCTTTAATATACAAAATCTCAGTCATAATAGTGGATGATAACACAGAGCCCTTAACAAAGTTATACAGCTTCAAACTTATATAAATAACCGAGTACGTGGAATTGACACACAAAGATCTCTTGGTATTAATAGCTGTGATAAAGGAGTCAATTTGATGCTGGTTACAGTTTATTACAGTGTGTGAGGCAAAGCTTTGGTTTAACAATGAGATTCCACAGTACATAGTTAGTTTAGTTTGGTTTTAGTTTCCATTACATTCTCTATTATGTTAGGAAGACAAGAATTTCATGTTTGCACATATTTTCCTTTCTGAGCGGTTTTAGCTTAATATTTGAATACATCTTACTAAATAATCTTTTTATCTTCTTCTTTTTCGACTTCACGGTCATTGTCCAAAATTTTAAAAAATCGTAACAAAACTATGAAAACCCAATACAAAACAATTCATCTAACATACAGCAATTTCAAAAACAAACAATTTAAATGTATTTGATTTAACTTCTTACAATAGTAGTGATTTTTAACAGCTTCAGTAGGGGTGCGATGTTGTTTTTTTTTTTTGTTTTTTTGGAGGAGGCGAAAAATCTTTAAAAGACACTGGGAGTTCTGTACTCCAAATAGTGTGAGAAAGTATACTCACTACACCACTTTCCTTGGTTTTCCATATACCAAGCTGATTATCTCTTACCAATGATAAATCGAGAAATTAATTGTGAAAAAGCAGAACTTTATTCAATCTCGCGAAAGATCATGCAGGAACCCAGGTTTGGTGGATGTAGTGCACAAACTGAATGATAGGAAATTCGCTTGGAAATACCTTGTTATTGAATTTATTGGCACGCACTAAAAAAAAAAGCATCGTGTGCTGCCTACTTGAACTGAAGTAAGCGTGCAAAAATTAGACTGCATGCAACTGCGTACTGGTGGCAACAGCTTGAGTTGGTCAAACAGAGGTAAGAAGCAATGAAGATAGAGGGATGTTATATAATACATTATATACATAACTTTATGGTTTCAAATCGGAGATCAAGGTCGGTCATGTGTTAGGGACAGCGGCAGTTTGTGTTTATCAAATGTTGTCTTATATCTGACTGACTAATGCTTTCTATTATGTTTGTATATTTTTATAAATTATCAAAATATTTTACCGTTGATTCATCACCAGATGAAATGTGACAAAAATGAATAACCAAGTGCTGAATTGTTGGAACACTAATCTCCTTCTGCTAAGAAATCATTAGAAAGTAAACAACACGATACTAAATTTCAAACTTCAAGGATAAAAATTTCAGTGCATAAAATTTGCATCAAGATACTGAACAAAAAACAATACAAATGTTCCTTTGAAACAGCTATGTGTGAAGTTATACTGTATTTACAGTCTAAATTTCTTACGAGGAAAAAGCATGTAACAAATTTAGAATCGTTATGTGAAACATTTGAAATATTTAACGTTAATTCCATTGTCTTTCCCACAAACAAGTAATATAGCGAATGTTATATGACCAATCAAAAAGTGGTCATATAACCAGAACCCTGGACCGATTTTAATAAAAATTGGTGTGTGAAGATATTTTTACCATATCTCAGAAAGTTTTTCCGGTAAATCATAATTTCAATATAGCTAAAAAATAAAACTGAAACACACTAAATTGACTATAACTAAATTGACTATAACTATTTTGAATCTTTTTTTTTTTTTAAATACCAAAAAAGTGTTCTCTCCAAAAATTTCAGTCATAAACTTTTACGGTTCAGGAATTATTTCCAAAATTTTAACAAAACTCCGTTTAGATTATTAATCGTCACCTTAGTTGTTTGATATTTACAGCGTCTGAACAACAGAAATAAGAACAGTCGTAACAAAATGTGGCTCAAAAGTTTGTAAAATTTGCATCTGAATCTGGAAAGTTTCAGCTCTAAAACAATTGCAAACACTAGAGAAGTAAGGCACTTCTAAGGAAAGTTTAAACATTACAATCTGACATTAAACATAACTGATGAAACCTTTAATATTCGAAGAAACAATTTTTTGGTCTGAGGGAATCTCAAAATGGAATATCCGCAAAACAATCAACATCGATTTTCGATCCATCACATAACTTTCTCTATACGTGAGAGAGTAAAAACACTATTGTTTTAAAACGACCTGTATAATAAATAAAAATACATAAATAATAAGATAACGATTTTAAATTACAAACGACTTTTATCGAAAACGATCTACTTGAAAAATTGTAGTTTAATATTAAATACTCTGAATTTATGCAAAAATTAAACTGCATTTTTATTTCCTATTTACTGTTAAAATTTTCTTACTCTATTATATAAATAGCATTGTTAAAATTAAGGAATAAATAAATATTTTGAGCCAAATTATTAAAAAATAATGTTTACTTTTAATTGATTTAAAGTTTGTAAAACATAACCTTGTTTTATACCCCTATCTGCAATAGTCTCTATTGGGTTCTATTGTGTTCTCTTATAAAAATACAATGAGAGTTTCTGATGAAGTTTCAAGTTCGATTCAATTTGGGAGCATCCCCTATAAAATATTTATGAGTTTTCGCAGCAACCTCCTTGGGGAAATAAGCTAATATATTTACCTGCTTGACGTGTTTCCCTTATAACATACCTATTACATACATTGCAAACCATAACTACACATCAAACACGCAAAGATTTAAAATTCCAACCATTAAGCGACATACGAATATAGCAGTTCATAGCAATATATATATCGTTATAGCAGTTCAGGAGTTGATAGTATATAATCAGCAATGTTTACGTCCCGTAGTCTATTATTGATTTAAATTTTTAAACTGTTCTTAGTACAAAATACAAATGTCTACGTCCTTGATCTCAACCGTTGTTAAAAGTTTCATTCAGTATTGTTCAATTTTGGATGGTAAACAATGTTTTTACTCTCCTTAGAAATGTTCGTGTCATTCACTACTGTCTGGTGAAGTATTTAAATTCATGTAGAAATCTACAAAGTTTTATGAGGCAAACATTTTACTACAACAGTTCTTATTTCGGTTTGTTTAGTTTCTTAGAGGTTGTGAACTTGTAAAAAAAATCCGGGTGACGATTTAATCCTCAAAATGGAGTTGCGTTGAAATAAATTTTGTAAATGGTAACTGTTTTCTTTCATTATTATTAACTGTTAAGTTTCCATTAGTGTTGTTGAATCAAATTCATTCGAAAAATTTATTGTAATATGTTTTACTTAGATTTCTAGAAAGCCAAAGATTATGGAGGTTATGATGAACTACATTTTACAGATATTTCAGAAAAGTAAACATAATGAAGATTATGATGAACTAAATTGTACAACATTTCAAGAAAGGCGAATATAATGGAGGTTATGATGGACTCTATTATACAGATATTTCAAGAAAGGTGAACATATTGGTGGTTATGATGAACTAAATTGTACAGATTTCAAGAAAGGTAAACATAATGGATGTACAGACATTTCAAGAAAGGCGAGCATAATAGAGGTTACGATGAATTAAATTGTACAGAGATTTCAAGAAAGGTAAACATAATGGAGGATATGATTAACTAAATTGTACAGAGATTTCAAGAAAGGGAAAAATAATAGAGGTTATGATGAACTAAATTGTAGAGAGATTTCAACATAATGAAGGTTATAATGAAAAAATTGTATAGAGATTTCAAGAAAGGCAAACATAATAGAGGTTATGATGAACTAAATTGTACAGGGATTTCAAGAAAGGTAAACATAATGGAGGTTATGATGAACTAATTAAATTGTACAGAGATTTCATGAAATGTAAACATAATGGAGGTTATGATGAACTAATTAAATTGTACATAAATTTCATGAAAGGTAAACATAATGGAGGTTACGGTGAATTAAATTGTACAGAGATTTCAAGAAATTTAAACATAATGGAGGTTATGATGAACTAAATTGTAGATAGATTTCAACTTAATGGAGGTTATGATGAACTAAATGGTATATAGATTTAAACTTAATGGAGGTTATGATGAACTAAATTGTACAGAGATTTCAAGAAATGTAAACATAATGGAGGTTATGATAAACCAATTAAATTGTATAGAGATTTCATGAAAGGTAAACATAATGGATGTTATGATGAACTAAATTGTAGAGAGATTATAATTCCAACCTTATAATTTGGATGATTTTACAGATTCCTTATATTATCCTAATAAGTCGAATTTGACTGAGTTAGATCATCCCACCAGGTAGGCTTACATTTTGTTGTTCGCGTGTTCTTTTCACCGCATATATAGCGGAATACTATCTTAGTTCTACCATCACTGAAGAATGAGATAGTTCAATAGTGTAATCTTTCCTTCAACTTTACCACGCAAGAAATAAAACATTCCGTAATACACGCGATTACTACTCAACTACTCATCCCCCCCCCCCTAATACTAATTGTATCCCTAACTGTGTAACTATTTGTAGGTGGAACGACAGCGCTAAATGTATTCTGAGTTCAAGTTACCAGTTCAGATACCGAAACCAGTTTTCAAAAGTATTCCATTGAAATTAGTCTCCCTTTTATTACGCCAAATTTAAAACATCATTTCTTCAGAGGCTAAATACGACACACATCCATTAGTTGTTAAGGGTAAAATGTTCAGGTTACAAAAAGCAAATCTTCACATTTACAAATTGTATTGCCTCCATATTAAATCTAGAGTCCCTAGAAAAGACACACGTATAACTTACGGACATAGTAATATACAAACCTAGGTAAGTTAATACCGAGGGTTAACAATTCAATACTATTACTAGTTGATGGAAGACCCAAATAGCTACCTAACTGAAGCTCAAGACTATTTGATATCTAAAGAGTTAAAAGAAAAATAAAGAGCAAAGAAAATTCCTTGAATAATTAATCCTATGTCGCAAGTTCCAATATAAACTCTCCTGATACAACTGGTTAGAATAAAACTTGAACACAATTGTCACGTTAATTTATTCAAACGTATAAAAGCTAGGATTTTTATAAGAGTGTTTGTATTATTTTATCTCCTTAATCAATCGAACTTCACTGAGAAACTTTGAAGGCTCTCAAAGAAAGATGAGAGACTTTTATAAATTCTGCAAACTAAAAGTTTATTTATTTACAAACTTGTATTCATCAGAATATTCATGTTACATTGTTGATTTTAATAATGAAAAGATATATAAAGTTTTAAAATCGGTAACTGAGAATGTTTCAATTTCAACGTTAAATGTAATTTAATAATAAAAACAAAGTACATAAAAAAAAGTTACAACAAGTTTTGATGTGGATAGATAAATAAAGAGTATAAAATTTATCTATGATGTTGATCTCAACATATTAGAAAAGATTGTTTGAAGTTTTATATTTTATTAACTTTTCAAAAGTTTAACACCATCTGTAACCCATATATTATATAAAGTAAAATATTATAATAACCCCTTCCGATCCCTATTCCTTATTAATGATAACTAAACCGAGCACAAACTTCCTCACTAAACTACGAGTATACCCAAATCTAAATAAAATCTGAGCAAAACTATTCGTCATCAAAATATCAGTCGGTTCTGTCAAAAAAAGAACCATTGATATCGTTTTTTTTTCTAAAATATGTATATAATTAAATAGGGCTCTACTTGATTCCCTTATCATAAACGCCGTTCTCATCGTAAATCGTACTTGATTAAAATCCATCTTTAAATGATGGGATCAAGGTTCAATATTTGTTTAATTACTTCTTAACTGTAATATCTATTTACATACAATTTTTCACTTGGGTTTTAGCCGATTTTTGAAAACTTCCGTCATTCATAATACCCTTGTGGCCTATTTTTATATTAATTATCAATAACTCAGGAATAGGTATTTTTAAAGAGATAAATCCGTGTAATTCATATTTGTTTAGTTCGTGTCCTTAGAGGCAGCTACCCCCAAAATTTGTGAAAATATTCAAAAAAGTCCCGAGATGTCGCCAATATATGAATGACTACATACAAAATTTAATTAACATCGATGTGTACATATAATGTTTTACCGATCATATACTTTTTTCATATATACTACCTTTTTCTGAAAAAATAAAAAGCTGTTACTGGTACAAGTTTTGAAGCAAAAAATAACTGTTAGAGTATTTTACTCGGTAATTTAAAATTTACATGTTACAAATACATTTTGTAGTTTCTTGATATAACCTCGAATCATAAATCACCATAAGACTTATAAATTACCATACGTCGTACATACATAATTATCGCTGGAACATATATTAGTCGTCAACCGATTTCAGAGTCTTATATTGTAAATCTCACAGGTGTGTTTCTATAGTATTATAATTACTATTATTACAGAATACATTAATCTTAAATAATCCTGAATACATTAATTAATCTTATTTACAGCTTAAAGATGATACTTTATCGTTTACAAATATTTTATTATTTTCTCTCTATTGTTGTCAAATTTGTTATATTAACCTACTTAGGGCATAGAAATACGTGGAATATATACAAACTTCTACGGAGCAGACATAAATTTCATGTTTTAAAGCCAAGATAAACTTCAAACAGGTGATGATGTGATATTACCGAGTTATTATTCTTAGGCTTTGTAATTAAACACAGGAAGAGACAAGGAGAGGATGGGGAGGAAGAGGGATAATTGGTATTTACTTCTGTCAGTTCTCTTGAATGGGAAGAGAACATATATTACACACGGTATTTCTTACAACTAAGAATATTTATGAAGCTCGACGTAAAAGGTGTTCTGCATTAGATATTCATATATATCAGAAATCAGATCTTCAGTTTTAAGATGGTGTTTACTTCGTCGTACAATATATAAATTGATTAATCTTCTCTATTGTTGTCAAACTTGTTACAGTATAGAACTAAGTCGCATATACACAAACCTCTATGTAATGAAGAACATAAATTATAAGTTTCCGAGAGAACCATTTAAAGGTAAGATGAACTTAAGATAGGTGATAATATGATGAGATATAGCTGAAGTTATAATTCTTAGGTTATGTCATTATTCACAACTCATGGGAGAGGTTAGAAGAGGATATTTATGATGGGAAGAGGGATAATTATTAGTATTTACTTCTGTGCTACAGGTTCCTCTCTTCTACTTGACCTCAACAATTAAATAAGTAAATAAATTTATATATAAAACAAACTTATTAAATAAACATAATATTTATAAAATATAAAATTTAAAAATGTCTACTTTTACAATTAGAATTATCAAATTAAATATAGTAATCGAAAAATAAACAATGCTTATTTATTTGTAAATACAAACAAACAAAGTTACAAATAAATCAAAAAAAAAAAATACTAAAAATCATTAAATTAAGAACAGTTTAAAAAATCAAACATAACCTCACAAATATGGATTCAAACCACTTGCCGAAACAGCCTAGGGCCTAGATGCTACGAACTACCTAATACTATCATGAAACCATTGTAATGAATACATATGACCTACGAAATGTCTCGTAATTCAGAACGTTTAAGAAGAAAAATGCGTTCAGATATTTATGGTAGGTCTATATATTTATACAATCATACTTAATTTTTTTTTTTTTTTTTTTTAGTACTAACAACTGTTACAACGATTTTAATTTCCAATATTTAATCTCAATTAGTTACATTTATTTTTATAATTATTTATGTTTTACAAATTTGTTTTCAAAATTAAAGGAGTTTAAATAACTATAACAGCATCGATATTACAACTACTCCTTTTTAGTTGGAAAAGGACCTTCTAATTGTACCCCTTACCTCACTTAGTGAATTGTATTGTATTGTTTCACTAGTGAAACAGTTATTTATTGACGGATTTGGTTAATGTTTTGCATGTTGTAGGTATGTAGAAAAGTATACAGTAGTATACACAAGTAAATATGTGTTATACAAACAAAAAGATGACTGTTTAAAATAAAACAAAGGTTATCTGTTACAAAAGTATCTTAATTGTATTAATTACATTGTTATTACATCATATTTTACTAATTTTATTCACTTTTAAATTAGTAATAAAAGAACAATAATTAACAATAAAATACAAAAGAAGAAACAATAATCACTATTCAAATAGAAAACCATCTACTGTAATACATTGATAGCAGCGTCTAATGAAAGCTTTGTATATTAGGAAAGTGTTGTGAGATCTGGAGAGTTACATTTTCATTAAATATCTTTCGCTGTACTAATGGTGAAAATAAACTCTTATTTTATACCCAAAAAAAACAAAAAATAAGTCACTAAAGATTGAGCGTGGGATAATCGGAAAATAATATGTGTTCATCTTACACAAATAGGTGTTACATTTATATGTGTTAAGCCTTTTTTTTTTAATTTCAAAATCGTCCCAAACTAGTCAAACATACCTATGAAATATTTTAAAATTTAAATACATTTGTTTTTACGATACTAAACAAAATGTGTCACACGTTAAATTATTCTGTCCAAATTTGGAGCTTTAAGCAAAACAAAAATTACTGAAAATTTGTTTTTCTACAGCTTGTACTAAAAAACCTTGCAAATAATTTAATTAATAGCTTTTTTAAATTTTATAAAGATATTTATAATTCCCTTATTTCCATCAAAATATTTGTTGATAAAAAATATATATATATGTGTGTGTTTCGCTAATATACTTAATCAGAAGGTTATTCTTATGAGAATTTTGAAAACAAAATCACTCCCGTTGCTTCAAAAATGGACTTAATGTAAAAAAAAAGTAAACCCGAAAAGATAGCTCAAAAGTGGGTAAGAACGATAGTTCTGACTTAAAACTCGACTTTCAAAATTATAGGTTTCATAAATATCGTCCCAAAAATAAAAAACATTAAAAATAAAAAGCTATTTGTTATTCAATTTTACTAAAACATACAATAATATCGACATGTTATTCTTAAGAAAATTCTAAACAAAATTCACTTTAGCCATGGATTACCTCTCCTTCTCCCCCCCCCCACAAACAAACATATTAACATATAATCACTTTTAACTTTCCCACACAAACCTACCATAGATAAAATATTTTGCAAAAAATGTTTTTTCGGAGCCATGTCTGTCTTCTTCCTACTTGTATTTCTGCCAGCTGTCGTCTGTGTTAGGTTCTTAGCTACATACGCGAGGACAGATGTTAATCAAATTTTATGTGTGGGCCTATTTTGACCATATACCAAAAGTCATTTTATTTTTAAATAACTGAAAATCTAAGGGTGGTTGCTATAAAAAAACATAAAATTTCTATTTATCCAAATATTCTGGTTAATGAGTGTATCTGTAAAAACAATACAAAAAAAGCTCTTATAAAAAAACTAATTTTTTTAATTCGGCTCTACCAATATTATTCAAATTTTAGTGAAATGTGAAGATTAATAAGCCAAATCCGTGTGCAAAATCTCAAGTACGAACATACTATGGTTCAGAAATAATTATTTTAAAAAATAAATAACCTAAACCGCCGTCCTTAAATCTCAATTTTAATCAAATGCGATTTACGTTGAGGCACAAGCAAAGCAAATTTAGGTCGTACTTAATTATGTAAATATTTTGTTCAAAAACAGCATCCATTATTCATTTTAATTTTTTGACAGACAATTACTGAACTGACATTGTTGTGGATTGATAATTTAGGTTTTTTTCGTTTTTGGAGGGTGAGTAAGGTGAGAAAGTTTGTGCAATATTTTTTTACTGTTTATTTAAATGTAAACCTGAACGGTAACTTCTAACCGTTACCTTTATTACCAAACATGTATTTACCCTCACTTTAAATAGATTATGTAAGCCTCTTCTCTTGTGTTTTCAGAGATAAGAAGGGCGGGATGGAATGGTGTTTGTTATTCCATGGGTGTCTTCTGTTTTTGGAGACTAAAGCCCTAATATTACGTTTATATTGCAAGGGCTTAAGATACTGCCATTTAGATTACCATCGTCTTTATACTTACGGTTAGGGTTGCAGAAAGTTTCACTACAGCTAAATAAATAAATTTTCAAAAACCGTTCAGAAATAATTTTATTATTGTTTACTTTAAGGTACATATTAAAAACTATGTATGTTGATTACATTTAGAGAATTTTGTCTATGATCTTAATTTAAATTGATGTTGTCTAATAAAATATGGAGATTTTTTTATTGAAACAATTAAATACTGCGGTCATTTAAAAGCGAAAAATCGTTAACATTTATTAGTCAGTATTTGGCTCATAAGGTAAAAAGTAATAACGATCACTGTTAAATAATTTGTGTTGAAACTTATACACAATCAATAAAAAGAAAAAAGAAAATTATTCATGTTTTCAAGAAAACTACTTGTGAATTTTATTTCGTGTAAACTGTATGTAACCGTACTCATAGTAAATTTTGAATAATATTTATTGTGCAAGTTTTAAATCTATATCGTTATTCAGAACAATCATAAAACAGACTTTCTGTTCTGTTCGATATCAAATTTTGTGTAGTATTAACCTATTTAAAACATAGACACAAACAAACCCGCACACGATGAGTTCAATAAAAAGTTGATCGGCGTCAACATAGTACTTACCCAGCCCCATGTAATATTCATGGCAGATAATTTTAATGTAATATCAAAAATTGATTTCTTGGGAATTGTAGGAAATGTTAAATTCTATTGGTACATCAGAGGTCTTGCCCAGTATACAGAGCATAAGATAAATTTGTTTAAAACAGTTGTTACACAGGTTTTCTGAACATCATAATTGTGTATAACACTACTTTTCTTAACGTTGACTACATTTGTGTATATTAAACAGTCTCCACTCTCTCGCTCGTGTCAATGTCCTGGCTGGCCTAGTATCTGTACATATTTGAAAAACCCACTTGCTACGCTCTTGTCGGTGCCTCGGCCTTGTCAGACCTCTACGAATTTCACATTTTCTTGAGAGTACAGGGTTTGAAATAACATTTTTGACACTACCTTCGTTATTATTAATCGTAGAGAGATTGGTTTGGTCTGGGTTGTTTCAAATTGAAATATGATCATTGGTATCTAAATTAGTGTGTTATAAGTTAAATAACACACGAGATATAATGTTAAACTGTTTTATATGAACGCCATTTTTAATTCTATATGAACACACTATAGTCCTACATACAAAATATCTTAATTTTTGGGACCGTTACGTGTTTACGTAAAGACTACAGTGATACCAACGGCGAAGCGCGACATTGGAGACGGATAGACGTCATGTTGAAAACCACTTTTACGTTCCTAAGATCAAGATATGTGATGATCCGTCACAAAACTATGGTCGAACTTTTTTACGAATACCAAACTTGTCCTATTTAATTTAGTGAGTAGTTGAAACTTTCTTTAGATTCCAAGACAGTAAAAGTACGATACGATTTGTTCGACTATGAGAAGAATTAACAAAAACAGGAAAATATTTAGAACTTGAGTTCTACATTTAAAAATGGAGGACATCTGTCGCAATTTTTAACTTACAACTGGACACGACTTCCTGAATGAACACCTGAGGAGGATCAAGATTTTGGATTATGACAACTGCACATTATGTGAAAGCCCGGACTCCGTCGTGAACAAGGACCATCTCTTGGTCTGCAGAATGCTGGATAAAGAGAAGCAGAGGAAAAAAGACCTCCCTGGTCTCTACTGGGAAGCAAGATAAAATATGGCGTGAGCCAGCAAGAACCATTGGACAACAACAACAACAACATTTAAAAAAAAAAAAGAATTTAATTACGTGGTTATTAGATTTTTTTAAATCGCTACACACACTATGCATACTTTAGAATGCTAAACTATTCAACATTTATGAATAGCATTAAGAAGTTTGAATTATATATGACTTGTCTGTGATCCCTACACCCCATTTAATGATGGCAAATTAATTATTCAGAGAGTATTTAGCATTATTCACTTAATACTTCATTATTGAACCCTTTCTATGATGTTTAATGATCGTCTAATGCCCAGTTTGAATCAAGAAGAGAATTAAAACCATTCACTTTACAAAGCGTCTATATAAATATGACTTTAACATAAATAATATGAATATCTATGTAATTGAAATTTTGTTCTCTGGATTCCTCGTTTTTAAACAAAAAAATGATGATACAATTTAAACGTAATTTAAAATTCAGTATTTTCATTGCAATTCCGCATTTGTTTCAGTTTCTAGACTATAATAAATCGTCTTATAACACTTTACGTCTCAGACTTCTAAAGTATAATAGGTTTTCCCCAATATTCATTTTCTACGTGTTCAAATAAAATAACAAAATCGTTTGGCAATATCAGCTAAGGCAAGAGATAATTTATTACTTATAAAACATATTCATTTATTTACTGGAACACCATTAAGTATTTACCTCTCAGACAATTAGTAAGATCATCATTTACATTTAGCTCACAGAAACAAGATAATAAATGACACAGCTGACCATATGTTTTTATATTAATCCAGATCTATTGACCACGAACATATTTCCTAAAAGAATCTGTTGCTCCCCAGTTTAGAATATTTGTCGTTCTAAACTTTACCCTTAAAACAAAACTGTAACGCAAAAAAAAAAAAGAAATGGTCTCCCTTAGCTTTCTTCTTCTCCATAATTGGCCAAATCTTGACTGTCTGTTCTCTCAAGTCTCAAATTTCAATTCCGCAGAGTTCTTTCCTGTGCCGGGACCTTCCACACATGGCACCAAAATCTCTCCAAGTGAGAGACCATCCCACTTGACTGATCCCCTAGAAAAAGCCCTTCTCTTTTTTCTCTTTGGTTATTTAAAACCTTTCCATCTCCCCTCCTCAACTATGATATTTTCACATTCAATATTCACTACACTAGCAGACCCAGTCAACTTTTGCACAACTTCTCACTCTATGCTGCATTTCACAAACTAGACCACCTTGCCTTACTTACATTCTTCAGCTATAAATATATCTCTTGCCTAATCACTATTGTACAAATTTAATCATACACCTTACTTACTCCTAACAATATTTAATATTACATACAACTTATTCCTAACAAACATATCTTTAACAAATTTCTTCTTTTTTTATATAAATCAGACGAATTATTTAAGCACTTAACACCCCCACTTGGCTTATTCACTAATTTCTGTCCGTCTGTCTCTCTGTCTACCTGTCTGTCTATCTGTCTCTCTGTCTGTCCGTCCGTCCAGCTTGTTTTCAACTACAATGTCGCCATTCTCAGTAATACATTAACTACAACAAACAAAACCAATTACATTGTATTTCTGAGGGACATAGTCTACTTAAAATATATCACTGAAAGTGGTGAAATTGTCTCTGAAACACATTTGATTATTAAACATTGTGTAGTAAAAATGTGTGTTATGTTTATTATTTTTAGAAGATATAAAAAAAGTTTTTATGTTAAAGACCGTAGGTGCTTGGTGGTTGGTGGTATTCCATTTTAATAATTAAAACAAACACTTTTTAGTATTTGAATGTAAACTAACTTGACAATGCTGTAACTAGCGAAACCATGATCGGTAAATTTTAAATAAAGTTGTGGTTTATACTAAAAAGTGATTGTTTTAATTATATAAAACAAGTCTCAGATGTATTTTTATTCTTACTTGAGTTGTGTAGGTGCACCATGCAGCCGGTTTCAAAATTTTATTTTTATATCATGAAAAAAAATTTTCAATTGTATTTTAGAAAATAGGTAAGAAATTGAGTAGAAAAAAACTTTTTTATAGTGTTATAACTCAATATTCAAATTACCATAAACACTCCCGAATTTGACAGTTTTACATTAATGTTCCCAATTTATATTTTTACAAGTAAATACAACCACGTCAATAATTCTTGATTTGTACGCCTAACTCGGTACACTTATTTCTCAATATAATTTCAAAAATAATACATATTATAATAAATACGAGATAAAATGACTTCGTCTTGTACACTGAGAGTGGCTCAATCAGTTTCGGCGTCTACCTGAAACGGATGACTCTTGAATCCTAAATACCTTTGGAAGCTTTGCAATGTGAGTACGGACGTGACAATAACCGAGGTACCTATCTGGATCTAATTCTTTTTCACATAGTCTAGTGTTACATCCCTCTCTTTCATTTTCCTATCAGGTCTCTTTTGACTGACTTTTATTCTCTTCCTCACGAAATTAGATGATTTGAGGGTTAGGAGTATTTATTTTATGTTCTTTTCTTCCTTTTAGTTTTTTTAAAGCGATGTTGACAGAAAGGATTTTTCTTTAATATAACAAGGAAAAATAAAATCACAAAGTTCAGTGATTGGTGGATAATGTAATTTTTTTTTTATCAGTGTCTCAGTTAGGCTGCCCCACGTCCACAATACTCTAGCCAGCGTAAAGTTTGCCCGTTATGTGAATTTTAAAAAATCACATAAGATATGAAATGGATTCTAAACATATACGATAATAGTGTGTTTTAGTCAAATTCTAACATGTCCATATGACATAAGAACTTTTTAGATTGCAGTAATTTCTTCTTTCAACTTTAGTTTGTAACTTTAAGTCTTTAATAGGTTATAGGTTAAGGTGATTTTAAATCGATATGGTATAAGGCGGTACATCTATCTGTACATCAGAAGCATTAAGTCACGCGATCTATCTGGTATTAACCAAACTAAAAATACATTTGTGTATAATTCCGAACTATAAAAGCATTTTATTATCAAAATAATAAATTGTTCAACTATACTGAATTTGTACATGCCTTCGTATTATAAATGTCAAATAATAATTATTTTAAATATTCAAACTAAATACAGTTTTACAAAATAAATTTTCAATTAATTTAATTAAGGTCATTTCATGGCTGTCCTTACTACAATAATTACAATTTGAATGGTTTTTGAAAACATTTTCAGCCAGCGTTCTACAAGCTAATACTGTCATGTGTTTTGTGTTTATTATTTTTTTTTGTAGATCAAAAGTTATAAGCATTGTGTATATAAAACTAACTATTATCATAACATCAGAAGAGAATCTAATTAGTTTTCCTTTACAAATACAATTATTAGTAAAATAGGTGTGTAGGCTGAGATTAAGCGGATTGTCTTCCAAAAGTAGACATTACTAATTACATATAATTTACAAATATTATTATTATTTATATGACCACTAATTTTATTGAAAAAGCCAATTAATTTTTAAGAATTCATAATTTAGATTCCTTAATCTCGGGGTAATGATAAAATATTTTAAAATTTGTAATAGAAAATAAATAATTCTTTTTTTTATAAATGGTTTATTAATTATTCAAATATTATTTGTTATCTATTTAATGACAACATTATTAAATCTGAGCTATATTTATGTATTTAAAACAATTATTAAATCTAACAGCTATAAAAATATGTTATACATCGGACACTTATAAAATATGCCTACAACTTATATTATTCGGTAACCATATTCTTTGAAGTTTACACTTCTTTCTCTCGAATGCCAATTTTTTTAATAAAATAATTAAGAAATACAAACTGAACTCATGCTCAATTGCTCACAACTGACAAATTTATAATTACCTGTTTTTGTAATCGGTCACTTAGTGGGTGGTTTTGTAATATTAGCTGGAAACTCGAACAGAGTAGGCACAGCATCTGGTTTAAGGAATTTATAATTACAATTTGCTCGTATTTGATATTGAACAGCAGTATATCCGACTGCTTGAAGTATGAACAAAGTGCTTCGTTTTATTGAAACAATCCATTTTTCTACAATTCAGGATTTCGACGAAAACTGGAAAAATCCAAGTCATTAGTCTATAAGTACAGATGTATGCAGAGCAACTCGTAACCATCATTATAACATTTAAAAGGTCTTTTAATCAAATAATCACAAAACCGAATAGCGGCTCAGAACAACAACTCGTGTTAAGTAAACAATGACTACCCTACCATGGGGGAAGGAGGGCCGTTTTCTACATCCTCTAGCGCCTTTAATAAGCTATCCTGTTATATTTAAATCGATACCGCCTGAGATAGATGCATTTAAAGCGGTATCATGTGTCATTGAAGGCACTGGGTCTCCGCTCTGCTTTGTTTGAGTTTTTAACTACTGTAACTGTTTTACTAATTCTAAAAGGTTATAGCAATGAAGTTGTTATATATAATTATTTTTTTTAAAAGTCACACGTTGGTGAGCCAAATATAACAATGGAAGTTTGTTATATGTTTTTATTTATTTGCAACACTACTAAAAAGGAACAACTTATGATTATTACTCATAAACAACACCGTTTACCTGGATGAAACAATCTCTTTCTTTTAATTTTTTAAAAGAACAAAATTACATTAGCAATAAAACATATACATGAAATTTATACTTACTATCTAGAAAAACATTTACTCTCCATTCATTCCTTAAGATTAATTTATTTATCATAGACAATTTTTAAAATTACAAATTTACTTTATTTTAACTCTTGTTAAAATCTTCAAATTATCAGTTCCTTTTAGTTTAATATTTTTCTTTACAATTTTATTTAAGACTTTAAATTATTATTAACATTGATCATCTTTTTATTTAATCTCGGCTAGCTCAGTTCTTTACAATTAATTTAAAAAAAACAACAAAATCTTAATCTCGGGTCTTGGGTTTTTTGAATGGCTCAATCGAAAGTGAAATCAATTCTAGGTGAATTTAATAATTAACAATTAATTGGTTTTGTACTTATCAAATCTGCTGGTCCTTCTTGCTCGGTCAGTTAGCACTTTACACTCCACCTAACTTTAATTTATCCTTTTATTAAACAAAAAAAAACACAAAACACCACACTGCTTAAACACTTTCCGTTGGTATTTAACGTTGTCTCTCTTTCCCAGATGCCGTTCCAAATAGGCCTCTCCTTCCTCGAAATCGTCCCAAAATCTGTCTCTCCTTCCTTGTAGTCGTTCCAAAATTACAGCGCCTGTTCTACGATGATTGGTCCCTCCTTCCTCTGGTGAATTTAAACTCCTTTTCCAAATCTGTCTTTTTGTTAAGAACTCCACAAACTCCAAATCTAATTTCCTTTACTAATTCAAACTTTCTTTACTTCAATTCAACTTTACTTTCAACTTATCAAAAACCTTTAAATATAACGAGACTTCCTGTCCCTTACTCGCTGAAAAGAAAAACTATTCTTTTGTACACAGCGCACTCTTGCTGTGTACGCGACCTTCCGTCGTGGCGACTCTGGTAAGACCCCCTAACAAACTATTTTCTAATATTCCTTCTCTAAAACACTGTTTTTCGCGCCCTGTTCGCTGATTTGTCGATTTCTACCAACTTTCTCTGCTTACGACTTTCGCAATTCCTACTGGTTGTTTTTGAATTCTGCCGTTGTGTTTTTTAAGTTTGGAACGTCTCCGATTGGCCGACCTACTTTCTACTTGCGTTTTTCTAAATACCGTTATAATGCTGCTTTCCCTTGATTTCTCTTTTTTTTCTAGTAAAAACTCTGCTACCCTAAGAATTCCGTTATGTACACACGTGTTGGCCTCAAGGTTCTTGAAATCTTAGTGCTATTGTAGCCTAGCACGTACAATTTTTATTACAGGCGGCATCTGCCGTTTTCTCTTCATTTGTTTCTTAACATGGTGCTATATTTATTATTTTATTCAAGTTATATTTTAATTAATTTATTTTTAGATTTCATGATTGATGATTTTATTTAGTTTAATTTAATTGATATCATGATATCGTTACAAGGTTGCATGTTTAATCATGAACCAAATATTTACAAAAGCCTTACAAATACAGTAAATAATCAATAATATATTTTATAAAGGTGTGGTCAAGGTCGCTCTCCGAACTCTTATTATTGTCACTTTTGGATTCTTCACCTAAGTTCGCTATGATATAATCACTTACTTATGTCAATTTGGGCTCTATTTCTAAATATTTTTTTCTTGTACGTTCATACAGTGATCTACACTAGACTGCGGTGTAATATCTTAGCATGTGTCCTCAACAAGTTTTTTTATACTTCGTTCATTGAAAATTAAACGTTTCTTTTGACACACATATAAATGGCTTATTAATTATTCAAATATTATTGTTTATCTATTTAATAACAATATTATTAAATCTGAGCTATATTTATATATTTAATCTTCTGCGTAAGGTTAATGTCTGGATGTTATAGAGGTAGACGTAGAACAAAGTGTACGGCTTCTGAAAAAATCGCATCAATTTTAAACATTTTATATTTTGATTTTGCTTCTGTTAGCCTACAACTCAGGATTAAGGGGAGTCGGATGGCCCTATCTTGATATTGTTAAATTGAACAAATTCTAATTGAAAAGGGGGTACCCTTATCTCATGAACCATACAAGATATATTTATACATATTTTTGTTTTATTTTTCATACTTAGCGGTCATTTTGTATGTTTGGATAAAATAAATTATAAGTCCTTAAATTTTTTTCTGGATTTTGAAATTTAGATGTTTTAACCCTATTTTTTATAACAAAAAAATAACCCAACATATAAAATGATTAGCTAAGTGTGACAAACAAAATATATATATATATATATATATATATATATATATATATATATATAAAGATATTTTTATGGTTGGTGGGAAAAAGGTACTTTTGTAAGGAAAAACCGCTGTTTTTCAGAAATCGCGTTTAAAATTAAAACATTGGGTTAGGTTAGATTACAATGTATTTACACTTACTTTAAAACAATCCAGCACCATAAAATGTTTCACTTTACATAGGTGACAAATTCTTGATACACTCTAATACGTAGGTTAGAAAAATGCATCGATTATATGATTTTTTGTTTACCGATATAAAATTACAATTTGAAAATTAATTGTTGTTTTCTGTGTAATTTCTTTCAAACCAACCCCGTAAACTTCCACTCAAGCCAACCACTGTTAATTTATAGCGGGCTTCTCCCGCCACCGTACCACAGGTTGGAGTGAACCAAACTGTAAGGAAAAAACCTTGTGTTTTAGGTGGGGATAGAACCCCACAACCTTCGGTACCAATCCTTGATCAAGACGCCGCCTCAAGTCTCATAACAACTAAGACACTGAGGTATAGTAAGTTATTTAACAACACTTGAGTGATGTCAGATTGCCTATCCTACCCCGTAGGTATCGCTAGTCCTGAAAAAATCAAAGTCTTACCTTTTATGTATCTTGAGAAAAATGTACACAAAAATTGTACTTTCATAGTTTTAAAAAAAAAAATGGGTTCACGGCTCAGATATTTGAAAAAACGTTTTGGAAAGCAAAATGACTTGTATGTTAGCCCACATTCTCCAATTTTGTTTAATTTGTTTTTGGATAACGTATACAAATAATGAACAAGCGTTAGAAAATTATTAGAGCTTGTAATGCAAGTTTTCTAGTTACGCATTCAAAAAGTAATCCACAAAGAACAAAATCATATGAAACTAGGTCTATTATATTAATAAACATACATAACGAATGTAATTTCCTAAAAACTGTTCGTGCACTAACACAAATGCCTATAAATCTAGTTTGACTCAACAGATTTCAATAAATAAGGTCTTAAATTAATCCTGAAAAGACACAGAACAAAAAAATATATAAAACCAAAAATCTTTTTCTTTTTTTTTTCATTTTGAGCCACCCGACTCCCCTGAAACAAGTAATAAGAATATACAATTGTTTCAAATAATCTTTTCTAAATGTGTGTTTGGTATTCTATCTGGATGTAATGAACTCAACGTTATGATAAGGCGCATTATCAATAACAATAACTAAGTTTGCTGGAATATTTGACAACACATTTTTTCTTATCCACCTGTCGTAATTATCAAAATTCATGTCAGTGTGATAGTCACAGGTTTTTAACCGGACTCGAACATCAGTAACGCCTTTTGTGCAAAACCGTTGTCGTTTCCCGCATGGACAATTATTATGAGCAGTCGTCCATTGTTGAAAGGTTTTTCAATCCTGTATCGTCACTCTAATATAGGTTTTGGTGTGATTTATATGACTATAAGTTTCGTCCATAAAAACTACTGGTCTCCCTTGGACTCTATGCTGTTGCAAATTTAAAATACCTACGGCGCTTTTCCCTATTGTCATTATTTTCAATCAAAAGTTTCCAATTATTGACGGTTTTCCTCCATCTATAATTTAACTTGTTAACTAACCTAACCTTACCAAACTTAACTTCTCTGCTAAATAAATATTACGGAAATTACATATTATTTTAGTTAATTAACAACTGAAGATGTTATCATTTAAAAGTCATCATAAACTAATGTTTATAGCATAATTTCTTTTCATTTCATTTGGTGTTTGAAATTTCAAAAATATTTTATGTGAATGCAAATCACCTGATAAAAGTATTAAATGACAGTTGTTCAACCTAAATTCAAAAATATTTGTTTGATGTGAAAACTGTCCTACATATCATTGTAACGTTTAATGAAGGACTTAAACCGCATTAAAACATTGAAATATAATACCGCCTAAATAAATATGCAAGCTTGTAATAGTATGGTGTTGATAGGTTGTGGTATTTATTTAATAACCTCTGACAGAAATGTCTACTGATAGAGTAGACCCACTAAACACATCGCTGTTTAAATGCACTCTACAGAGTAGTTGAAACTTTTATTATATACATTATTATGTTGAATGATCAGTAACCAAAGTGTGCTCAACATTTAACAATACTTTAATTAATGTAACACTTTGTTAAACATTTTTACTGATTTTTCAAAATAAAGAGTTTAAACTGAAGTTAACATAAAAAACGAAATTCCAATCATTAAAAAATTAACGGTATGTGTGTGTATTAGAATCTCAGAAAATTACCTTGAAATATTTAATTTATAAATGTCATATTTGACCTATATTTACTGTTGTCTTTTTCAACTATTCCCTAATCAGTTTTTAGCAATATTTGTTTGTATTCGTTTCAGTCTACTATAGACTACGTTGACGTAACCTCAAGTTGTTTCTTACCCTTATTGGAGAATTCATTATCCTCTAGTTTTCCTATTCCATATTATCGTCTTTTTCCTTTAGATTCTCTATTCCGTCAGATCCTTCACCTCTGCTTCTTTTCCTTTGAATCAGGTTCTTATCGGTCGTTTCCTCTTCGCCTACTCTGACTTCTTTTAAGTCTAGGTACACTCCCTTTATCCACAGTATTTGTATCTTCCTGGTAGTTCATTACTTTCTTGGCTACCCTGTTTAAGTCCATTCTTTTTGGGTGTCAGTAAAAGGTCATATTTTTTTTCTCGTTATCGTTTCTATATTTTCGCACTTCTTTTCTTGATACTTAGTCTATATGTATGTGATTCTTCTGTCGCTTTTCTAAGAAGTTGAGCTCTTTTTTTCTCGATTTCGGTCGGACCTTTCCTTGCGATTGTCTTTTCTGTAGTAAGACATTACGGCTTGACTACTGTAAGTGTCTGAAGGGGATTTGGATCTGTAGACTTTTCGACAGCAAAAATCATTTGTTTTAAAATTAAACATAACGCATTGTTCTTCGTTTAATGTGTTGTAACAAATATTTTAGACTGCAGTAAGAAGGCTCCTAAATATGTGGTACATTCCTAGAATCCGGATTCAAGTGTAGGCTTATTGTTTTAAAATTTTATACTTTTTAAACATAAAAACTGAAATTTTAGACCTACTTTTAGGTCAATAATTATAATTATTTAGCCTCTCATATAACTCAATAATTACTTAACTTACACAAATATTAATTGAAAGTTTTATTTCCTTGCAGACTAGTTTTTTAAGAAACTCTATTTATTAGATTATAGTAAGGTAGAAGCTAACTATTAAAACTAATAATGATTTTTCAATTATTTCTATTTAATATTTAATACTTATACATATAGGCTTGTTTTTAAAGTATAATTCAATGCTTCAATAATCCAAAAATAGACCAAGAAAATAAACTGACAAAATATAAATAATCCATTAGTTAACGCGTTATAAGAATATTTTAATAGATGTTGAACAAAGTGACTTTTACTTTAATTAAGATAAATTGTGAATCTTGATTTAATATACTATGGGCCAGTGACCAACCTCTGTTAAAATTTGCCTAATTGTACTTTTACAACACATCATTTATAATTTAACAATTCGTTAATATTCTACTTTTTATTACCACAGTTGGTGCCAATTTATACATTAGCTTTCGCCGCATTGCCATTGTTTGAACTATTTTAACGGAAGTTTATATTGTGGTGGTAAAAGCAGATTATCGCAGTATAGTGTTCATAATTGTTTTGCCAAATATGAGGAGGTGATAGGGAACATTAAAATAAACAAAATAATTATATAAACATATTCCCTGAAACGATCCTTTCCGTCTGTCCGTCATTTTGAAGCTTTTTTTTCAATAACAAGTTGTAACTCCAGAACGAATATCAACTTTTACAAAAAAATATATTTTATTAATTTGTACAGTTAAAAAAAACATATTTTTTCATTTAAATTCTTTTGCTTCTCTTTAATTTAGTTTTATACATTTTAAATTACTGCTATTTTGAAATCGTTGAATGAAAAATTGTAAGATTTTGAAAAACTACAAGTGAATAGTATAAAAAGTTCCACAAAATTTTGTATCTATGCGTTTTGGAGATATTACTTATTATTGTTTAAAGAAAATGTCGGAAAGCCGTAAAAGAAGCATTTTAACACATAAGCTTAAACTTCTTTGTGTCTTTTGATGTAACCTATCACCTTCCCAAGTTTGGCAAAACATTGTATGAACACTTTATATAAGATTAAGATGTTATATAGAAATTGTCACAGTTATATATAATAAAACTTTATACAGCTGTTTTTAAATCAAAAGTAATTTGTATAGCCTGGTTTTTATTTAAAGTTACCTTACTCCACCGTAGATGTCATGAAAATATAAAGGCAATACTTTACCAAAAATGGTTAAATAACAGACATTCCAATTATTTAAATAATTCTAGTTAAGTTAATCTTATATAATATGGGATTAATAACAATTATTATGAGCCATAAATCGATTTATCTGGAAAGACAAGGTTAATACTATAAAAGGAGCTAAATTTATAAAATAAAATTAACACTTTTGAACCCTGCTAGTAGCACTTATTCAGGTACAATCTCCATATAGTCGACCGCTAACAAAAATGCTTTCTATAGGCCTATTGTTATCTGGAAAAATATTTCTTTTATAGCCTAATATCAAATGTCATTAAAAACTTAAAATATATATTAAAAAACAAAAAATTATCAGATTGAATTATTTAAAATTTACTTTAATCATATAAACTATAATTCCTAGCAAACGAGCTAATAAGATAATTAGTTACAGAGTTACATGAAACCAAAGTTATATTCCCCGATTCTAAAAGTTCTAGATTCTAGGTCGATGTAAAACATAAATTGTAAAAGGAATTCATTGTAAACGTGCTACAAAGTTTCGATCGATAACAACAAAACTTTTTGTATGCAATAAATTGATTCACTTTAAAATACATTTTCTTCTATCTTCCATCTTCCTTTATATACGAATATTCTATGACGAACCAATTTAAATATGATATTTTACTTTTTACTCTTTGTTTCTGAAAAGTATATGCTAATGGTATTAAGGTAACCTATATTATATAAATGTCGTTCTTTTCCGTCTTTAGTTAGAGCGATTTTTAGATCAATAGGAGCAATTTAAACTATTAATAAAATTACTTGAGACTAATGTTCCCATTTATATATATATATATATATATATATATATATATATATATATATATATATATATAGACTACAATTTTCTTTTAACTTCGCCGACAGATACTAGAGATCCAAGTAATTTATGAACTTGTTATCTCTTATACTCTTTTTCAAAGTAGAAAATTAATAAATTGAAATAAATTTGTTTTTTATTTTCCCAAAATTAAACTGCCAAAAATTCAGCACTTACATAAACACTGTTTTGGATTATTTATATACCCTTAATATTAAATGTCAGGGTCATATATTAAAATGGATTATTTATTTCTTCACAATAATTTTATTTAACATAATTTTTAATGAAACTTATTTTACCACTTGCTGCATAGTTTAACAAAATTGTGTTGAAATCGGATCCGTAGTTTAGGCGATTTGTGTCACAAAGACAGTGAAGGGAATAAATACAATATTGTAATTGTATTTATATAATTTTCAAATTTGTTTATTACTTTTGAAATAAAAACTCCTTAAGTAAAACTAAGTTTCTCAGATTTCGTGAAAATAATGTTATTCAAAATTTCATTTATACAAATTTTAAATAAATTTAAAAATGAAATTTTATTATTTATATTCTGGTTTGACGTAATATTAATTTTATTTGTGTATTTTGGGTTAAGTATAAATGTGGCTACCAATTTTACGTAAATGGTCTCTCCAGTTATTGATTTAGAAAATTTGTATTTTTACCCTATGTTTATGAAACTTATTTTAAATGTACTTTAAGTGTTGCAATCAATTTCAACATTATTTTATTTTCTCAGAGGCAAATATAACTGATCATACACACAAATCTTCAGAAACAATAACTAGTTTCAGACGAAAATTCAACTGTCTAAAAAAGTCTGAATTACCAATGTCATTGTTGTAAGACAAGCTTTATAAAATCTCGATTTTTACGGTCATTTATAATTTGTATTAACAGTGCCATCAGATTTTCGAACTAAACTAACTTTAGTTTTACACAAGTTTTTCAAAATAATATTTAAATTAGAACAAAAGGTTTCCAATTGACAATTTCATCCAACTCAGTATTTGTGTAGGCTTGTAACAAAGGTCTCTTCATGGTTAGCGAGTGAAAAATAATAAATGTATAAAACCTTCTATTCATAGGCTATGTAACATACAAACCGTACAAATTAGATCTGGAAGTCGCAAAATTAAAAAAAAAATAATTGATTACATGTTTTATTCGACAATTATGAATTGAAAACATTACACTACGTACATAATTGCTTATAAAAGTTTAGTAAATGTTTGAAATACTTGGAAATATTAATTTTACCAAAAATATCAGTCAAACAAGTATAAATTTATACATTTAGTAGATAGTAGACTGTGTTTCACAGATATTAAAAGATTTTTGTTTTTGTTTTGTTTTAGATATGTAGGTTAATGTATAATTTATAATTATATGTGTGCTACTATATGTATAATTTATAACCTACATGCTAATCATAATACTTTAAATCCGATTGCATTAACCAGAAGAATCGCAAAATAGACTTTCCATTCTATCTGATTATCAACTGTTTTAAACATTATTTATTACAACATCTAAACAAAGGTAATCTATAACGGACAATATTTAGTGTAGTTTTCAACCAATTTACAAACAAAACAAAATGAGATTTCAATCAAATTTATTCGACCATCTAAAGAAAAGAAAGAAATAACAAACAAACAGAAAAGGATTTTGAAGCAAATTCCAACAATTTAAAAATAAAAATAGATGTTTTTTCCCCTTTAAAACTAACATGAAAATACACATAATTGATAGGTCATGTACATTAGACTAATTTAAAAATTGAGAAATATTCAACAGTGATCGTGTCAAGTTGTACAGTTTTAATTGTAAATTATAACAACTAGCCCCATATATATATATATATATATATATATATATATATATATATATATATATATATATATATATATATATATATATATATATATATAGTTAAAACTTGTATCGAAATTGGACATCTTATCTTCATCAATAGAAAAGACAAGTCAGAATTAGTAGGGAAGGATAGAACTTAATGGTGCAATACTTTATGGTTAATAATTTTGTTTACTGAAAATGACATCACTAATGAATTTACTTATATTGTGATCAAGACCAGTGTGTTACGGCAAGTTAAAGAAATATTATTATATTGATGGCCATGAAATAAATACTAGTGATGTATAAAAATATTTTAAATCAAATAAGGGGTATGGATGAAATATGATTTAGGTAATTATGATCATCCCAGATTTGATTGCAAACATTTTTTTAATGTTAATAAAGAATTTAGTAGGAATTGTATTTAAAAGACATATAAATCTGGTATCTATGGAGGTAGGTTTTCTACAAAGTAAAATCTAATGTAATGTGTCAAAAATATTTTAGTAAATTTGAAAATATATTTGGTGATGAAGTGCTTACAGATGTCATTTGGTGATAATTTTGAATTAATTTTAAACAGGATAACCTAATCTGTCTTAGAAGCCAAATATTGTATCGCTAATGCTAAGATAACTTTATAGTTTATTGTTCGACTAACTGAGTTTTTACAATCCACTGAATTTTTAACCTGATTCTCACAGTTAAGCTGCTACTAGTGCCACAACACACAACTGTCACTGTGTTTGTTTTACGAATATGAATTGTTAAGATGTGTGTGTTTCATAATATTATTTAGGAATAATAAATAATTAGCACTGAAATAATCCAAACTATTTACAGTCATGTTCAAACTAGATTTATTATGTAAAGGTATAATATCAAAATAATGATAGCACATTTATACTTTTTCTACGATAATTTTAAGTCTGTATTTCAAAGATATTATTGTTTTTGCACAATTAATTTTAAATGACTAATTCTTGCATAAAATGATGGTGTTAATTGTGCAAAAAAGATATAAACCAATTCGTACTCAATAGCCGCTTCTGTAATTCTTTTTTTTCAACACTTGTCTTAATACATTTTTATTTCTCAGTCTCAATTTCAGTACAATACACTGTACTTTCATCATTAACACAATGTACCCTTAATTCCCCCCCTCTCTCTCTCTCTCTCGCTCTCTCTCTCTCTCTCTCTCTCTCTCTCTCTCTCTCTCTCTCTCTCTCTCTCTCTCTCTCTCTCTCTCTCTCTCTCTCTCTCTCTCTCTCTCTCTCTCTCTCTCTCTCTCTCTCTCTCTCTCTCTCTCTCTCTCTCTCTCTCTCTCTCTCTCTCTCTCTCTCTCTCTCTCTCTCTCTCTCTCTCTCTCTCTCTCTCTCTCTCTCTCTCTCTCTCTCTCTCTCTCTCTCTCTCTCTCTCTCTCTCTCTCTCTCTCTCTTTGTTAACTCTAAAATGTGAAAATATCCTTCAAGTTTAAAATTCAGTATAATAAGTAATAAAATATAAAACTAGAGATAAAGAGAATAGTTTAAAGAGAGTAGAATGTTAGTAAAACGGAATCCATTAACGTTTTAATGATTAAGAACTACACATTTACCAGTGATCTGCTTTAGACACCATGTCATGTTTATAACCTCAAATACCACTCCAGCTGTTTTTATGACAAGACTAATGGTTTCCGTCATATAATCATTTTTAGACCTTCTTCTCGATATTATACTAGTATAATCGGTTTTATGGAAGATAATAAATTTATAATAATTTCTCTTCGCCATATTTGAACGTCATCAATTCTTGTGAACAATATACCACTACACAGTTGAAGTATTTATTTTTAAAGTTACCTGTAATCTGCTACGTTTTCGAGATCTAAAAATGTGTGACTGTAAGGAATAATATCCATCTGTAAAAACTATATATTTATTGACATAGGGATTTTGTAAATAAGTTTTTTAAAGAAACTTTTGTTATTACATTCGATCATTTTGATTAGTGACTCTAATACATTCATGACTATAGTCATTACGATCGTGGCAATTCCGAGAGTCCCTAGCTGGTTCTACAACTTTTCTATGTAGTCTTGGGTTAAATCACATTCTTTTATATTTTCTATTAAGTTTCGCTTAACCAATTCTTGTTCTTTTCCGACCCTGGCGCCTTTAGATTATTTCAGGGCTAGGGGTCTTTATGTTATCCTTTTTTTTTTTTTTTTGTAAGCCGATGATGACCGAGAGGTTTTTGTCTTTAAACCACTAAAAAAATAGTGACTAGTTGACCAAAAGATCTAACTAAAAGGAAGCTACCACTAGTTGACCAATGCCATTGCCATTGACATAATTATTCGTCTTTCTACTAGTGAGCCTACATGTCTTTCCTCATCATTAAAGTCGAATCACTGGACGAGTCTATCTCAACACAAGGTTTTTCTGGCATATATATTTGTGTTTATATTTTAATTTAAAATCAAGTTTTTTAAGTTATTTGTACGTACATATTCAATTTTAGAAAACTGCGTAAAACACTTGAACTGTTTTGCATCCAGTTTTAACAGAACTTGCATGCATTTGACCACCCATTAAATATCAATTATTTCATTTTAATTATTCACCATCTGGTTACTAAAATAGTAACATAACTAGACCACATGATTAGCTTAATTCTAGATTTAAAGCAAAACTTTTTAAAACAATCTTTTAAAAAATTATTGATTTCTGTATGTTCAGAGTTCCTCTTAAGACAACTTATTGCACAAAATTAAGAAATTTTCACAGTTATTTGTAGTGAACGCATTTGAATGTAATTAGTATTTCAGAGCTTCTTTAGGAGAGGTGAAAAGTTGAAACTGGAAGTTGTAACTCCTCGTCTTGAACCCGTTTTTTAAAACTGTACATAAAATAGCTCATTAATAAGCTGCAATTATGCATTTGTTCTCCTTATTATAATGCCAATCATGTTCTTAACCTCAAAATAAATAACTAACCATGATAATTTAGTTTTATGATAATATCCAATATAATAAACTAATAACTAGGCACATCTAGTCTCTCTAGTTTGAATCAGACCGATCAACTGTGGGTTTATCACTTATGAGCATTCCTGCGTGAATTCTAGATTAACTGTGAAATCTTGTAGAAGGATTTGCCCCTTCATTCCGCGGGAGTGCTGTGATGTTTTTCTGGTTGCCTATCTGTGTGAATTCCACGGCAACATCACATAATTCAAACATATAAACACAATTTATTTATTTTGAGTTATATTTAAGTAACTACACTTTAATAAATATAACTTTTAATTGTCAAACTCGTTTCAACGACATTCTCACCATACTCAGTGATACTTATGGTACAACAAACAAATTATAACAGATTTAGAGTTATATAAAATAGGTTATATAATAGACCCGTTTAGACCGTGTTAAAATCCTATTGGGTTAATTGTGACTTATAACATGTATTTTACCAGAACTATTCATTTAATGTAAGCCTATTATTTATCAAAATTACATGGAAATCGGTTCAACGGCCTAGATTTAAGACAACATCTAAAAGTCTAATTTGATCCCATTATCTTTAAGATTTCATTAAATGTTTACAGTTCCATAAAAATCGGATGATCGGATCTCCAGGAATTGAAAAACGTTAATTTTATGCAATTGTGTATCCCTTTTAGATCTTGAATTTGTATTAGGTGTATATTTGGTACACCTAGATAGATAGACCTAAACTTTCAAACAGATTTCATGAAAATTAGTCTAATCTCGAGACATAAAAGGAATCTTACATATGTGAAATAAACATTCATCAGTTATTTATTAAGACTTGGAAAGGGAGATAGACATGCTTGCTCATTGTATAAAACTCATAGCTGACATTCTTCTAACTAAATAGGAAAACGGTGACTTTATTTAAAATATAAATAAATGTTAGCTTATATAAAACTGAATGATATAAAAATACAGACCTTGCAAGGTGAGTCAATATTTGTTCTAGAGAGTGTTTGCTATTTTAGCACGACAAACATTTATTCTGTTGGTGGCAAGAACGCCACATATATTCCCGTCCTTTTAAAAATGACAGTTTTTTTTTTTTTAATTCAGTTCCGCGTACAGATTTTAATTCTGATAAGAAACAATATGTTTATATACTATAGCTGAAATTTGTATCATATAGTTGTGTTTTTATTTATTATTTATTTATTTTTAATTTTGTATAGGGAGGGGTAGAGAAGCCTCTATTGCCGAAAGCACCTATTAAATTATTGTGCAAACTACATTTCTCGCTTGCCATGAAGGATTATCTGTCACAGAGGGTAATAGATACCAACGTTATAGAAAATGTTTTATGAAAGTCAAAACATCAAGGTTCAACTCAATTTTTATAAATATATCCGTTTTGAGATCTTCTGAGGCCTAAAATAGTTTTTTTTTTTTTTTAATGAATTTTGTCTACTAGTCCACGCAGCAACCTTAACAAACTTATTTTTTAAATATTAGATTTAATAGTCTGGTAACAAATGCTTTTTTCCATATTAAATCACTTAAAATGTATGACTCATAAAGCTAAAACTCGAATTTTATATTTTTCAAAATCAGTGTTTACAATTTAATCAAATTTTAACACCCCAAAAAAACTTTTTCATCGCCATCTCACCAAAAGTGACATTTCTAGACTTATCCGTCAAAAAGTAAAAAATAAACTATGGGTGCTCTTTTAAAACCAAATATTTCAAAAATCGCTATTTTGATTAAATGATTCTGTGGAATATGAAGATTTATACCCAAAACCAATGTAGCAAGTTGAACGTAAAACAAAATTGCTATTGATTACATTTTGAATAGTTACTTTTTTTTCTTTTTTTTTATGTAGAGTGATATTAGATATATGCACCCATAAACCTCCAACTTTCCAAAACGTTTGAATGATAACACTTGAGAAATTCCACCATCTAAGAACAACCCAAAGGTTCATTTTTACTTTTTGAAAAATACTGAGCCGCCATTTTTGAATATATTTTCGATCACTTAAAATTAGGTTAGGACAATGCTTTACACTTCATAGATGTGGCAATCCCGAGGCACTCTAGATGGATCTACGCTTTTCTTGAGTTAGATCCCTCCTTTCTATTCAATCTTCCTTGACCCAACCCTTGTTCTTTTCCAATCCTGAGGCTATTAGAGTCTTCGAACGCTTTTGGTCTTATCTTCTTTTTTATGAGGCAATGATTATCGAGAGGGTTTTCTCCTTTAAACAAAAAAAGGTTGTTTGTCTTTTATTTGAACTCTTTATTAACCCAACTGTTATACTTACAATTTTACAACGAAGCTCATTATTTTCTTGTTATAAACTTAACTAAAAAATAAATCTATAACACATGATGATAGCCAGGACATCCACAAAATAGTGGTAAATTACAATTCTACGTCATCCCTAGTGCCCAACCTTCCATTCCTTGCTCAAATAACAAGCATTTCATTCCTTAAATCAATTAATTTTCTCAACTAATCCAATTTAACATCAAAGTTTAACTCTGAATTCATGCTTAAATAATTTCATTTACTTTCATTTTCATTTACAAATTAATTGTATACTTCTTTCGTCCTAATAAGTTATATAATACTATTAGATTTCCTTTTAAAAAAAATTCGTTTCATCTTGTACATTGCTTTAACGAAAATTCAAAAAATAAATTAACAATTTTGAACTTTCTTATAAAATCTACGACAATTGAGTTAATCAAATGTGTACCTATTCTATCCATCCGATTATTTTTGCACCATGTTTTAACAGTTTAAATTATACATTGTATTTGTTTTGAATAACCCGTTTAATCCAATTTATAAACATTTAGGAAATTATAGTTTTCAGACACGCAACTTTCATAAAAACAATTTCAAATTACTTTGTCAAAATGTATATTTACATAAATTGAAATTCATTAAAGTATAATTCAGAAGACATGTGTAAATTGTGTTCTATGAAGAAACCATGTAATTTAACCCATAATTGAATACCCAGCTTTTTCTTCTTTAGCTTTTGGAATAGATTTATTTCTAAACATTTGTAATGTGTAAACAATAAGATTGAAAAATGTATACAATTGTTTAAATTTAGTAGCATAGCTCATCTAAATAAAGTTAAATATATTTTCAGTTTTTTATAAGAATATTAAACATCAGTAACCTTTTTATTTTGTAGTTATGTTCAAAAAACTGTTTGATATCATAAAAAGTTGAACCTGGTGGTTTACGTCAGGATTCACTGCCCTACGATTTCTCTCGTTGGCATTTTCTAGTTGACCACTAAGTGTTCGACGATTTCCACGACAAAATTTAGAATATCTAAGCTCCCACTCAATTCTCACGCATTGACAATAAGCCATATAAACCGTTAACTATTGCGAGATGTAAGCAGTAAATCACAAATAAAATAAGCTCTATTATTATGTACAGTTAAGTCTTTAACTTTTGTGTAAAAAAAAATGCAAAACAAATTGTCACACATTTGTATTTACAACTATTTAATTTTAAGAAAAGTAAATCAATCATAACACAACGTGAATCCCCACGAATAATGTAAGCTCTGTATGATTTATTATAAAAATAATTTAAAACAGCTGTTATAAATTCTCGAGGTTCATTGAAAATCAGTTTAACTATTCTTCCGACATTTTTTTGAAGACGAATAGTTTTGGTTGGTTTTTATAAAGTTTTTGAAATTATTTTGTGCCGTTTATTTTTTAAATTAAAAACTAAGTGAAAGACTTAACGACAATGCAGTCATTATTATCCGTTCTTAACAGTCACGTAATTTAGCTCTCTATGTTCGTGACAAAAGTCTGAACCACTCTACTGCAACCACTTCAGTTCCCAAACTCAACTTCTCCACAAGATGAAAGGTTAACGCAATTAATTAATTCTCAAAACATTAAACACTTGAGTGGATTGCACAACAGCATTGTAAACTTTGATAACTAGAAATCTGTAAAACAAATGTTGAGTTTACAATCCTAGACTGTGCAAACTGAGGTCGATGTATCATTTAAATACAAATAAAGTGTGAAAAAACATTCTGTAATGAATGAAAACACAATGTGGAAAAAGAGAGAGAGAGATTCATTCATCAGTTGAAAACATCAGGGAATGATTATCTTTTGAAATGTTCTGTCTTTGTGGACGTCGGTTTCTGTCGGTATTTCATAATTAATTATCGCCTCAAAAACTTAAATCTCAAGACAAATTAGAAATATGCTTCAACAAACACTTCGAAGGAAAATTTTTATTATATCATAAATGCATTTATTGCACTTTAATCTAATTGTTCTTTCTGAAATTTAACATTTATATCAAGTATATAATAAAATATGATGTTATAATCAGTGAAACAAAGGTTTCAAACGACTTTAGGAAAACACGATTTTGAATTAAAGCCTGATATGTTGAGAATTGGCGTCAACTACATAAAGATTTCGGTTGTGTTATATATACCCGTTTGTTCTACAATCGACATAACCATACCGCGCCTTGGATTGCAAGAATACGCCACGATTCCCGATCGATGCAAACATTTCTTATAAAACAGTTTATTAAATCACTATCAAATGGTTCAGTTAATTACAATTTTAACATCAATTTCTATATCTCTATCAACAACAGCTCAATACATTTATTTGTTTTGAAACAGTATACAATTTATACTGTTGATTTTTTAGCTCTTTACAATTAATATACTTTTATATCACTTAACTAATTACAAGGGTTTAATTATTATCTTGAATACAGAGCGAAGACAATGTTGCAACCAGAAGTTAATTAAATGCAATTAAGCTCTCTTCATACAAGCTGACCTATACAAATGTTAATATTAGACACAAAATACACACGAAGCTTGCTGAAACTCAACCATGATTATTTGTAGTGCTTATTCTCCCGAAATGTTCTCCTGTAGAACCCAACAATGCTGATTGATTCTTCTCCCGGCCACCGACAACTGCTGTAGTCGATCACTCACTGATGAGTCTGATCTCACGGCAACTCCAACTAATAGGTTATACAGGAAAATGAATTAAAATGTTTTAATAGTTAATATATATTTATAAATTAATCCAAAATTTTTTTTTTTTAATTAAATAAAAATAAATCCAAATCATCTTAATTTTTAAATTAGGAGAATGATTACAAAAGTTCAAAGTTTCATATCAGCTAAACATTATCACTATCCTCACTACTGAAGAGTTCTCCTTGTTTACATAGCAGTGCCACAACAATTTGGTCAATTTTTTCTTCTCCTTAGGAAGGGGCAGGTGTCTCAAGCTGGTGATGATTGGGTCTGATGATAAAAGGATTGTGCGAAACCTTTTTACTATTTCATGTGCAGTTTCCTTCAATAATCAGAATCTCATGGGGCGACAAAACCTAGATGACAAAATTTGTGAGTTTTACCATAGTATTCTTTGATTTTGGTCGTCCTCATTTGCAGTATATAACTGCAGTGAAACGAATGATGACGCTAAAACGCTGGAGTCATCTAAAATTGAACTGTAATTGTAAATTCCTCTCTGCTTGTACCACAACAAGCCTCCACAGCCAACACAGCCCCACTTTACTACATACACAAATCAGCTCCTTTACATCGTTTTCAATCAGAAACGAGAATAGTTCTCCATTTTAGATAAAAAACTATGTTATCGTTAAATCTATATTACTTTGAAATCCAATTTCAGCTGAAGCGTCACTAACGTGAATGTCTAGTGGATAGCCAAACTTTTTGATATGAAAGACAGCATGGTATGAAGGGTATAATTTAACTTTTTTTGTCCATGGCATGTTTGCGAATCATATTGTATTCAAACCTGGTCAACTGGAAAGTCACTATTAAAGATAGAATTTCCTCAAGATAAAATATCTTTGGAAGTTCTTCTATAAAACTATTCCTGAAAAACCTTTTTTAGATTTTTGAACCTCTTTTGGCGAAGGAACCAGCTTCTTCAACATGTTGGGTGCATTATTACTCCCTATGTTTCCTAAGCTTATGCTCAGTAGCATAAATAAGTTCTTCCAAAGAATAATGGTAGACAATATCTTTGATTTTCCTTTTTCGCGTGGTTCGACCTGAGAACTCAAAAGGTTTTTCAGGCCTTCCTTGAGACAAGCCCCTTGTTTAAGGGCTATTTTGTCACGAATTATAATTTTGCGGGCAAACCAAGCTTTTTGTTTAGTGGTGAAGTGCTGGCTTTCCAATTTGCTTTCAGAACTTTTCAAAATATTTCCAATTTTTGCAGTCAGATCGTCTTTTTCTTGGTCATAACAATCTAAATCGGGGTACTTATTAAAAATTACCTCACTCTCTTCTTTGAATTAATACACCCTGACGGCTTTAAAATTCTCCGGGTAGGTGACGGTATACGACGTTTCTGTGAAAAAAAATTATTCCTTTTTTTTTACTTTTACAGTATGATGAAAGTACTGTATATTACTTACTCGTCCAAAATGCTTTTCTCGATTTCGCCCATCACGTGAAACACGATCGCGCACCGGAAGAAGCAACTGATATTCTAATGAACTGTAAGTTGCAATCACATTGCAAGGAGAGAGTCACTAAACACATTTAACTTTTATGATTTTCTCTTGTTTATGACTGATGTCATGTTTACAGTAGTTTCTCTTCGGTAGCCTAATTATATGTGGAAACTTTTATGGGTTCACTATAGTGAGTACGACCGTCCCTAGCTAGAATTATCAAGCCTCTCTTGATCAACTCTTATTCTCTTTTTAACCCGTAAGCTATTAGGGTATTCGAGGGCTGAGTAGTTATTTTACGATCCTTTCTTCATTTTTTATAAGACAATGTTGACCGGGAAGTTTATCGCATTTAAACAACAAGAAAAACGTGACTAAAGGGCATAAACTAACTACGAGAAGGATTTATTGGATTATTGAAACATCGTAGAAGCGAATTTACTGTTTACACAAGTATAATAACCTTTTTTGTACGCTGCATGTTTGCGAAATCAGATTGTATTCAAACCTGGTCAAATGGGAAGACACGATTAAGGAAAGGCACAGGGTACTTATTTAAAATGAAATTAAAAATTACCTCAAGCCCTTCTTTGAAGTCTATTTCCTTCGCCCTGACGGCTTTAAACATCTCTTAAATACAACAATTTGTATAGATAATATATAATAACAATAAATTTTAATGAAAAATCATAAAACTAATTTATTTATAAGTATGAAACAACCGCACTCTCAAACACACATACATTCACTTAAGCCTCATAACCGCCGGAGCCCCAGAAACGACTGCAAAACCAACACTCAAACACAATGCTATTTCAACTTGGCAGGATCGTTGATGTTTCTAATATTTTTTTTCTGGCAACGATTTCAAAGTCTACATGCTGTCACAGTTTATTAAAATAGACGGTTTGGTGTAAGTAGTAATGATGCTTCTCGCCGAATGTTAGTAGAATTAATGTATAAACAACCCTTTCAGTAACATAGTGAGGCAATCGATTGAGCACAACTGTGTGAAATAACACCAAACTATAACAGTTTCGGAATTTAGTGTTGAAACTGAAATTTTAAAACTAAGATAAAAATGTTGCCGCCTTCTTTAATAGCTCGATTACAATCAAAGACGGCGTTCCTGGTTTATTTTCACTTTTTCGCTGATAACTACCAAACTGAGTTTTTTTATGATGTAGTTTTGTTTGGTTTTTATTTGTTTTGAGGGGTGGGTGAGTATTTCACTGTATTTTGATGAAACTCGATATTTCCAGACTTTTTTCAGTATCCTATGCAGAATCTTTCCACTTTGGCTAATTATTTTAAGTGATTTACAAGAGTAATTATATTATGCGTACATGTAATATTTTAAAAGTTCGATGTAGATGTAGTATAGCCTAGTGTTTTCTTATGATTACAGGATTTTTAAAAATCGTTATAGTTATATTTATAATTAGCTTTGCGCTGCCCGCCCACGTGGAAGTTGGGCTTCGTGTCTATATCCATAATATGACTTCGGCTCTGACCGATTGACTACATGATTTGTATTAGTATATGTGAAACTCAGGATAGCCTATTATAAAATCAATGTTTGATTTGAACTCTTTTTGCTAAACAATACAGTTTCCTTTTTCCTATTCATCACGTGACTTCGATTACACCTCTGACGCGTTTTGGAGTATTTGCTCCATCTTCAAGAGTCCTCTCTCTAACGAGGTTGTTAATACATTATTAAAACACAAAAAACATACACTTAACACTTTTTTTTTAATTGAGTGACGAGACGCGTTTGGTGAGCACTGTGTGACTGTCCAAGGACAACTACCTTACTACGTTCTTACAATATAAAACTATGTCTATCTGAGATTATCTTATATTGAATATTGATAGCTGTGTCATAAAGAATTTTTAAGGAGAAAATAAGTTGGTCTCTCATCAAAAGATTTCTGCTAAAATGTTTCAATAAATTTCAAAAAACTCAACATAGCTTTTAAAACTGATGATAATCCCAAGAAATTACTTGGTCAAAAACATGACAGATCATTAGATCAAAATACTGGTATTTACAAATTAATATGTGACGAATTTAACAATTTCTATATAGATCAAGCAGGAAGACAGTTCCATAAGAGGTTAAAGGGCACCTGTCAAAAGATAATTTTGAAGTCACGCCGCGTAATTTGTAAAAATCAAACAGATTTTACAATTAATTTAAAACCATTACATAATCTAACCTAACGTAAACTAACCTAACCTAACCTAACATATCATAACGTAAACTAACCTAACCTAAGCTACAAAGGAAAATATATGGATACCGTCGAGGATTTTGAAATAGCCTATAATAAATTCTTTGAAAACAATAAAAATCTGATAATGTACTACCTCAAACACTCTTTATGATACAACCAAGATAAGAGAATCTCATATAGTCATCGTTGTACCATTATAAAACCATCAAAAAATTAATTGTTAAAATTGCACCGATAAAATAATCACTACTTTCACACTAACAATACATATTATCGTTAAAAATTTGAAAAACAATTGTAAAATGTACTGAACAATCTCGAATTTTTTTACTTTTCAGTAGAAAAAAATCATAATTCGGAAACTACTACACAGATTTCAAAAATGTTTTCTGCTCTAATTATCATTCAAATTGTATACCATCTTTGTCGCTGAAAACGTATATGGTGTCGTTCAAACTTTTAATAAAATACGTAAAAAAATATGTTTTTCTATTACCTTTGGAGACAGAATTTTAATTTTATCTAATTTTAATCTAAACAAAAAGTACATAGGAAAGAAAATCGCGTGTAATTATCAGCGGTTCTTGAGTTATCTAACAGACAGACTGAAAGAGAGACGTTGTGTTTCTATAACTTTAAGTAAACACTAATATAAATTTGGAAATTTTGTTTAAAATTAATAAGTACTAAATTACAAAACAACACGAATACTCTGCTGACATTTGAGTTTTAGAATTATTCGTTGTGCATTGTAGAATGCTAGGAACTTTAGTTTGAGCTCTTCGACTCCAACGACTGGGGGAACAAATCTCAATATAAAAGGCAGAGAAATAACAGCTTAAACTCTCAAAAATATCACCGTCGATTCCTTCACCTACTTTTTATGAGGGAAGAAATAATTTATAAGCGAATTATACAAGACTATAACCCCAGGAAGTACAGTAATAACTAAATGAATAATTGTGATGAAATGATAGAGCACAGTAGAGTCTTGTCTATGGATAGAACAATCTAACTCTTCCAACTCAAGTTCATCAGTTATTTACACAGCAGTGTAATACAACCATCCAACAGATTACATACTTAGTGGTACATGTAATATAAGTTACACAACAGGAACTGCTTCGTTTCTATTCTTTATTTCTTCTTCAAATGATTGCTTCCGCTCTAAATAATATTATTAAACTTTGGATAAACATTGCACAAACTTATTCGTATATCCACACGCAAACCTAAATAATAAACAAAATCGGTTGAAATGTTGAAATAAAAAGTATTTGGCGCTATTCTGTAAGAATTTTTTTTTAAAAGTAATGGTAATGTGAACATTACTCTTGTAATGAATTCTATTTTGAAATAAAACAGATATTTTTCAACTCTTTAACTAGAATTTTATTTTATCACTATTTCTTAAGACTTTTATTTGACGGCTCCTCTCATTTTACTAACCTTTCAAATTATAAAATCATAGTTTGCGGATTTTTCTGGATGGTTTTACTTTAGAAGCAACTCCAAAATCAACAATTATATTTTATCAACTTTTATTAAATATATATTAAACAAATTTTATCTGAAAGATGTTTTTACAAAATAGCACGAAAAATATGTGTACATTTAAATAGAATCTAAGCTTGCTTTACTTCTTCCATAAACACATCGTAAGCTTAAATATTATTTAATTGAAATCTAGTTTTAAATGCTGTGATCAAAGTTCAATTTTGTTTCATGCCAATTATTTCCGAACAATAATTTTATTTTCAACAATAATTTAAATTTATCTTCATAGGTCGTTAAAGTTGGAATGTAATCGGTTAAACCGATTTTGAGAAATTGCGTCTTTTATAACAGCTCCGTGTCTGATTTTACCTATAACTCACAATCTGGCATGAATACTGTTATGAACTGAACAAAGTGTTATGTCGGAAGACCAGTTAATTGACACGTAAATTAACAATCAATTTATAATGAGTCAATTATATTAGCAGACAAAAATGAAATTGAGACAACCATGATTAAGATATAAATTTATGTAAATACATTGTTTCATACCTTTTGGTGAATACATTTTGTAAACAGAGTTGTTGTTCTGACACTTTCAAGCGCCATTGTTCCCTATTCACGCGTGCTAGCTAGCTCACATTTACACACTTTACACTATAATCGTACATTTTAGTATCTATACATATTTGACTCACTGTTTTATTGTTCAATTGCATTCAGTTTCAATTGAAAGACATATCAGTATCACAGTTACCTAGCAAACTAATAAAGCGTTTTGTATAACATCAATTTAAGCGGTTGAAATATTATCTTTAATCAACAAAATTTAGTATTTGTCCGTCGTTGCAACACATTAAAAATTATTGTTATGAACATAGAGGATATGTTAACTTTAAGCGGTGCCAGTGAATTGGCGCTTGGGCGTAAGGGCACAGTAAGCCGCTTGTCGAAGCGAAACCTGTGCGTGTCTAAAGAACTTAGGGTCGGTTTTTCCGCGGTTTTGGAAGAATCGGTAAAGATAGAGTCACTTTGTCAAGTATTGTCGCTTGGTCAAGGATATTTTCAAGGGTAGGAGATTAAAGGAAGGTCTTCATTGGGCAGTTTAATAATTAGTCACACCTCGTGACATTGTGTTACATATCAGTCGCAAAACTAAAAGCTATCCGAACTAGAATCTATAGGAATCAATGTTTATTCAATTGGTGAATACTGAACACAACATCTTTCAAAAAATGTCGACAAATACTTCTATTTTAAGGCCTTCATTTGAACAAAATTTGATCAAAATCGTTAGATTGGATTTCGTGTTTTTGTCTTGTGGCAGGTACACCCAAATTTTTATTGTAGAAAAATAAAATCCCTAGATTTTGCCAACTATATACCAAATTTCATTAAAATGAAGCCACACGTTTGGGCTGTAGAATAACTGGCAGACGACAGACGCAGACATGATAAAGACAACTTTTTGGGACTCAGAAGATCTCAAATCCTCAACAATCCTTAACATTAATTTTTTGACCCGTTACATGATTTTCTAAATTTGACGTTATATATTTGAAACTAAAACGTATTATATTATATATTACTTGACTACTTTAAAATACAGTACTTAATATAAATATTTCATGAGTGTGAGATCACATCCAGATAATCGAGTCCCCTGTTTGTGCTATTTGCATAGGATAAAGACTTGAGAGATGTATTGATTCTCTGCCTCCCTGTCCCAGACAACGCGTTACTCCTTGTACTACGACTTCAATCTGATGTTTACATATATATACTACGTATATACTACTGTAGGATATACTACAGTAGTTTTGCGAATATAACTGTTTTGAGATCTCCTAAGACCTAATATCGATCTTTTGACTTGAAATCTTAAAAATTTCAAAATCTATGTTTACAGCTGGAAACAAAGCTTTTTCGAACATATTTTTATAAAAACTTTTTTTTTGCCCTTATAGCCACCTGCTAAAGTTTGGTGCAATATTTTTTGAACACTCCGAATATACCAGTATATAAACTTTTTTCGATTTGTACTGGATGGGCACCGCTGTTGTCTTGTAAGTTATTGATCCCATGAAAAACTTTAAATGGGATCGTTGTTACTTTTTCATGGTAATTGAGAACCCGTATTTTGTACTTTTAAAATAACTGTTATTTTCAATATGGCAGCTTACTTTAAAATTCTTTATTGTAAGCTCAGTGGACAGAATAAAAACTGCTTATAATTTATAATAGATTTGAACTATGTTATATATATATATATATATGTGTGTGTGTGTGTGTGTGTGTGTGTGTGTGTGTGTGTGTGTGTATGTATAAGTCAAAACCAACTGACTGATCACGAAATCTCTGGATCCAAGAAGCTTAGACCTGTTAATTTTTTAACATGTTCTGGGATAGGTCTGTAGACGTGTACTAAGAAAGGGTTTTGAAAATGTTCCACTCCAAGGGTGTTTTTTAGCCTTTAAACAAGTATCACATCTTTGTTATTTATGTTGATCAAAATTGGTTTGTTTCTATATTTGGGCATAATTTATTTCCATAGCACCACCTTTAGGGTTGTGCTAAAAAAATTATATCTTTACAAAACTATCTCAACAATCCCCAGGTGAAACTAGGGCCATCATCTGTTATACAAATTAGTTATTTTAATTTTGCATTGGTCCTGCATTGGTGTTCACACTTCCTAAACTACGCCTAACTAACTACGGAAAATTGCCTCCAAAAAATGCACTAACCTTAGAATTTGAGGTCAAGCATCTCCAAATGATTTGGTTTATTAAAAAAAAATAAAATAAGCAAAAATAAAGTCTTAAAATTTGATGTAAAATTTGAAAACACCATAAAAATTTGGGTTTCAGTAAGGAATTTTAAAGTTTACTACCATATTGTAAAATGGCGACCTTTTTAAAAACTCGAAAGACATGTTTTTAACTTCCATGAAAAACCAATGAAGGTACCCCTATTAACGGTTTTCATAATATCAATAGTGTCCATGATTTATAAAATATGTATAAGTACAATATATGTTTATAATATTTGATCGGGTTTTTTTTCATTGTTTTTAAAGGTAGGTTAAATCATATTCACCATTCATTTTTTCCTATCTGTACTTTACTTTTACATGTATAACTACTTTTAAAAAACCTGTCACTTACTTTTTACCTTTTAATATCTTTACGTGAAAAACTTCTAATATTATTAAACAAATTTATCAAAAATTAAAAACCTAACGAATTCAAACTCCTTTAGATACTTCGGAGTGTGTTTAAGCGACAATTTGTTGAATTGCTCCCCCCCCCCATCCCCCTGTCTTGGTTATTGAGATAAGAGCAGCTATATTGTTGTTCTCGTTTCCCTCGACGCAAACATAATTTCACTGTTGCCTGCGTCGTGCATGATACTATGTATACAATAAGAGAAGTAAAGTAGACTACTTAAAACAAAGGAGATGAGAAAAACCTTTTGCGTCCTTTTAAAGAATACGTAATGTACCGAAGCAGAACTTTTTAATCTTCGACAATCCGAGATTAGACATTTCTATTTACGATCTTCTGATCGCTTCATTTTCATAATGCGTAACATTTTACAATGAACTAAGAAAGGCCAAGCATGTTTTTAATTCCATCCCCATAAAAACTCACTACTCTGGTTTCCCAATCTGCCGGATCGTTTTAATTGTTCGCCTAGTTCTTTCCTCAGAATTTTCAGCTGGTTTTTCAATGTTATTTTTGTAACAACTAATTTTCTAAACGTTAAAAATGTTGGAGTTCACCCGCTTCAATTTGGGGTTTCAACTTAAAAATTTTAATACAAAGAGGGTTATGTAACACTATTTAGGTCAGTGTTTACTCTAAAATGATGACATGAACCAACCAAATTCAAACAATCTTTTAACGTTTCCAAAGTTTTCATTTTCCTATAATTTTCGTAGAATTTTTCTTTTCAAAGGTGCATGAGATATATAATTTAAGATTGGTTCAACCGATGACACAAACAAAATAACATCATTTTTATTACTTTCAAAATGCACGCCCTTCATAAAATATACCCTTCCCCCCCCCCAGAAAATAATAAAAGGTGAATATCTCGACAAAATATATGTTATTTTAGTTATATTTTCACCATCTAAACTATTTATCATAAGTACCTTTCAAACCAACAGAACATGAGTTCAAATCAATCCTGAAGTAAAATCAAAATAAGAATATTTAAATGATTTTTCAGCTTCGATAAAACCATGTTTTTTAGAAATTATTATGTATCACGTGACCCACTTTCTATTTGACATTTTAAAGTTGACCTCCTTAGTTGGAAAGGGTGAATTCAAAAATTTGCAAATATCTCAAAAGTTAGTCTTCTTGAGGCTATAATTAACTAAACACCATCTGGGAATATCTTTTTAAAAAGTAAGGATGGGGTTGTAAATTCTCACAGAACTCCTGAATATCTCTACTTATAAAAACCCCAATTACTCTCAGTCTAACTGTCTGTCTGTTTGTAATTTTATTACTCAAGAACTGCTATTACTATTTTTATTCGGATATCTTTCCTATGTAAGTACATTATTTATTAGGTTTAAATAAATTTTAGGTTTGATTAAAATTGGTTTAGTAGTTGCTAAGTTATAACAATATATTTCTCTACAAGGTAAAATACGAAAACTAAACGTTTCGGCTTTTTTTTAATCAGTAACAAACAACACATGTGTGGTTAATAACAAATATGGTACATGATTCGATGAAACTGAAAATATTTTTGAAATTGGTGTAATAGTTTCCTAGTTACAACCATTTTGTTTGCTGTCAAACTTTTCATGTAATTTGTGAATTTTCTTAAAATTTCAGCAACAATATCTGTTCCTCTGTAACACATGTGGTATATAATTTAAACGCTGATTAGAACATAAACTGTTTATAAATCGGTGCAATAGATCACAAGTCTTATCAATTTTCAGGAGGAATTCCATATTCTCCAGTACATTTTTTATTTTAAGGTCAATATACATTTATTTTATCAGTTATACATTTGGTACATAATTAAAACGTTATTATAATTGAAAGAATTATAGTAATCGCTTCACGGGTTTCAAAGTTACAGATGGTTTCAGTTTAAACGGTTCACCGCCTTAAGAAGCATCTAACGAAATAGTCTGAGCTGAAGTACCCAACGTATTGGATTGGAGTCGGAGGAGGAATACATGATTCGATTTATTGGCTACGCTTTACCAACCGTTACACTCTATATTTATAAAAAAAAATAAAATATCTACAAAATATAACATACAAAGACAACAGACATCAACGATTTTCATTTATGTAAAATAAGACGAATACAAAATGAATCCCACTTAACGGAGGGAAAAGTGTTTACACCTTCATGTCATTACTTAACAATTTTAAAGATAAGATTATTTTGATGGAAGTATCTGGGCATCAAGTATATTTCTTCTTAATTAGAATTTCCGTAAAAATAATCAATTAACAACATGTTTATGTTGTTAATGGATTATTTTTACAGACATTCTAATTAAAAAGAAAATGTAAAATGTAAATGGTGACTAGTAAAACCAATTATTCACATGGACGTGACTTATTTGAACCCGATATTGACATTAATGAACAGTTAATTATTAACTTAGTTGAAAGCTCAGACAGTTGGCAGTGAATTTGACGTTTCAGCTGCCAGTGTCATGTAGCGAATTGAGTGAAATTATTCTGTTATAAATTGTTTTGTATATTCCAAGTTGTGTATGAAATAATAACAATAAATACGAAAATTCTATACGAAAAAAATATAAAAAACAATTTCTTAGACACAATAGAACACAAATTATGTTCCCATATGTGTAACAAGTTTTAACAAAACAGGCATTTGGGTTTTAAGACATTAATGTACTAAAAGTTATCAGGCCGTCAGGAGCTCACTATAGTGGGGTGGTAATCCCGAGAGATCCTATCTGGATCTACACCTTTCTTCATGTACTCTTTGATTAGATCCCTCTCTTTCATCTTTCCTAGCATGTCTCTCTTGACCAACTCCTAGTCTCTTCTGACACTGACGGTATTAAAATATTCGAAGGTCAAGAAGTCTTTATTTTATGTTCTTTTCTTCCTTCTTAAAAGGCGATAACCAACAGGTTTTTCATCTTTAAACAACAGAGAAAAAAAACAATAAAGCTATCAGCTACAAATGGATTTATTATTCACACTTAAAATTGTAGTTTGCATATTTTAAGTGTAGTTAACCTTGAGAGGCAAAACAGGTTAATTTATGTAATGAATATTGATTTATAACGGTTAGTTATTGTCATTTTACTATATTTAAATTGTATATTAAAGATAATGCGCAATGTCCATGTCTGTACTAGTAGAATTTTCATTAATTCCCACCAATTACGCTTAATTCATCTTTAAACTATTTTCTTCTGCTCTCACGCAACTCATAGCTCAGGTTACATCTCACATACTGTATTTAAATAACGCAATCAACACACTTTCCAATATCTATGAAGATGTTCCTCCACCTTATATTTAGATAAAGTGATATAAAATAATTTTCTGTTATGTCTTGTCTTCCCTGCTCTGCCTATACATATACGTAAATAAAGAAAAAATAATAATTAAAAATATATACATATATTTATTAGTTTAATAATAAGTTTGACGTACATTAAATTCACTAAACTCTTATTAAACTGGATAAAAATATTAAATAAAACGTTGATTTTATAATACCTTGTTCTGAGCTTAAAATACTTAATGCTACATATAGTGTGTTACACGTGGAGAGAATCCTGGCATACAAAATCCGATTTCCACACGAGTCGAGACGCGAGCAAAGCTCGTAATTAATAAACCTAAAATCAACTCAATATTTGTACACTCTTCGACTGGGGTAAACATAAAATTTAAAAATTATTGATTTTAAAATGTTAGAATTCAGTGAACTGCTTAACATTATTATTAATGTATTTACAAATGCTACTTTGTAGTAAACAATATTAAACAACGAAAACATAAATTTATGCATTATACATTTTTTGATTATATAAGACTATAAGACATTAAAACTTAATACCAATATTTACATTTATATGTTGGTAATATACTGAATAAAATTAATCTTAAAATTTGTTACATTAATTTTTTTTTATTATTCAACTAAATAGGAATAAACAAACTGTGTAACTTCTTTGTATAGGATATACTTCTTTGTATACATTTCTTTATTTCCTTGTTTAGAGGCAAAAAAACCTCTCGGTTACTATCACTTTATAAAAAAAAGAAGAAAAGAGATAAAATAATGACCCCTTAGTCCTCTAATACTCTAATAGCGTCAAGGTCAGATGATAAAAAATAGTTGGTTAAGGGAAACATGCAAGGAAAGATAAAAGAGTGGGGTCTAACTCAATACTCAGATCCAGCTAGAGACCCTCGAACTTGCCAAACTCGTTGTCTCTATAAGTGAACCCCTGAGGATAATGTCGTTCGTAATTTTATCTGCTACCTACCTCCTAGCTTCGTAAGCTTCCCATTGCTAATAATTGAAATTCGGAAAAATATTACGATTGTGATTATAGTCTGACTTGATAGAAATTACCAAATCCAGTATAATGTTAATTCCGTATTAAAATTGAATTTCTGAGCTGTACGGTGCTGAAAAATTAATTTCCAACCATTAAAGAGTTTTCTTAAGGCTTTCTTGAAGAATCAGATACTCTCACAATGAACAGTGAAATAAAATTAACTGTCTGGCAAACGTGAAATTTTTGGTTGTTATTTAAAGTTTAAAATCTTTACGTTCTCATCGCCTTATAAAAAAATATTTTAGAAAACACAAGAAAACGCATAAAATAAATATCCTTAATCCACGAACATCCAAATAGCTTCAGCTTCACAAATGAATAAATTGGTCGAGAAAGACCTGTTAGAAAAGATGAAAGAAAGGTATCTAACCCAAGACTACATAAAGAATGGTGTGGATCCAGCTGGGTTGCCTAGCATGTACTCACTAAAGTGAGCCCCAGAGATGTGAAAAAAGACTAAGTCCAGCCCAGAAATTTCATTTTACTATTGATCCCTCGCTGCGAAAGTCTGAAATCTAGGATGTACATTACTCTAGGCTAAAATTAAATTTAATCAATGGAGGAATATACCCTAATTAGACAATTAATTACTCTATTACATGACGATCTCAAGATGTAATATTGATTGGGTCACTTAAACCACAACTGTTGTAAAAGTTGCAAACATTATATGTGTGTCTAAATTTAATATTATCACTCTATTTTCCACTTTTTATTAATTTTATTCGGGATGACTCATCCAAATTTGTTCAACTAAAAAAAAATCTAATAAACCGTATCAAATTGGTGGAAGTATTATATAGTTTTTATTTTTCCCCATTATTTTTGTACTAATTCGTCTTTGCAATGCAATAATTTAAATTAAAAAATATATATTTGAAGAACTTAATTTTACCTATTTTTTGGTAAACAAAATTATCTCAGAATTTTTTTTTTTTTTTTTTTTTTTTTTTTTTAGCTTTACTCCTAAACTTTAAAATACAGCCACCAAATAAGTTTAATAAATGATATTGGGTAGTGAAAATATGAAAATGTACCACCTAATCATCCATTTAATTACCACAAAACCATCTATATTTACACCTCTTTACATGCCTACAGAGCTTTGGACTACATGCTATATTATATGTTGTTGTTTAATTAATTTAAAGCTAATTGTTATTCATTTTTAATGGTAAACTTTCATTAGTGCTTTAGAAGCTATATGATGACAAACTGAAAACATAAAGTCACTGAAAAAATTACAGCATACTGAAGGGTTTGTTAAATAATCTGCGATTCTTTGAACTGTTTGTTGCAATTTTGTGTGTTTATGACAGAATATATGTTACATTAATGAATTGATTTTCATATCTGAGTATTAGGCTACACAAATATACAGTTTGTTGTTTTCATTTTTATGTATTAGAAATTTAAATATCTTATTTATCTGAGATTACCATTAGTTTCAAATTTTGTTGATGTTTGTATGTAATGTAAGTATTAATTATAAATTTAAATATTCTTAAATTGATTACCTTATAATTTTTCAATACGATGATGTCACACACTATTCAGCTCATACAATTTTTTTATGTTTATCAGCATTACTTTATATGTAATCATATAACATGTATAAGTATATATGACAGCATTTTATGTAAGTTTTCCTAACATTATTTGATTATAGTTACTCCGAGTTTTGCCAGTAGATTTACTTTTGTTTTCTATAGGTTTAATATATTGACCACCCCCTCCCCACTATATGACGTACCAAAATACTGTCTATCAAGACCAAAGATGAAATCCATGTAGAGTAAAAGCTGGGCGAATTGACGAAACCAGCAAGTAATTCACTTGCTACCCCCCCCCCTTCTGCTGCATTGCTAAAAATTTTATACAAATTAATTCTTTATGTTGGATTTTTAACAGTTGCCTGTCACTTTGCCTGTTATTTATCAGGTATACATGTACAGTAATTATGTTCATAAAACAGATGCAACTCAATACAAATACACAATTAACAATAATAAATACTGTAGTTACTTTATTAAACCTTAAGTAATATAATATCACTCAATGTTTAATTAATACAAACTACACAATAATTAGTACTATATTGCATTGATAATGTAATTACATTTTAATTAATTAATTGTATTATTGTTAAGATAGTTAGGTTTATTAACAACTGTCGGAGTTTGATAGTTTGTGAAAGAGGATAGAGGAACTATTTGTCAGATATCAGAAGTGCTTCAACAATACGCGTATTCAGTAGGAATGACGTGGTAGGAATTTAGAAGGAAATTTCGTCTCGAGGGGGATTAGCCCTCGGACAACGAACAAGGTAAAGTGCTGCCGAGATCAGCCGACAAACCACTCGAAGGTTGGAACATTCGTCCTGGAGAGACGACTGTTGTTAAAGGCGCCCCGTTGTTGTGCCTTTAAACAACGAACGGGGTGCCCGTGCTGTCAGGATCAACTGACAGACCAAGGATGGTCTCTCTGTGATCTCTCTCTCTCTCTCTCTCTCTCTCTCTCTCTCTCTCTCTCTCTCTCTCTCTCTCTCTCTCTCTCTCGCTGTGCATTATTTATTTACTATTAAACAATTGACAATTAAATATAACTATATCTATATCTGTACGACAATTTAATTTAGCGTTAACGATGACAAAGGAGTAGCGTGTCGCTACATACCTCCGCCCTAGTTGAGGCTAGTTGTCTGTGTTGTTTTGTTTAGAGTTGAGCTGAGCTTGTCTTCAAAAGTTAGGTATATTATCGCATGGTTTTGAAGTATCCAACCTCCATTTTGCTGATGTGTGGCTGCTGGAACTGCTTCGTGGCTTCTTGGGTTGGTAGTCGGCACCAATCGTTCTTAAATGAAGGATGTAGCTTGATGTTGTTCCTCTGTCATTTTGCATATAAATCTAATTAATGCCAAAAGTCATTATTATATAAGGGGTGTTTTGTTTGTTGTTTCAATTTATTCAAACATGAAACGAACTGATCTTTTTAACAATGCGCCAGGAATTAGTCGTATAATTGCTTTGTTACAAATCCCTTGTTGTAGTCTGTGGAACATCCGGTAGCGAGGACGGAAATGAGCATTGTAAATTTGCTGGTGACGAGTAACGAGTTGTTTAGGCCTGATTGTCCTATCTTTATTCAGGATGTAGGCTAGTTTCACTTTATCTTGTCACAATCTCATGCTTTTATGTGGTAATTGAACTTGTATTGTGATGCGTTGAAACTCTGAGAAAAATCCGAGTTCTGAGACTTCCTTCCTCTTGCTGTAGAGCGGCTCCCATTCCAGTGTTGCTTACGTCACAGGCTAAAAACAACTGTGCGTTTTGCGACAATGCAGATATTAATTTAATGCTTGCTGCATATGGGCGGCGTGAGGTAGGTACTTTCTGTAGAAGTTTACCATACCTAGAAAACGTCTCAGTTCGTTTACTGTTGCCGATTTTCCAGTAATGGTTTGAACCTTCTCTTCCAAAGGAGATATCCCATCTGGCTAGACATGGTATCCTGGGAAATGAATGTGAGACTGGCCGAAAATACACTTGCTGAGCTTCAGCGTTAGACCATTGTTGTCGAGACGTAAAAATCTTCTTGGATATGGGTTTCATGGGATCCTTGCTTGCTATCAAGATGTCAACCAGGTAGATGAAAACGAAAGGAAGTTCCCTGAACAGTTGATCCATAAATCTGTGGAAGGTCTTGGCTGGTTTCGAAGTTCGAAAGTCATCCTCTCAAATTCGAAGAGACCAAATTGTGTAATAATATCTGTGTTGACGATGTTTTCAGGTACTACTGGGATGTGATGGTTGGTTGTGTAAATGTCTAGGACAAAATTGATCTTGGTGTCATGTAGCTGATTAGAGAAATCGTAAAGGTTTGACACTCCATTTCGGTCTGGTAACGTCCTGTCATTCAGCTGACTATAGTCTCCACATAGGCGGATAGTTCCATCCTTCTTGTACACCTGGGCGACAGATTCCTGCTTCCATCATCTGCTTGAATTCCAACTTGGCTGATTGGTACGCTGCAGGATGTAGGCGTCGTACTTTATCGTGCACTGGTGGTCATTTTTTCTCTAAATAGTGCATGATTTCGGTTGACGTTGCGTCCTTATTGGAGTAGGACAACGAATGGGGTGTCCATGCTGTCAGGATCAGCCGACAGACCACGGAAGGATAGACAGTAAGGAGCAATAAAGAAAACAGTTAATAATTTAGGTTACATAGGCAGCGAGAGAAAGTGAGAGACAGACAGTGGAGTGTTGCAGATGACTTTGTGGAACAGAATGAGTTTTAAGCGAAACAGGGCGATATGTATAGAAAGTTTAGAGCGGCATGTCCCCCACTCTCGCTGAGCGTTATTTATTTACAACACGTAAGGACTACAATACAATTGACAATTAAATATAACTACAATTATATCTGTACAACAATTTAATTTAGCGTTAACGATGACAAAGGGGTAGCGTGTCGCTACAAAAACTTACTTTAGTATAAAACTAAACACAATATTAATATTCAAATCTATAATCATGATTGTATTAGAAAAAACTATTCATTATTAATATGAATCTTATATCCACATACGCTCATTCTCAGACAGTTATGAGAATATAGACATAGACTGTGGTTGTGAAACAATATCTTTACGCAGGACAGTACATAGTAGGCGGGCAAAATGAATAGTAGAGCTCTCACATTTTTACATTTATATAGTTAGTAAGTGCAAGAATGTCTACATTTATATTTTTATTTAGCACCTGTATCCTTACATTTAAAATATATTCAAAGGGATATGCAAAAATTATTCCAGCAAATTTCGCAGAGCAACATTTAGATATAAGTATGATTTTTTTTAAGATATTAATTATTGATGTAATTATTCTTTAAATAGTTAACTGATTGTTAACTAAATGTTATGTTGTAATAATGTATGCATTGTTTTTAGTGGTGAAAGAAAATGAGATTTAGACATTCTGTAACTATGGTTATTGTGGAGTAGGAGGCTAGTCGTGCTAATTTGTTGCAGAAATGTTCTTTAACCACAGTTTTGTTTTCTTCCTAAAGTATAAGGGCCCAAAAACATACGTCTATCTAGTTTTTTTGAGGTAACGCCATTTTAAAAGATATAATCTGGTTTTTGGTGTAAATTAACTCGTTCCCAATAAAATTTAAAATAAAATTTCAAATGTGCAAATTTGTTTGTTATATCTTTATCTAAAACGCCATGGCTTGCGTTACAATCGAACAATTTTTTACCTGTTATAAGGAGTTTTTTGACTATTTTTTACCCAGATTTCTAAAATCACTAAAATATCAAAATAAATAGTTTTTTTCAATCTAAAATACCGTTTAGATGGGAATTTTTATAGTTAATAAGTGACAAAAATCGCGGCAACCATAAGTTTAATGTTTTATTGTATACAACTATGTCAATGGATGAGTTCAAAAAAAGGGATACAGAAAATTTTAAAAAAAACAACAACGAAGTAATATGTGAATATTTTGTAGACTACAAAGTAAAATTGCTTATATGTAGCTTCATTAAACTGAACTGCCTGTGTTCGAAAAACTGATAAAAATTACAAATAAGTCTATTTATTTATAGTGTGCCCCACGAGAGGTACACGATTGATTTTCTATTAATTGCTTAATATACATAACAAATTAAAACGTTTTACTGTTGCATATTTTTTTTAATAATATTGCCGTTTTGTCTAATCCGACTGGCTTAAAGAATTTTGGTTGCATTTTGAAATTCAAATAGCCTACTTTATTTTTGCTCAATGAAACATTCTATTAAATATTTATACAAGAAAATATGTATATGTTTAACATCGAAAACATATCCAGTGTATTCGTTTTAAATTTGAAACATTTTACCTTTATGGAAGTAAATTTTACTTATTCGTTTAAAAAACCATAATATTTAAGTGTTAATTCTAGTTTTTAACGAGGAGGTAAATAATATCATACTAATTTCCATAGCTCGACTTTTTTTTTTTGTTTTTTTTTTTTTTAGAAAAACGAAATTTAGGAAATTTAATACTACAGTTTTATTTGTTCATAGACTTATCAGTACCAAAATACTACTATGCCTATATACTACTGTAACGCTCAAAACCCTCTGACAAACTTACACAACCCACCAACCCACCTCTTCTCGACAACTCAACTAAATTTATAATTGTCATTTTTTTAAATAACTCAAAGAATATATAAAATTTAAAAAAAAAAAATGGTTTACGTTTTTAAGATAATCCCCTATATACCGAGTGTTGATTAAGTTTGTAACTAACCTGGTATATTTTGACATATTAAAGGCAAAAATTTGAAATTGTGTGTTTATTGACCGGTAGAACCTACCTTTTGACTTTGTGCCTTAGCTGCAGTACGGCCCATTAGGTCAATCTCTTGTACAAACCTGTGTGATAATAAGTGATACCACAGAGAATAATGCCCCAATCCAGGTCTCAAAATACCATCCTATCATAAAAAGCGGCCGGTCAAAGTTTTAAAACTGTCGTTTTTTGGACTATTTGTTATTTGTAAAAGGTATACAGGTAATTATCAAATCAGTTTTGTTTTTAGAAACTGGAAAATGTTTTTAAAAACATCAAAATCAGTTCATCAACCGTGAAAAAAAAAATTTCTAAATGGTGATTCGGAAACCTATTAAGAATTATTTACCTAAATAAAATGCTATAATTAATATTTATAATGTTTTCTCTCCACCGCCTGACAATGTAGATCACGGGTGTGGAACATTGATACTGATTCTACAAAAGTGACTCAGCTCTACTGACAGTGACTCAACTCAAAAGTGACTCAGTTTCTTGTACAGTTCGTTGTATCAATACATATAAATTTCGGGGTTTTGTTTAGGCGAAAAACCTTTCAATCACCACCGCCTAATAAAGACCTGGTAAATAGTTGGTCAAGAAATACCTGATAGATAGATGAAAGAGAGGAATCTAACCCAAGACTATATGAAAAAAGGTGTATATCATGGCTTGGTCCTCAAGTACGCCACACCCCACTCGCTATTAGTGAGCACTGAGAGTTTGTTTTGTAGACGTTGTTTTTCAAATGCTCTCAAAATAAATAATCAACTAGTGACAAATCAGGTGATCTTGGGGCCATTCTATTAATCCTAAAAACAAAACTGTTTGCATAATTAGCTGTATACATTTTAATATTTAAAAATATAACCAAAAGATTAGATACCCGGTTTTATAACTTGACTGACCGTCATCAAACAAAAAGTTATTACCTTCCTGAGTATTAAAGTAAATAAAAAATGTATTATTGAAGCCAAAATATAAGGTGTACATCCAAAAATTGACACAGATAAATTTGATAAAAATTCTCTACAAATTTCCAAAGTGAAAAATATGCCCTTTACTTACATGGTTAAATCCTGAATATTCTATGCATTCAGTGTACATTTTCATGTTGATTGATTGATTATGTTTGGACTTTAAGGGGCTATTTAGAGATCAGCCATATCACCGCGACTTATGGTCTATTCTGTAATTAAAGCCTCCTCATTCTAGCTTAGCAGGTTTGATTCCTTCACAAGTTAATTAATCCACTAACTAGCTCTTCCAACATTAGTTCCCCAGGAATTTGAAATCCATAAACCTTTCGCCTCTTATTGGTCAGGGCCTCACAATTGAAAATTATGTGGTTTGCGGTCTCCTCGTCCCTACCGCACAGTCTACACACAGTTTCACCATGTTAAGCTCCTATCCTGTAGAACTGCACTCTCAGACCACAATGTCCTGCAATCAGTGTGAGTTGTCCTCTACTTCGGGTCATTACCGTCTTCTCATGATTACCTGAGGGGAATTACTTAAGTCCCCCTTAAGGTTCTCTATCTTTGCTGGAGTTCTGCAATAACCCACCTATTTACGTCCACCTTGGCCAGACACACGGATATTCCTATAGCTGGCTCAGGTCCTAAAAACTCTGATACAAAGCCCCGTTTAGCTAGTGTGTCCGCCATCTCATTCCTCTCAACTCTCTTATGCCCCGGCACTCAGTGCAAAGTTATCCAGTTTTCCTGGGATAAAGAGTTAAGTTTCTCTCCGCATTCCCACACTATTCTAGATATTTTTATGTTTAAAGATACAAAAATATTTAGACATTTATACTTTGATAAAGCTGGGCTTAACTTGTTATTTATAAAATTATAATTCTGGAAATTAATTGATAGTCGAGAAACTAGCTTTCCTAATAACTAATAATTACAATTATATTATGACTTGTGTAACTAGTAAAAATTATAATTGAAAGACATGAAGGGAAAATGGACTTTACCTTAATTAGAACTAAAGAAACGTTTGATGTAGCCTATAGTTTAGGTAGAAAGATGTGTATTTTATTGTGAACAAATAGCAAGTATATTTCAAATATTTTAATATCAGACAGAGATACGAAAATTATTTTGGTTTCATTTGATTCCCCGGTGAAACTAACGTTTGATTCCCCGGTGAAAACTAACAATAAATTATGGTTATTGTTCAAATTTTGTAACAAAGAGTGAATACAGATTAAATTTAAATGTATTTCCTTTGTTTCACACGTAAAATGTATACATTCTGTGTAATGTGGATTGTTGAGTGAAGTATTCATTGGTGGAATTGAATTTTTCATTAATTTATTATGTGTAAATGTTACAGGCGAAACACATTACATTGGCGTTGCAGTGCCATCTCTGAACATAACCAGAAAGTAAGTCCTACCTAATGTATATACTTTATACAGAATATTTTCACCAATAGCTACTATACTGTATTATCCAACAATTGTTTTTAAGGAGGTAAATACAGTATTAAGCCACTGATTTACTTAGGAATAAGTTCCTGCGACTCTTTACTATCTCAAGAACCGTAAATAGTGTTGGATGAGTCGGGTGTCTCCCGGAATGATTAGAATTTAAAAAAATCACGTAAGTGTTGCAGCTGGGAAATGATCGTCACTGAAATAACTCAAGAACATTTCGCTCAAACAAATTAATTTTACCGTTTAGTTCACTCTAAACCTATCTTATGGAATTATTTATTTTCGAACACAAAGTGCGAAAGGATTAGAGGTGAAAGTGAAAAGGGATTTGAAACATTTCAAGAATTGGTAATCCGTATGATTCAGATATCTGTGGATTCCATATGTGTTGGGGTAGAAGGGAGTGGATGAAAATAAAAGTTATCCCACAATATATGAACATTTTTATTAAAGTCGTTTTTTGCCCTATGAAAATAGTATTTATTACAAAGTTCAATTAAGATTGGACAATATCGATCTAATACAAATATTAGTTAAGTCTAGGATATTGTTTTCGTGTCACTTTTCCTTGATTTTTGAGATGTCTTTTAATATAGTCCGAACATCCATTTCTAACAATTGAGTTTGTCAGATCTGGTATAGCAATTTTATTTTTGCGAGTAAATTTCATTACAATTAGTTAAACATGAGAAGTAAGTTTATAACATTACAACAATATATATAACATACAATATATCATTTTTGAGGTTAGCAAATTAATGCTTTGGGCGATTTTAATTTTCATTCGATAAAAATTCATGGTTTTTAGAGGGCTTTAATTTGAGGTATATGTGTCCATTACACATTTTTGAGATGGAGAGTTAGGAAGAGGAGGGGTTTGATTTTATAATTAGGCTTCCTTAAAAGTGAATAACTCTCCTAAGAACTGATAATACATATATCTTTCCGTCTTTTAAATAATAGGGGCGGTAAGTTTTCAAAAGTCATTCTATATATGGCATAGATATAATTATGTAATGGGTATAAAAATCAAAGTTGGCTTTTTATTAAAATAACTTGGAGGTAACTTGAGCCTCCAAATAAAATTGTTTTTTGGAGTTATGTCTATCTATCTTCTGTGCAGTACTCTACACCCCAAAGAAATAGATCAGTATTAACCACATGGATTATATGTTTTTTTCCGATAACTCATAATTCTGGAAGCCGGTTATAAGAACAAAACTCATATTTGGTCAAATTTGTTGAAGTATAGTTTCAAAAGATAGAAACTAAACTTATTGGTTCCCTTCTCTATAAAAATTCGTTTCGGGGTTGTAGGTTAAAAAGAGGAATAAACCATAAATTTATATTATCTTTAAATCAGCAAATACGTTTTCGAACAAATTTTGATGTAATGATAAAATCTATAAACCGTAATTTCTTTTAGTTCTAATTGACACATTGGTTTAAGAAACTATTAGTATTATTCATATTTCACATCATTTAAATTTTAATATTTCACCACGTTTTCTCCAATTTTGAGATATTCTGACTTTTAGTAAGACTTCCAGATTCACTTTCTGTTTTTAACAAATACCTCCAGAATATTGATTTTTATGAAGAAGACAATCAATATTTTTTGGTTTACGCTTTTTTTATCAAAATCGATAAAACTAATTTTGGGGAAATTTGTGCTTGATTAGTTATGCGTGTATGTGAGTAGGTTTATGCATTGTTAATTTACTTATGAAATTAAAAAATAAAATGGAATTACTGTCCTTTGTTTCAGTAATTCATTAAAACTTTAGATTTTAAAATCAGTCAAATGCAAAACTTAATGTTTGGTTTGATTAAAAATAACAAACAACTCTGTTACCCGTTGTTTATGAGAGCATAAACCCAACAAATAAACATATTTTGAAATCAAAACCTTCCTATACACAAGTATTATGTACTACGATAGTACATTAAGTCTCAGGGTTTCCCCTTTCAATATACAAATACTTTAAAGGTAAGGTATTATACTCAATCATGTCGGCTCAGAGGGTTTGTCAATAAATCTGATGCTTAGACACTTGTGTCAAGGTTGCTCTAAATTTATTCCTTATAGATAATGGTGTTTACACAACCGAGACATCTCGATTTGCAGAGGTCGATACGTCACTCAAATGTATGACAAATCCAGAATATTCTTATTCGGTTTTATGAAAATTATATTTAAAACTTCAAACTAGTTTTAATTTAATCCAGATTTATTGGTATAATTGTACAGTAAAAATAAGACAGCGTCATCACGTAGACATAAGTTTTACAAAAATACAAAAGGGTGTAACGTGAGTTAAAACTACACGACTTAGAGTCCGTAGACAAATAGGGATATTTATTTTTTTAAGTCAAGTTTAAATTGTACATACAGACACGTGCGTGAAATTATAAGAGTACTTGGTTTTATCTACAAACCCTGTTAAAGAAAAATCAATGAAAATCCAATCCTTCTTTCAATCGATATTGAATTGTTTGTTTCACATCTCACAAAAACTGATTTTAAAACTTCAACCCTGAGAAACTTTTATTGTGTAGTTAAATTAAGTTGTAGTCGTCATACAAAAAACTATAATATAAAATTTCTCACTGCAATTTAATTTCAAATCCATATATCTTTTTTCAGATTTTTTGGTCTCACTGTGTTCAAGTTAGCTGGGGGTATGATATCTGATACTTTAAATTTGATACCCCACTCATAATTTTTCCAAAAAAATCAACCCGATAGTATTTTCCCCTTAACTACCCCAAGCTATTTTTTTTTTGTTACCGCTATATTTTTCCAAAATGTGGCACAATGCAAGGAATGAAAATGTAATGTAAAATATATGGGATTTATCGTCTTGTCTGTGAAGAGTGGTTGCGACTTATAGACTGATAAACGAACAGACTCGCGTGTTAAATTGTAAAGGTCCTTGGTTGTATCAACGTTACACCAACTTTCTCTCTGAAAATTCCAAATCGATTGTTATCGGTCAAAATTTGAAAATTAACCTAAATACCGTATGATAAATCGTTTAACTCAAAATTTATAAAAGCAAATACTTTAAAAATTTTAAGTTGTGAAAATGAATTACCAAAACCAACAGAACGCACTTCAATGTAAAGTTTGGTTCGGATTAATTTGAAAAATATTGAAATGAATCTTGGCAGTGGTTAAAGCTCATTTCTTCATTTTCTTAGGTAAAAAATATATATATTGCCACAAAATGACATCAAAACCGGCTTTCTAAGTCATCTGAATAAATAAATGTTTTTTATGAATTTACAAAGTTGTAAAGTTCTATAATCCTTTTAGAGTAACAAATTGTCTACGTAGTAATCGGTATCTCACATAATCAGTTTCACAAATTTATACTTACTTCAGACGCTTGTTTATAGTTTGTTTTATATAATATGTGTGAGATTGTTTTATCATTATTATGATAATTTATATTTTTGCTAGGACAAATTAATTTGAATACATTCTTCTGACACTCCTAGCTTTGTCTTAACTTCTACTGGTGCGTTTAGGATGAACTTCATTTTCAAAAGTTGTTACTTCATCTGAGTAATAGTTTTTGAAAATAGTGTTTATCCGAAACGGGTCAACAAAATTTAAGTCAAAGCTACGAGTGTCAGCAGAATGTATTGAAATATATTAAGTATTTTATCTGTTTTAGTAATTCATAATCAAATATTTAGTAAACGTAATAAATAGTTAATTACACGATTCGGGTTTTAACGTAAATATAAAAAAAGACTCGACACAAGTTTGTACATATTTATACGTTGTTTTGTATGGTTGTATACACACTATTTATTTGAACTGAAATTTACAGTCTACTTAAATACATTGTTTTTAATATAACGTAGAATACCCTGGGGGCTACACCACTCCAAAATTTGGAAATCTCTTGCTAGGCAATTAATTATAATAATTGGTCCTGTCTACTGAATGACGTTAATCAAACAGAGAGATTTGTAACGGCTTAACACTCTATAATTGTGTTTTAATTAGATGAAAGATATCAGAATACGTGTTTCTATCGAAACTTTAGTAGTGATTATATTATGAACACAATGACATTTACACATCTAAATTTACTACAAGGGGTGGATTTTTCTTTGAATAGATATATAATGTATACCCCTAAATTCTCATTGAGAACAGTTTATAAATTAATTAATCAATCACGACCAAACAAAAAATATCAATGTAGAAGATTAGCTCCAGATAATCTTTCTTAGCATAGAGAAAGTTATTTGAAGGGTAAATAAATCGATTACAATATATGTTTTAACGTCACATGAGTCTAAAAAAAAAGTTTTTTGAATGATCTATGTCTGTCATTTTTGCATTCTAAAGTCCAAACACGTCGAATTTAATCAAATTTGATATATTTTGACCATATCTCAAGACTTTTTTTTTTTTTTTTCATTTTTTCGTTAACTTTAAAATTGAGGATATAAAAAAAACAGAAAATGTCAATTTTCTCAAAATTAATAGTAACAATTTTGATCAAATGTACCCTCCAAGGTTCCAAACAAAACCTACTGATCACCTTCTTTTAAAAACTTCCGATTCGTAAGTTATCGGCAAAAAATAAAACATTTTTTGTTTGAAGACGAAAAATCATACTCATAACTTTCATAGTAAAAAACGCAATTGGGCATCATTGAATACAAATTTTAAAGCTGCGCAAACTGAGCTATTATGTTGTACAATATGTGGGTAAACAATAATCATTCTATAAAACTTGTACTGTACTTTGAAATTTTAAAATTAGCCACCATTTGGAAATTTAAAGACAAATTTTTTGTAACGTATTTATTTCTTAAATGATTTATAAAACACTGCCTATCTACCAAATTTGAGAAAAATTGGACGACTAGAGCGTTTACTAAAACACACGTGCGCATGTGCATTCACACACACACATTAGTATATTAATTAAATCCATACGCATACACTAATTATAAAGGTACATTACAAAGGTGCTGTGTATACATATAACATTTACTAAGGATACAATACTTTATAGCATAAAAATGGGTTTATTTCAAAGAATATTTGGTTTGAACAATTTGTGTATAATGTTCACTATATTACAAAGATTTTATATAAATTATTTAATAATTGTACATTACAATTCTTCAGCTTCTTCCCCATCCCATCAATAGTTATCCAATCAAAGAGTTTTAAATAAAATTCATTAACAATTTCTGTAGGAATATAGACGTTCAGTTTTTTAAATCATAAAGTTTTTACATTTAATGGTACACATTTTCGTGGGTAAACACAGATTTTAACAAGTTCTGGAGATCGGGTAGATTTTTTTTTTTTTTTTTTTTTTTTTTTCCAAGTTAAGATATATTCATTAAGTCCATCAATGAAATACTTAAACTTCACCTACATGTTTGTTAGAGTCAGATAACTCCATAAATGTTGAAATGTTGAATTTTTGTTTGTTTTGTTTAGGAATGTTTCTGGCTTGAGCTTCAGTTGATGTAACATTCTTTTTGTAAAACTTAGACCACCACGATTAAAATCCTTTACCTTTACACTTCCTGCAACGTCTACTTGGAACTCATCACTTATTGCTTTTAAATGTAAAATAGTTCTGCTTATTGCTTCATTGTAAAATAATCCTGTCGGTAATTTTTTTATTTTTTTTATTTTAATAACACTAAAGCTCCAGTTGGTGATAGGTATGAAGTATCTCGTATTAGGAAGCTTTATGCTCTAAAATTACCCAATTTCAATTAAAGCAAGAAAAATGCTTACCAATAGCCTACATTGTTTGTATTTTATCCTGACGCACCGTCAACATAATCATGGAGATGCCTAACATTTACATCATTAATGTTAGAATATAATCAACCAAAAATGAGGTTATGTCATTTGGGGCTTTCTTTGCTAACCCCTTATGATATAAAAAAAATTGCTTTATTGCTTTTGATATCATACTTGCTTAAAACATTCACTGTGTATTTACGCAAATAGAGAATGTCTCTTGAACAGGTATTTCTGGAAACTGAAGATTTGCATAAACAGATTCCTACTATTTTGCTATCCGCTAAACATCTATCTCTAATGCTTTCAATAGTTTTTAAATTTGATTGTCCTCCTTTTATGAACAAGTTCTGCAACACTTATTCTTTTTGGTACATCTTTCAGTGATAGGCTCTTCAAATTTGCAGCAGGTATCGATTTGGAGCCTAGCAAAAGTTAACTCAAAATGTTCCTGGAAGATTTTTATATAGAATTTATCTCAACACTTACATTAGGATTATTTTCCTTTAAAAAAACACCACATAATTTTTACTTTTAAATTTAAGTTTAGGTATTTCTAGAATCTACTTGTATAAGACCTTATTTCTGCGGAAAAGAGGCTATATGGTCAACAGCCCATATGAAGTGTATTGGTTTAGCATTTCCTAGAGGTTTTCCCTGATAGTCTCTCGGCGGCTACCTTTGTGACAGTAGTTTACATTTAATTCCATGATACCCAATGGACAGACAGAAATGTAAACTTAAATACCTCTATATTTACAGTAGCTGTAGACAAAGAATTGTACCATCATTGATTCGGAATTATTTAACGAGACACGAAAAGAAATGCAAAAGTGTTTCAGCTAATTCTTTAATAGCATTATTTCTAGAAAAAAAGTGGGACAAGTAACCTAATTTTCAGACTAAAATCAACTCTGCCTGTGTTTACAAAAGCTTTTAATTGATCTTAAATAAATAAAGCGCCCTACTAAGCGTAAACCCAATAAACAGGTCATTCAGTTTGTCCCCTGCTTTGCATTTAATTGCTTTTAATTTGTCTATGATGTTGTTAAAAGAACCAAAAGAGTGTTAATGTATAAATTACCTCTCAAACTCATTTCTCTAAGGCGAAGTAATTGAACAAACTTCTTGACAAATTAGTGTATTTGTATAATTTATTGTTATTGCTACTTTTAATTACTATTTTATGTAAACATAAAGTTCTTCGTTACCTGGTAAAATAAATTTCATAAGTCATTTCTCATTCCTTTAATTTCAAATATATGTATATATGTATTGAATAGAGCATAATTTTTAATATCTAAAATTTAGAGGTCCTGTTATAAAGTGCACAATCAATATTTTCTTAAAATCCGCTTTAAGGTCCTTGATCAAATGTATACTCGAAGGACCCAAACAAAACGTATTGGTCACCATTTGTTGGTTCGTAAGTTATCGGTAAAAACAAAAACAATATTTTTGCTATTTAAAGACAAAAATCATCTCGATCCTCATCGCCTTAACAAAAACCAGAACTGAAATTACAGATCCCTAGACTTCGAATACCTAATCACGTTTGGTCTGGTAAAGAACAAAAGTTGATCAAGAGAGAGAGATCGGATAGGAAAGATGATAAGATAATATGAATAATGGTGAAGTTCCAGCTAAGGTAACTCAGGATTGTCACAATGTATTTATTACATGTGTGCCTCTGAGAGATATAATGATTATTTTTTTTAGTATTAAATTTCTTAATTTTTATCGTACAAACACGTTTGGGCATCATTGAATACAAAATTTAAAGCTGCCCAAAATGAGGTATTATAACGTTTCTTTGATAACCTTTTTCTTTAGTTTTAGTTTCATACATGGCCATAGGCTCTTGGTGTTTTTTACATTCAAAATTTATCACTTGATAACGAGAGTTGATTTAAACTGACGAAATGCCGTGTAAAAGTTTTTATATAAATACGTGATATCAATGTCCGATTACACCATATCAACAATATGAACAATCTTTCAATATCAAATAACATTAAAACTAGAATTTGCTATTATGTGTACAACATCCAGATAAACAATTATTCTTGAAAACCTGTACTTTGAAATTTAAAAATCAGCCACCATTTGGAAATGTAAACAGATTATTTTATAACAGTTGTTCGTTTGACTGAAAACTGACCAAAATCGTAACCAATAGAGCGTTTACTAACATACTCACATGCGCGCGCGCGCACACACACACACACACACACACACACTCATTTATATATTAATTAAATTTATGCACACACAATAATTACATAGACACTATGTGTACATATATAAAGCGAGTCTAAAATGGTAATAAATTTCTCCAATGATTCATTGTGTGTTGTGTGATCAGTGGACATTTCATGACCTCCGTTATCGGTGTTTCCATATACATATCAAAATTTCTATTTTTCAATATTCAATAATAAAATTTTGAGCGTTAACCACTTGATTTGTACCTACAGTGATTCAGAATTATTATTCTACAAAGCACGAAAAGAAATACACTAGTATTTCAGCTAATTCTATAATCGCATTACTGTACTTCTGAAATTGTGGGAAGAATAACTTAATTTTCAGACTAAAATGCTCAACTCTGTCCGTGTTTACATAAACTTTTAATTGATCTTGAATAATAAAACGCGTACTAAGTGGAAACCCAATAAACAGGCCATTCAGTTGGTCCCTGCTTTGCATTTAATTGTTTTTCATTTGTTTATAATGTCTTTAAAAGAACCAGAAGAGTGTTAATATTTGAATTACCTCTTAAACTCATTTCTCTTAGGCTAAGTAATTTAACAAAACTTCTTGACAAATTAGTGTATTTGTCCATTAGTTAGGTCTATTGTTAATTTTAATTACTATTAACTTTTATGTAAACAATAATTTTCTTCTTTTCCTAGCAAAATGGATTTCTAAAATCATTTTTCATTCCTCCTTACTTACCCAGTGTACTAAGTATATGGTAAGCGGGCCCGGCCCGAGGGGCGTGCGACCGCACCGGAGAGGAGGCAAATTGGTACATTTGTTTTATAAATAAGTGACGGTAAAACTTTTGAAGTTCCTACAAAATATGTATACTTAATTTTCTTCAAGATACCGAAAAGATATATCAAAACTCCTATTTGCATAAAAAGCAATCGCTTCATAGTACAATAAAATAAAATATTAAATAAAGTTATAAATTAAACTAAATTCAGTCAGTGTAATGATGTTTTGGAGCAGAGTTCCAAAGTCACCGCTGGCGTCTGGGTCTGCACTGTTCTTGGTGGTGACGCAGATAGCATAGTGCATAGATTTTTCATCCCCTAATAATAATAAACTCATTCAACCTTTTGCTACAAAACAAAACAATCGCACTCAGGCTCATTCCCTTAGGAAAGACTGACTGCTTAGTAATTGTTAGTAGTGACAGTGCTTCGAGGACAATGAAATCATCTCTTCAGAAACTCAACCACGTTCAGAAATAACTTCTACTTTTTAGTATTAGATCAAATTATTTCTTTCCTTTCTGAGAGATTTAAACAGCCCCAGACATATAACCAAAAATTCGGATTTCTTTATGCTAAAACAATTGTAAGAGAAGACGAAGAGATTTTGAACTGCTGCACAAATTTACACAGCATTTATAGACGGTGTGAAACTGTATCACGAATATAAAGTTATGAAAACTGTCATGTCAGAAAAGATACAAGGACTTGAAAAGTCCCCATGAAATCCTAAACTATATACTAGAGAATGGTTTCATAGAGAATTTGACAGCATCAGTGAGGATACTCCTCACTCTTCCCATCTCAGTGGTAACTGGTGTAAGGACTTTCTCCAAGCTGAAAATAATCAAAAACTATCTGCGATCATCAATCTCTCAGGAGTCCCATGTTCGAGAAGAGAAAGACATTAGTTCAACAGTGTCTGACTTTGATGATAGCAAAGCTCAAAAAATATACTTTCTTACAAGTTTAAGCTTGGTTATATTATGTAAGTTACTTTTCTTACAATTTGTAAACGCAATTATTTAAAAAATATTTTGTTATTTTATTAATACTGTACTTTATTTCTTAATGTCAGTTTAGTTAACTAAATTCTATTTATAAACAAAAAAGTGTGTGATAATGTTTGTGGTTTTTATTTATTTCATGAAATTAGTTACACAAACACAAAACAACTATTGTTTTCTTGTCAAACTTATTTATATCTTACCTCTTACACAGTAAGGTGTTCTTTTCAATATTATCATCCATGTTTTTTTTTAAATTTTTTTTTAAGGAAATACCCTTTCGGTCATCATGGCCTTATAAAAAAATAAGAATAAAAGAACATAAAATAAATACCTCGAATACTCTTAATGTCAGAGTCAGAAGAGAACAAGAGTTGGTCAAGAGAGACCTGATAAGAAAGATGAAAGAGAGAAATCTAACCCAAGAGTGTACTGTACATCTAGCTAGCGTCCTCGGGTTCCCACACTCACTCTGAGTGAGCCCCTTTATTACTATGCATGTACATGTTGTTTTTCAATGAAATAATTACCTATATGATGTAAAAATATTTTAAATAACTCATGTGTCAAAACATTGAATTTCTAGAGTAAGGATGTTATATTTTATGTTAAATAGATGACCTAAAAATTCTTCTTTATAACATTAAATGTAACATTTTTGAGTAAGGGTTATCCCAGGCGCAGCCCCCCCCCCCGGTGAGCTCCTTACTTAAATACTGTCTGAAGGGGAGTATCACCCTAGTTTGTCTGACTAAGGTTAAATAAAAATTTTATATACATATACCTAGACAATAGAAATTTAGTGTTATTATAAATATCAGTTTGTTTGTTGAGTCAGTTTTTATTATTTTTTTGTAAACTCAATGTTTAGAGGTCTAAATAAATGTATGTCGGTATGTACATCTACTTTTAAAAATATCCTATATATGTAATAATTTTAAGGAATATTATCTTTATACCTTTCACATTTTTTTTTCTATTTTCTGTATATTTAACACACTTTACCATGTATTAGAATATATAAATTCAGATTGGCAGCTCTTAATTAAAATTTGTTTGCTTCCAATTATTTTATCAATGTATTTAATGATGTTGGTATTTATCCTGTTATTTTGTTCATTAATCTGACTTTTGCAGATCGTTTTTTTTTATCAAAGAGTCAAATAAGAGCGCATCTATCAGCAAAACTTACATGCCTGTGCAATTGAAAATAGCTAAAGTTGTTACTTAAGCCTTATAAAACAACTCAATGAAAAGAAATTGAGTAAATCTATATTACTGTATCTAAAATATATTTTTTTAAATCTTTTAATAAGATACAAACCTATAATCAAAGGTACATATTTGATAATATCATATCAGTTCTGTTTTCGTAATAAACACTCGACTATAGATCACATCTAACTAGCTCTATTGAAAAATTATTATAAGAAAGAAAAGTTTGTTGTACAATATTTTTGGATGTTGCAAAAGTCTTAATATATTGTGGTTTCAACGACAAACTGAAAACAATTCTTCCCAATTAGTAAACTTATACCAAGCAAAAGGAAATTTCAGAATTCATATCAAAACCGATCATATTGATCTTAGGAATATTGAAGCTTTGATATCACAAAGGTAAAGTGTTCTTGACCCATCATATACTTACTCTACACCTATGACCTACCTCATAACAATGAACCCATGATTGAATCGTTTGCAGATGACACCACTATATTGGCAATCGATAAAGATGTAGTAACAGCCATAATATCTGTAAAATACACAAATCTGTTAACTAAATTAATAATTGAACTAAGAAATGGTGCATAAGCTAAATGAGTTAAAATCTATACAGGTGAACTTTATATACAAAAATTACAATTGTATAAAAGTGATAAATAATGAATAATGATATGTAAACAGTGCACAATATTGGTATGGTATTAGTTGCAAGGTTTTGTTTCAAAAAACATGTAATGACAAAACCTGAACAATTACAGTAAAAAAATGTATTGGTTAATCGGAGTAAAATTCGAATATTCAAATTCCAATAAATTACTGTTATACAAGCAAATATTAAAACCTGTGTGAGCTAATGGAATTCAGCGTTGGAGCTGTATTTAGAAAACTATCATTAAAACTATTTTAACCTTACAAAATAATAAACTATAAAAACATTCCGTAATAAAGTGTGGTGGATAACGTTGAATCCTCCTTAGTCTGCTATAAATTATCAATCAATGATACTTAAAATTGAAAAATATTGAATTATAATTTTTTTTTTAATGTTAAGAATTATAAATTAAGGTTTCATCATACCAAAATGTTGAAATACAACACAAACACAAATACAATACAAATCTATTACAGGGGCCATAAATGGTTTTGTCATTTGTATTAACTTTAATGTAATAGCAGATATTTCTTGTTGAAACTCCATATTCAAGGATAAAATAAAGCAAAAGCTTAAAGTTCCAAATAATAAATAAATAGCTCATTTATATTATTAAAATATTTGAAATTTTAAGCTTTTGCTTTATTTTATCATTTGTATTAGTTTAGCGATATGTTTAGATAGATAAACAGTATAGTGTATATTTAAGCTAACAATTTAATAAGAGAGGTATTTTAATGTGTTGTTCTTTCCCAGGACCAATGAGGTGGAGTGATGGGCTGGTTGCCCTATTATCTTCTTCTGCTTATTTTGATAACATGCTGCTCTTCAAGAGCCTCCAACATGAAAAAGGTGACACCAGTAAAAAATATTTATTTTTAACTTATTAAAAACGAATTGTCAAAACTAATAAGAATTATTTTGAAAATACAACAAATTTACAATTCATGTTTGCTATACAGTGTTAGAACAACTTAAACTATCTGTAGCAATAACATTTCCAAAATTAAGTCATATTAAATAATACATCTATTAATAAAGTATCTTTTTTTGAAATATCATTATTGACATGAAGGTTCTCTGAGCATTTCATTTTTCTATCGACCATGGCAGAACTAATTATGGTTTGATCTATTGGGTTGGTGGCCATATTACCCACCATGTAATATGGTAAATCTTAAAACCCACTTCCAAACAAATAGTTTGACATGACCTATAAGGCTGCATTTAGGCCTATAGTGTGAGCTACTACAATATACTATACTATACTGGTCATTGCCCAGGCCGAGTATTTCCCTACCCTTAAATTCATTGTATTTAACTCCCACCATCTAGTTTTTAAGGTTCTCTGTTTTTCATATTATTCAGTCTGTAATACAGCCTCGTCAATGCCTTAGCAGGCGAAACCATTGGTTGGCTAGACTAATAAAAAGTGGAAGTTACAAAATAAAATAAGTTGTGTTTTATTATCGTTAAACATGGAATTCCACCAAAAACCTTCGGTCTCGACAGTAATGAAAAAAAATGAGAAAAAAGCTACTACACTATATTAACACTTTTCATGTTTATTACTTGATAATAAAAATTGATCCACACTTTCGTGATGATGTATAATACAAAAATGATGCCAAATCTCCGAATAAATTATACAAATAATATGAACAATCCATCGTTATCCAATAACTTTAAAAAGATATTTAAAAAAACTTTGTTTGATTAGTTTAATGAAGCTTTATATTCTATTTTCATTTGAAACCAACGTTTTTGTTATGTGATCATTTCTAAATATATATATTATAAAGTTTCTAACTTTAACTCAAGTTAGGTATTGTTCAATCTATATATATATATATATATATATATATATATATATATATATATATTAAAAGTAACTCTGGAAGAATATTTAGTATTAACTTTCTCGATTTTTTTTTACTTATAATAGAAATTATAGCCACATCAGTAATTATTAATTTGTTTGATGTATTAATTTGTTTGTATTTATTTTATTATATAGAAGAATGTACATAAATTAGGAAAATTATATTTTGGTCCTACATATTTTTAGTATGTAATGGTATTTCTGTTGCCATTGCTATGAAAATTAAGTGGAGTAAATTGTAATGATGATGTTACATATATTTTTTATTTATATTTGTTTAGATTATATTCTTTAGTATGATGAGATCTATTTTATTAGTTATAGTCCAAAATAAGCAAAATGAATGAACTATTTTTTTTAACAAATTCCAATTAATAGATGTAAACTGTAAACAGGCAAGCTGAAATAATATTTTATTTTATTTTTTAAATCCTTTTGTGATTTATTTTGATTTGGTCACCAAATTTTCTTCAACTCTGATTAGAGGATAGTAGTTTAGTGATAAAATTTCGTTCAATAAAACAGAGTTATTTATTATATTATTTAAAATATTATCATAAAATAATATATTATAAAAGTATTAAAACTAGATTTATTTAAAACTTAAGTTGAAGTAAGTTTAATCTCGTTTACTTTTAACATACGACTGTTTTCATATAGTGTACGAAATTTCCTCCTTGAGAAATAATTAATTATTCACAACATGATTATGTTATATATTCCAGGATAACATAGAGGAAGCTCTTCAAGTGATACATGACGTTGCTACAGAAAATATGGGATCTCTCTGTGTAACTGAAACTTATCGTTCACTCTCTGCACATATCAACCCCATCAGGTACGATACAGCACGACAGAAAGCCGATCTGGCTGCGATGTTGTTGCAGAGCTTGGGAGTCGCCCATCATAACGGTAAAATAAAACTACTTTTGGGTTAGTTATGTTAACACCATATTACAGTGTCTATTAATCTTTCGTTATTGATTTTTACTGGGAAACAGTGTCTATACAAGTGTTTACAGTACACGGTGGAAATACACAAAGATTGGCAATCAGAGTCAAGATTAATTTGATGGCTAAGATTTCAAGCTTCGAATTGGTAGTTTTTATTTTTTCCATATTAGCTATTCTGATCACAATGCTGTTTTGAAAATAACTGTTATCAGTCACACTGATCTTACATGTTGTAGTAATTATTCTTCTACTTTCAGTACTTTGTTACTATTTTCTTGTACTTTCTTTGTTTTGAAATTCAACAACTCTAGTTTTGTGCAATTATTATAAAGATTTATATATATGTTTACATTTAACTAAACAACCATTACATTTAAAACGTTAAGTTTTGTTTCGTTCTTTGGTTGGATAATTTAATTTTTAAGAAAACTTTAATTTAAATCAGATAACTGAGAAAAAGAAAATCAATCGTTGATCCTTATAATAAAACATGAAACCAAAACCAACTGTAAAACCAAAACCAGAACTATTAACAGAATCTTATCCTTGTGTATATTCCATTAAATTGAAACCAATATCCAGTATGTGCTATCAACAATAAATATGAATAACGTCTAGTTTTTTTTAATAAAAACAGACACTTTTATAGTTTACATTTTCAGAAAAAAATTTAAATGGTATTATTAACATGAAATTATACTTTCTCGAATACTAGAACTTGAGATCATATGAACCACTAGAGAACTGTGGTGAATATACAATGAAAGAAATCTATATAATCTTGAGTGTGTATTGAACCTCTGAAGATGATAACAGTGCTTTCTAATGTACTTAAGGTAAAATTAATTAACATAAATATACAGTCTTTGTGTTGTTAGTGTTTTATTGTACTTTTGGGGAATTTTCGTTCATTAGAAATTCAGAGATATGTGATGTGTAAAAAAATTTATATTGTGTTTCATTTTTGTTTATTACAATTCAAGTGTTCATGAGTACAAATAGTGGTTTGAGAAAATTTCCCTAAATGCAACTGGTCGTTTATTAGTGCTACATAAACTTTAACATAGGGACAAAACAAAAGTATGTTATGTAGTCAGCAAAGCAAAAAAAAATATAGTTAAACAAATATATTTTTGTATATATAATAAATCTCTTTGGTTAAGTTTGTTGTATGTCGTCTCTCTTTTTCGTCTACAAAATCTACAGATGCCACAGTTTGCTAATAGCTTCAGATGTTATTCATTTTTTTATATTTAAAATTTAACTTTTCTGTGAGAAAAACACAAATTGTATAAGAAAACTAGAAAATATTTTCTCATTTTCATATCTCTTGTATATGAATATATTGATTAATCCATATTAAGTTGTTTTATTCTATAAAGACCAAAAATGGATATGAAAAATTAAATAATAACTTTCCAAATTACCCGTTGCAAGTCTTACATGTGTTTTGGTATGTTGGTTTTGATATTTTTTAGTCTTCTTATATATTGGTATATATATTATAACAAATCTTACTTTTTTATATTTATATATACGCACATTATTCATGTCAATCTTAATAAAACAAATACTTTGACACCTGTAGGTTTTAACTCTTTCTTTAATTGAAAAATTAAAGTTTAAAAATCATTTACAATAAACGTTAAATAATATTTACAATAATAGTTAAATACAAGTTACTTATTCTACAATGTCTTAATCTAAAATAAAGAAATAAGAGTGCATCAGAATTTTTTTTTACTTTTAAATATTTTGATAAAATGCTCCGGCTAACTGAAATTTATTATTTATTAATATAATTTACTTTCTCTTTAGGTTCGTTAGGTTCTTTGGTGACTATAATTTACTTAATATAAAATAGAATTTGGTGTTAGTTTGTTTAATTGAGATTGTCCATTAATTTGTACTAATCGACTCTGAAGTTCTATTACAGCTCCAATGTTCCTGGTTCCTTGACCATGGTTCCCACGTAGACTGCCAGTAGATGGATTGATTTGCCTTAATCTTTTCGACGAATCTTCTTTTCTTCGTACACTTTTATTTTCACACACTTTTATGACGACGATTACTTTTTAATTTATTCGATGATTATTCCTGTTCAAACACTTGTAGAACGACGCTATTACTCACACACTTTTATGACGACGACTCTTTTTTACTTATAAACGATGATTATCTTTTAACTATACTTCGAAGATTATTATTAATACTTGTACAAAACGACGCAGTTACTATTTAATTTCGACGGTTGATTTCGGCTAAATCTTTCACAACAATTTTTCTTTTATTGCTAAAGACACTTTCTCCGGAACTCCCTTCTTCAATAAGTTAACAACTAAAAAGACCTCTTGCGCTTCTCTTCCACCCTCATTTATAATTTTTATTTTCAAATGCTTTATTCCGATCCTCTTCCTTCATTGGCTTATTTTAAATCTTTTACGTTACTTCACAACTGACGCAATTCCTTTCATTGGTCCTTTTAAAATAATTTCGGTTGAAGGCATTGACTTTTGAATGGTTTATTTGACTCCTTGAGGTCCGTGACTGACGTTAGAATCGTTTTTATTGCTGTCAACCCTTTCAACTCTTCACAATTTATGGCCTGTCGAGCACTGACCTTTTGGGAGCCCTCTATTACGTTACAATCTATATATCTTTAGTTTTCATATTTCATCAAAATTTAATAAAAATAGACTGTTATGATTAAAGGTACACAATTGCGTATTACTTAATTCTTCTTTTTAACTAATACCTCCCAACTTGAAAGTATTGTCGACATTGAGATCAATACTTTTGTTTGGCTGGGTTACTTGTGTTTGTTCAGGGTTCAAAAATATTTAAGTGTGTGTGAGAGAGAGAAAAATCTGTGAAATTGAATTTGCACCATTTATTTTCGTTTAATTAATTGTTAAAATTATTTTCATCTTCCAAATTCCATTGGTATTTTATCAAAATGTATTGCAGATGAAAATTGTTAATAAAGTAATCAACTGCATATTATATGCATTCGCTGTGGAGTACAAATAGAATAAATAAAACCACACCATATATCTCAAATTGCTCAAATGGAGAGAGAGAGAGAGAGAGATAATAAAATTCTACATTTAAAACGAAATAGAAATAAGGTAATAAGATTTTGAAGTTATAATTAATACATTTTAATATATTTTAATGAATAGATTTATATATTTTTTTTAATGCACGGCTTGTAGGGTTATTGGATGCTGTAGGACGTACCCTCTTGGTCTCTGACCGACATATGCTCTCAACACGTGTCTTAGCACTGAATACTTCAACAAGTTATTTAACCAGTGCCATAGTTTGGCGGAAAGCTGACACTGACTCAACAGAATTAGTCGAACTAGGTGCTCCATTTAAAGTGACAGATGACAGCCTTCATATTGGTAACCGGCCTGACTCTGCTGCACCATGGTATGAAGATGCAATTTCTAGTCCTGGACTACGCTCTCCTAAATTTATGTCTAGTCCTGATAGCATTGCTTACAGGGGATGGTGGACTTTTCCATATTACTCATGTGCAGTCCACAGATGGATCCTTTCTTACAGCGTAGTAATACCACCTTCACCAAAACATGGGTAAGTAAATATGTTTAATAATAGACTGGTCACTTAAAGTGAGCTCATTTCTTTCAGTTTATAAAAATTTGTACATCTTACAAATTTTAAATCTTTTATGTCATCCTAACACAAATGTTTAAAAAAAATTTTTTTAATTGGTACAGTAGTTATAAAAATTGTTTTTATGAAATTTGAAGATTTATAAAATTGTCAGCAGATGAATGTTGTAAAATATTATAAAATAAATTTTTGAAAAGGAAATATCACCATACTTTTTAGCAAAATTATATTTATCATCTTTATACCAATATATATTAATCAAGGAAGTCGTGATATTTGTAGTTGAATACAAAATGGTTTATACCATGCTAGAAGTAATTTATTTGTATGAAGGATATGTTTTGACAATAACTCATATCACTTTCCCATTCCCCTTCATTGCTTCCACTTCCTCACTATTGACAGACTAAAGGTGCATCCCAATTCTTTACAACCCCCCCCCCCTCTCTAACATTGTCATTGCTCCACTTGTGTCGACTTATTCAGTTCTCGAGTGATAAAACAGATTTTCATACACAAACCTAACCTCACAGTAACTCAGACAACTGTGTGAAATCTAGTGTATAAATCACAGTGTTTATATAACTAGGAACATGATTAAGAAAATGTAGTTGTTGCCTTGTCTGAAACTTCATACATTTTTTAATATATTTTTGGATGAAGAAATTGGTGAGCATTTTTATAAATTTATTTAAATTTTTTTTAAATCCCCTTTTTTTCTGGTGAATATAATATAAAGGAGTATAAAAGAACTAACCCTATTATAATCTGGTTACTTATTTGAAACCAGTTTTCATGATGCAATTTGCTACTTCATACTAAAAAAACATACACAAGGTTCATCTAGGGTTTGCTTATAGTAACTATGTGTATAGCAATACTGAGGTAACCAGGTGTATCTACAGATTTCTTTATCTAGTCTTGGTTAAATCCCTCTCATTAATTTTTCCTATCTGGTCTGTCTTAATCAACCGCTTTTCTCTTCTGACCTGTTGTTCTATTAAAGTGTTCGAGAGCTAGAAGTCTCTATTTTATACTCTTTCTTTCTTTGTTTAAAGGTGATGATTATCACAAGGCTTTTCAGCTTTTTAAACAACTAGAAAAAATGAATCAGAAAATAATTCTATAACGTTTACAACAGTAAACGTAGTAACTAATCATGTCTTGCAAATATCAAATTTGACTTTCATTTCCTTTTTAATAAAAGTAAAAGAGACCGTGGGAAAGGAAATTACTCAGTTGTGAAAAACAATCAGTGTCAACCACCATACATACTGCTTCAATTCAATTTCTTTTTTACACTTTGTTTCTTTATGTATAATACCGGCTTCATGCCAATTTAGAGTAAGTCCTATCTCTGAGTGATACCTACATTACTTCGAGTAGTGCATTTTGTCCATTTTCAATGTATGTTCCTGATGCTCCTGAATCCATATGATAACTGATCTTGAGGACTGACCAAAATTATTCTGACTACAATTGCAAGGGATTTTATAAACCACGTCCTTTTCCATATCCTTCCTGCTAGCTTAATCTTTGTCAAAAGTAACTAAATAAATAGGGTGGGTGTAGCCTACAACCTACAAGTGTGTATGTTTATAAATTAACCCTACTTAAATTTAATTTAAAGTCATTTATATAAAAAATATGTTTATACTATATTGTAAGGTATACTGCTCCTGGTTCTAAAATGTTTATTTTAATTACACATATGAAGGGAATATAATCGTAAAGTTGACTCTGACTGAATTTAATTATGCTAAAGTTCACTGGGTGTAACAGCATCAATGGACAGTTATTAAATGTAGTGGAATGATCATTGCAAAGCAAAAGGGTAATTAAATTACAAAAACGAGTTTTAAAACTCTTTTTATCTTACAACATAATTTATTCAGACCATTGAATTATTGTGTCCAAACCATTGGACACATATAATGTTTAGTGACCTTTTTATGTGGGAACCAGTGATGAGGCTAAATACCCAATATTATTTTGATTTAAATCAAATAAGATCAACACAAATGAATCATACCTATAAATTAAAGAACATTTTATGGTAATTATTAGAGAAACCTATTGGCTTATAATTATACAGTAAGAATAGTACAATTAAGTAAGAATGAACAATTATGTAAATCCACCTACATAAATAATATAAATTAGTACCACCTACATTTTAGGTTGAACTTAGGAAAGACGATAAAGAAAAATGATGAAATATAAGAATGACCATTGAACTACCAACTCAAGCAAGAGATTCGTAAAAAATAAAAAACTCAAATTTACAAAACAAACACTTTTTTATTAATCAAATGTTTCCTTGAAACAAAAATACTTCCTCAGGAACATTCTCTTCTTAAAATAGTATTTTGATTTAAGAAAAAATCAAAAATATTTTTTTAAACAATTATTTTAATTAATTCTTTCACAAAATTATATTCTCAAAATGAGCACCAAAAGTGTGTAAAATGTTCTTTTTTATTTAACATAATTTAATTGATGCAAGCAAAATGAATAGAGCGGATCTGGGATGTAGATCCATCCCTCTTCCCCCTCCCGAAAAGAATGTTAACACTGTATAGAGCTTGTACCAAAGTATAACAATAAATTTAGAAATGAAGGGCTCATATAAATATGAGTTGTAAGGCAAAATGTAATAACAATCCTGAAAATGTTGTCTCAAGACATTCTTATCACTCTGCAAACTAACACAACTGATATAAACAAGATCAATAAAATAATTTAAAATCTTCTTCTAGATATGGAAAATACTATTTTTTAGGAGTCCAGTAAAATAAAATATAATTTAATTCACCATGTATACATTCTTCGCATACATGGTAAATTAATATCAACAAGTTCAATACAAAATTTTAATTTCATTTATAAAAGCAAATAAAATATAACTTCAACTTGTTACATTCACAGTAAATTAATATGAAAGGCTTAATACAATCTAACTTAAATTGATCGGCTAATTGACATTGAATGTTTGATCTTTCTTTTCTTATGTAGTTTCTAGTTGATAACTAAGTTATAGCAAATAATGAATTTTAATATATTCTAATAAAATTTGTATTTAAATGCATATTATTTAAAATAATTTTAATTATATATATATATATATATATATATATATATATATATATATATATATATATATATATTATAACAAATTTTACTTCACACAATTAGAATTTTAACTTTTTCTTTAATTATTCATAACATTGAGTTTTAAAATCTTTTACAATATAAAATCAATTATTGTCCAAATCTGATGCACTTTATACTTATACACTGACGTCTTAACCTACTACTTATTCTAAGTACATACTTAAAATAAAATTCTAATTCTACCATGTCTTAACCTAAATAAAGAAATAAGAGTGCAACATATTTTTACTTTTAAAATTTTTTACTTTTAATTTATTATTATAAAATGCTCCGGCTAACTGAAATGAATTATTTTATTAATTTTTTATTTATTTTCTCTTTATGGGTTCGTGAGGTTCTTTGGTGACTATAATTTACATATAAAATAGAATTTGGTGGTAGTTTATTTGATTGAGATTGCCCATTAATTTTTTACTTATCGCTTGGAAGTTTTTCACTGCTTCGATGTTCCTGGTTCCGTGCACGTGGTTCCCGTGTAGACTGCCAGTAGATGGATCGATTTGCCTTGATCTTTTCGACGAATCTTCTTTTCTTCTTACACTTATTTCTCACTCACTTTCGTGACGACGATTACTTTAATTTATTGTATTAATATTCCTGTTCAAACACTTTTATAACGATGCAAATTTCTCACTCACTTTTATTAAGACGATTACTTTTTAACTATTCTTCGGAGATTATTATTAATACTTATACAAAAAAAACGACGCAGATACTATTTTACTTTGACGTTTGATCTCTGCTAAATCTTTCACAACGATCTTCTTTTCTACTAAAGAAACACTTGCTCCGGAACTCCCTCCTTCAATCAGTAACAACCAAAAAGAAAAGACCTCGTGCGCCTCTCTTCCACCCCTATTTATCAGTTCTAATTTCAAATGCTTTCTTCCGATCCTCTTCCTTCATTGGCTTATTTTAAATCTTCTACGTTATTTCGAGACTGACGCAATTTATTTCATTGGTCCATTTCAAACATTTTCAGTTGAAGGCATTGACTTTTGGAATGGTGTATTTGACTTCTTGAGATCCGTGACTATTGTTAGAATAGTTTTTCTAGCTGTCAACTCTTTCAACTCTTTACAATTTATGGCCTGCCGAGCACTGACCTTTTGCGAGCCTTCTATTTCGTTATAATATATATATATTTATATATATATATATATATATATATTCATTTACATATCTAATTTTGTAAAATGTAAATCTCAGAGAACCTTACTGCCAATAAGCTATGTTTTGTTCCAGAACAAAAGGATTTTTGAGTTTTGATGTGGATGTCTCTGGTCTAGAGGTGAACCAATGCAGTGCTGGAACAAATTCACTTCATGGATCTCGCCAAATTCATGCTTTTAAGGGATCTCACAAGTGTCATAACACAACTCAGGTATTCTTTATTATACTTTTAAAATTTTAAGTGGTTTTAGTTTTAAGAAACATTTGAATTGTTTTCCTTTTACCGTTTCAAAACGTCTCAGAAAGGTTGAAACCAGTACCTGCCATATAGTCCTTACCCAATCTATCATAAAATGTAGTACAAGTAAATCTCAATGTAACGCCAAAAGTTGTTCTTTTGGACCTTGTATGAGTTGTTAAATTATATTGGTTAGACAAAGGAATTTTACCCAATATATGATAAGTTTCCTTAAAAAAGTTGTTACCCCGGTTATCTAAGTCTCGTAATTGTGTATATCACTACATTCTTGTTGTTGGCTTGATGTGTATATATTACAAAATTTCCAGTCGCTCCGCAAATGTCAATGACTTATCCCAGCTGGATCTTGCGACTACACAAATAACACATTTGGAATTACATTTTTGTTTTATGTTTTTAGTTGAATAACACTTAAGATATGAACTCAAAACTGTTTAATACGGCTGCCAATTTGATATTTTTAATTTGTTATTTCTGAATTTCAATAGGATTCTATATGGTCACAAATTTCAAGTCACAAATAGGTTCTCTATACCAAATTTCAAGTTGCTATTTTATTTTTTTTTAAACAACAACGACAAATGTATGCATGTTAAAAATCACTTTTGTGGTTACACGGGTAAGGTTTTAATTGTACTGTACCTACTAATTAAATCTATGTATACTAAATTATTTAATAAACCAATTTTTTGACAGGTTAGACACTTTTAATATATGGTAATTCAAAACCAATTTTATTGAAGGACTTGTATAAACTTTAAGCCCTGTAATAGTGTACATTTTCAGTTTGGTAATCTTGGTTTGAATGGAAAATAAGTTTGACTCGAAGCAGTAAACAGGAATTGTATTCTGTTTTTTGAATTAAATAAATAAAGAATAATTAAATAAAGAGATTAATTAGTACAAATGATCAGAGAAATTTGTTAAAAGTGTGTTAATAATTAGAACGGATATAATTTTATTTATTAGAAAAAATGACATCAGCATTGTGAGTGAGGGTGGGAATACTGTTGCCAACCAGGTTCAAGACAGTTGGATCCTAGACTTTCTGAGCAGTAACACGTATGATGTAATAAATATGTTTGTAGAAACAATGTCGAACCATAGAAGAAAGAAAGTGTTTTTATAAAGGATTAGAAGTTATATATTTTTTTAAAAAAGAAAAAGTATCATGTGATTTTATGAGTTAGTTTGAATAAGAAGGAAATAAACTTTTAGAGTGAGAAGACGTGGTTGTAAAAAATGATGAAATAGACAAATAAAATGATAAAAGCCCTACCTCGGTGGCAGGAAAACGTATTCAAAAAAGGACAAGTATTTGTGTTTTAAGAAAAACTGTGTGATTTAACTAGTATGTTTTGAATAAAAGACAAAGTAGACAATTATGACAATTGTGATCATTAGAAAAGTAGAAAAGTGAAAAAGTAAACCTGAAAAGGTTGTTTTCTAAAAAGAGACGGGATTTTGGTTAGAACATCGCCATGTGGTTTGAATAAGGAAGTAGTGTTTTATGTAAAATGTACAATTTAACTTCTATGTATAAATGCATGCTTAGTATAACATGCTTAAATTATATTCTATAAAAAATTTAAACATGAAAATAACTAGAAATGATAATTCACTAATGAAACTTGGATAAAATGTATGCAGAATTTTCACGTGTTTTTCAATAAAGAAAAATATTTTATTTGAAGAAAATGATTAAAGAACTTTATAATTAAAAGATATTCATTGTTTGACTTGTTCAATTAGATGTTTTAAAATTTTAAAAAAATAAATATTTTATAAAAGAACATGTGTAATATAAAAATATTACATTTTAAATAATGAGAGATTTTATTTTGAAATTAGGTTGCAACCATAAAATTAATGATAAATAAAGTATTAACGAATTATAATTTTGGATTAATATAAAGTGTAGGATGTTTTGTATAATTTTGTCTTTTCAGGTAATACTTTTATTTTGTATTAAATTTATTATAAAATGTTTATTAACAATTAAATGTACGTTTCAGAAAAAAAGGATTCTGTATTTTATTTAAAATTCTCCAAAGTACACTGTTTTAAGGAACTTGCGACCTCAGAGAAACTTTTTATGTTCTCTTCAAGAGTATGTAATAATTCTAAAAAAGAGGGGTTTGTTTTTTAATATATTAAGGAAAGAAGCTATGTGTGATACAAGTTGAGCGCCATTGTAATTAATTTATTAGTTACAAAAATAAAATAAAATTTAAAATTTAAGTTTTTGAAGTTTAGTATTTAAAAATATTAAATTTAAAATCTCTAAGGTTTGGCTTTGTCATTCAAATAATTACGCTTCATTTCTTATTAATAAAGTTTACACTAATTCTAATTATATTTATACATAGGATACATTTCTCTGATTATTTTCTATTATTCACTTTGTTTTCAAATTTTGTCTCTTTCAAATTATTAATGGTAATTAGACGAACTATTTGCTTTAACGCATCCCCCTTTCTTCTTTTTCGTCTCGACCAATTACGTGCAAGTTCAAAGATTCTTGCTCTTCATGCGCCAGCCGCCAGATTCAAATTTAAAATGTACAACATTACATGTACTACTTTGTAATAATTTTCATTCTCTTCTTTGTAATAAACATTACAAAGTGGCGCCAAACTTTATTTTATAAAACATTTAAAAAATTAATAAATAAAACTCGTCATTTTGTTAGTAAGTAGTTACAGCCCTCACCATTTTGGACAGAGTAATCATAGAGCCCCCTTTGTTTCTGCCATTTTTATTTTCTTTGTGGGATCTTTAAATGAAATATCACAACATTTGTGAGTAACCCTTTCTCCCTCTTAAAAATGGAGGGACATTTTTGAAAACCTAACAAAAAGATAGACTAACTGACCTACGAAGTATTATTAATTTAAGAATTTCTTATCACCATTGAAAAATTAATTAGCAGTTGAAGAATTTATTTTTCATTCTGTATAATACCTTTTAATTGATAAATATTTGTGCCTTTAATTATTCCCAACTTAAAAGCATTAAATTATAATGTAACCATTCAATAAATTAAAGCAACTTCTGTCATTCACTCAATATTTAACAGTTTCTAGAATTTTACACTACACACTTTCCACTAATATATTTGAGACAAATCAGAAATGTAATCAAGTAGAAATGAAAAAGAAAATTTGTGTACAGACAAAACACTGATTTTCATCATTATTTATAAAAACAAAAACTACAATTAATATTTTGTTCCATCTTCAAGTTTTCTCATCTGTTTCTTTTGGAAAAAAAAGCCATTTCTCTCTTATTACTCTAAAATTTCAAAACAACAGATAGTTTCATTTTGTCTGTTATTTCTCATTTTCATTATCACTTATCTATTTACAGTGTGTTTTTGTACACCATGGTTCTGGATGGCAAAGAGGAAATTATCAATGTAAATGTCGACCTGGGTTTTATTCACTCTTGCAAAACAACTTCAATGGCTCCTTAGTTGAAGGTATGTAACACACACTTCATTTCCTCTCTGTACATATTTAGTACACAATAGTTTTAACTTATTCATTGTTTGGTACAAAGCATATACTTATATTTATATATATTCTCTTTTTGCCATATTTTATTGGTTTTATTATTTTATATGTCATGTGTTCCTGGAAGAAGTTCATATCTTCATTTCTTGTAGGGATTTATTTATCAACCAATGTGATTGAAAATTTCCGTGGGCTCCAATGGAGACAACAAAAAATATCACTGAAATATCAATCATGTGGTGGGTTTTTACAGTAAAGCCTTGCTTTTACAGACTTTAATTAACTAAAATCGTCTGTTGTTTTTGTATACATATTCTTCATTAATCAGCTAATAATCTTTCAATGTATTATTGAACAGTTTTTTTACAACACATAAAATAAAAGTAATAAGAGATTTTTGTTAAACGTGGTTTTTCAATTGAAAATAAAATTTTTTGTTGTGGGTGGGTTTCAGTTATATATTTAGATGTTGGTTTTCCATCAAATATACCAATAATTGCAAAATAGTAGAAACTAATAGTCAAAAAAAATATAGTCAACTTCCTGATAGGAAAAAATAAGAAACTGTAAGTTTTTTATGCAGTTTCCAAGTAAACCAAATTCTTCTTTTTTTTTTTAAGTGGCATTTGATACTGAAGTATCTTAGTTTACTATACATAAGACTACAAAGAAATGTAAAATAATTTTTACAAGTATAACCTTTTGAATTCATTGTCTTGTTGAAAATTAACTCCAGCCTATATACTAACCTAATTTTATTTCAGAGTCATTAAGCTGTTCTCAAATAAGTCTGTTTTTTAGCGTAATGGTACGATAAGTTAATACAAGTCACATTATTGTAACACCAAAATCCTTCACATATCAGAACATAAATAAATTAAAGAACCCTGTGATCACGGTTAGGACGGCTGTGACTGCTAATGTTGTTGAATGGTCACGGATATCATCACTTTATTGGTTTTTTATCTTATAGTGGATGAAATGAGTTTTTTTATTGGATTGTATAAATATGTATGAAATCTAAGTTATGTTAATAAAATTTGTTAAACAAACAATTCATTTTGAATTAAAGTGAGGAAGCACTATCAGATTATTGCCAACGCCAACACTAAACCTACTATGCCTGTTTTCTATTGTATTTTATAGCCCACTTTGATGTTAGTACATGTTTATTCAATCTCATGTTTTTTTTATAAAGTGTGATGTTTTTATTAACACTTTCATTAGATATTATTAGAGCCTGTAGCCTGTTTTTTTTCTTCTTTTTTTAAACTCAAACTTTCTTTTTTTTAAACATAATTTAATTTTCTAGATGAAGCTGTTGTTTCTCCTAAATTGGTTAAATACCATTATGTAGCAGGAGTGAAGTTCACATAATTGAAATATTATTTAATAACCCACTTTTTTAATTAGGGTTGGGAAAATATATGTTTATTCAAATATAAATATGAAATTTATAAAACGGGTATCCGAAAATTCTTAGTATGATTTAATTAATATCTCCAGAGTTTGTGAAGAAAAATCAATTAAATTTTGTTGATTGTATGATTACTACAAAATTTTCTTTTTTGAGTATTCACAACCCTTTCACCCCTCTAGAGGATGGCCCTAGGGGGGTTGAACTTTTAAATCTCAAAAATAATTTTGTGTTGTACTTCATTTTATATTTCTTGAATACAGAAAAATTCCTGTACAAACAGACTTGTTAATCTTAAACCTTCTTCAGGTAGTAAATGAGTGAAGAAAGTTTTTCAAATAATTTTATAAAATAAACTTAACCTATTATACTTTTTTTACCTGAGTTATTTAATAAGAAATTCTTTCTAACATTTTGTTTTTCATGCATTGAAAGGCATTCAACAATTTTCATTTTGATTTGTGCTGTTCAGAGTCAACAAACATTTTAGCCGAGATTACTATTTTTTAAGGATTAAATAAAGCAATAAAGCTAAAGCTTCAAAATTATTTTAATAATATAAATGAGCTACAATTGTTTCGCTTTGCGGCATCATTCAGGCAACTGATAATTAACAAGTATTGGCAACTATTTATACATACACAATTAACAGGAAACAGAAATACAATAGAGAAATCGGAAAGAGTTGAGGGGAATGACCTAGCAGATAGATGAAGGTTGATGAACTATGTTAAGGATGGGTTTTAGAAGGGGTGAAGAATTTAATACAATTTGGTCATTTAAGTTGAAAATAGGCCTAAGTGAAATAGATCTATTTATTTCTAAACATTCTAAATTATTTAATCTATTGCTTTTATTCCCTATATGTAAGAGTTTAACATTCAATTTCGGATCAAAACTATGACCTGAGTCCAAAAAGTGGTTAGCAAAGTTAGAGTTTCTATAGGCATGTTTCCAGCTATTTACACGTTCATTAATCCTAACTTTTATAGATCTACCTGATTGGCCTATGTACTCCTGTTTCCTGTTACTTATGTATGTATAAATAGTTGTCAATATTTATTAATTATCAGTTGCCCGATGATGCCGCAAGGAGAAACAATTGTAAGTAATTTATACTATTAAAATAATTTTGAAACTTTAGCTTTATTTCTTTATTTAATCCTTGAATATAGAGTTTCAACAAGAAATATCTGCTGTTACATTAAAAAATTACTATTTTTGTTTATTCTTCTATTATTTTCTTCCACTCTGTCATGGTTGAATGTAATGAAGACCAAGTTGGAATAATTTTCTCCTGTGGACAAGCTAATCAGAATTATAATGAAGCGTCCAGATTGTTCAGTGAATATTTTTCAGATAGAACAATTTCACCTAGATATGTGAGAATTGCTTTTATTAAGTTCAATACAACCCTAAAGTGTAAAAATTACTCCAAGATCTGTTTGCCATCTGCAAAACCAAAGAATTCAACTTCATGTTTTAGGCACAGTTGCTGTACAACAGATGCAATCTGTATAAACAAATATTGGACAATTTTTCACTAATGGTTCCCTCAACAGACCCTTGTACTTTAAATATTAAGCAAAAATATTACCTACTATTTGAGGTGTTATTGAAGAAAACAATATTGATCCTATTTTCTAATAGAATGGGGGACCATTTACTTTTACTTACCTGTAAGAGAATACCTGAATAATGCATTTCCTGATCATTGGACTGGACTTCGAATATTTATGCAATGGCTACCTTGGTGTCTTGACCTTACATCCCTTGTTGTGTGGGGGGTATATAAATAACAAGTATTTCTGACAAAAGTCATAAATTAAAAAGTACTACAACAATAAATAATCAGTGTGTATGCCAGAATTAAGCCAACAATACTGGCCAATGAAAGACGAGAAGTTTGTGTTAAGCTGCCTCGTAAATGCTGTAACTAGCAAAACCAATGACAGCAAGATTCAATAAATTGTAGAATTTACTAAATATTGTGTTTGTCTTTCATTTAAAAAGAGAAGTCAAAAACTAACTATATTACTTTCAAAATATCCTTACTGGTCATTTTTGACATCTTATAAAATAAAACGGGTTTTTTTTCTTCACTTACAATTTGAAAATGTCTTAAGTTAGGAAAGGAATTTTTCTTTTTTCAATACATATAAAATAATACAACTCAATATGAGTTTATATTTGAGGGGTATGAATACTCCAAAAATGAAATTTTGTGGTAGTCATACAACCAAAACAAAATTTAGTTATTTTTTTTCCGTTAGGACTTTTCAGACACCCGGTATATATACAAGTTCTCCAAAATATTTAATTTAAAATAGAAATATATAATTTTAAAATATTTAGCTCCTACTCCTTTTGCTAGTTTTGAAATTCAACACTGGAAAATTCACGTTTTCACATCTCCCTCTCCTCAAATTTATATCATCTCACTATTTAGAATATGTTTTCTGATTATTTTCTAATTTTATTTTTATCAACATTTTATTAAACTCTATAATAAAAATTTGAAAGATATAAATTTATTTACTATATATATATATATATATATATATATATATATATATGAAACAATTTTTAATAATTATTTTGCTCTATGATTGATATAAAGTCAACAATATGAGGAGAGAGGGAGTTCATAAATAATAATTTATTAGCAGCTGCGACTAAATTTCAATGTGTGGACTCTGATAATTTGTGAAATATAATACATCTGGTTTAACTTGATAAAATTTCTTAATAAGATAATTCAAATTTATAATTAAATAGCAGCATAAATAATTAATATTCCTTCAACTATAGTACCAGACCTTAAAATTTTACTTCATCACATGAGAATAATTGCAAGCTCATGAATAATGATTGTGCTATCTCACTTAAAAGTAAAATATTACCTATTTATATATTTCCTTTGTGTAATGATTACTGTATATAAACATGTTTTATATCTAAAGGTATTCTTACGTAAATTATATGTTTTAGAGTTTAAATTTTATAATTTTGTATGACTGACACTGATAGTTTTTATCAAAACAACTCATATTTTTAAATTTGAATTTATATTACTGTTTTCCTCTATTAAATTTGACATATTTAACAGACATTGCCTAAGATTTATTTTATTATTTATTTACAGTATTTGTTTTTGTATCTAAATTTTTGTAATTTTTTATTTTAGTTTTTAGTTTTTGAAATTAAATGGTAAAATACGTAAATATATAAAGTGACTAAATTATATCTGAATATTTACACCTATAAATTTGTATATATTAAAATTTCAAAAATTAAAAACTAAAATAAAAAAAAATACAAAAATTTAGATACGAAGCACATAAATAAATAATAAAAGAAATCTAAATAAATATTTAAGATATATATATTTATTTATTTATTTACAAAGTTTTTAATGAAGCAAAACATGTTTTTAGCTGCCTGGTCTGACAAGATCCTAAATATTAGCACAATTTATGATGACAGATTTCGATGTAGAAAGTGTGCTCCAGGGTGTATATATTGTACAAATTCTGCTCCATGTTTGGCTTCTTATAACTGGCCTTTCAGGTAATTTCAAAGAACTATACTCTTGTTAAGATATTTTTATTTTAATATAAAACTGAAGCTATTATATCCAAAGAGATTGAAAGAAAAATAAATGTAAGCTATAGGTTTGAATTTATTTAGACAATTTTTAGAGTAGTGAAATACTAATATTCAAATATTATTTTATTTTAGGCAACATTGATAAAACAATTGTATTATGAATAGGCTGAGCAGTTATATTAATTGACTTTTTTTTTATTCCTTAAAGTAGGATATCATAAGTTTCTAGGAGTCACTTCTAATGGTATTTTTATCTAATAAACCTATACTTTGATGCAATGTTTACAATTCTTTCAATATAAATAATGTTTTAATTATGTAGCCTACCATCTTCATTATTCATAAAATGTAAGTTATTACTTAAATGTCAACATTATAAGATTAAATTAATTGCTAATGAAAAATTGTTAAAACGTGGGAACTACTGCACTTATTTTAAAAAGTTCTAGTTCTAGTTAGCAAATGCATATACAATCATACACAAACTTTGTCACACCAAAAATATGTGTTGTTTCAAAAAAAAAATGTTAGAAATGCGTAAAATATGTTGAAAAATCGTGATATCTTATTTTTCAGTAGTGGAAAAAGGTTATAAATTGGAAATGACTGCACTAATTTGATAAACGTTGTCAATTCCAAATAGTGCAAAATGTAAGAGCTCCCAAAATGACAAAAATCTACTAGATTTTCTTCCCTGCATAAAAAATGCTTTGTCAATTTAAAAATGTTATCAGTTCCCTTTAGTTTTTGAATCATATACCAACTTCATCACTAACGAAACACATGTTTTAGTAATTTTTTTTAGAAAATGCACAAAATACCCAAGTCAAAAAATCTAGATTTCCTATTTTTCAACAAGGAAAAATAGTTATAACTGAGGAACAGTTATGCCAATTGCAAACAAATTTTCAATTCCTATTAATGTTCAAATCATGGACCAACTTTGTTACTGACCAAATATATATGTTGTTCTTAAAAATTTTGTTTAATGCAAAATAATATCAAAAATTCTATAACACCAATGCTAAAAAACTTTATAACTACTTAATTAATTTCAATCAAACAAAGACTAAAACCTGACCAGATATCGTACGTAAATAAAAAGAAAACAGTATGAAAAATAAATGAGCAGTTCTCAATCAGATAAGCTTACAAACAGACAGAGATCCACAGCTTTTTATGTATGTAATGATAAAATTAATATTAATTGATGAAGATAAAACAAAGCATGCAATATTTAACATACAATTTTCAATGTTAAAAGGATAACTCTTCTGTGCATATCGCTAAGTTGTGTATTCTTCACATTGGGCCTCATACTTTATGTTTACCAACATAGAAGAATTAAAGTGTTTAAAGTAGCCAGCCCAATATTCCTTGGCATCACTCTTCTGGGTTGTTCTATTATGTATTTGGAGGTAAACTATATTCAATATAATTCATGTAAATGTATACATTCATTGTACCTGTGATTTTAAAGTTATTTATTGTATGTGTGTCGTACTTAACACAAAATATATTTTATTTAACTTTGAATAAATTATCTCTAGACATTTACACTGCATTTTATAAATCTAAGTGAATATAAATATTTATTATAATAACTTATAAAATAACAGTATATTGAGTACATGTTTTTAGTAGCAGAATACAGGAAATAAAATATTTAAAGATTTAAAATATGACATAAATCTCTTAAAGTATGTCATATAAACAATATGTACACAGAAAAAATATGTACATAGAAACCAGTTTTATTAATGTCCTGTTAATATGCTTATAATATGTTATTCTAGCTAATTAAATCAAAAATATGGCATCAAGTGCTGTGGCAGTAAGATATTTATATATATATATATATATATATATATATATATATATATATATATTTTAATTCTGAGATTATTTTATAATAAAAACGATACATTTAGGACTGGTAAAAAAAATCACAAAGTTAGACTAAAACCTACACTGTCCATTTTTTTCCCCGAACCGTTTTGCTTAAAGCTCCCAAAATATTTAATTCTCTCCTAAATGTCATATAGATTTATTGCATTAGTAAAACGTTTACCAATAATTTTTTTTTTAATAGCTGTTAAGTAAAGATGATATTGAACAGCTTTTTTATACTGTCATTTGATTGTGAAATTAGCTAATTTCTATTGTTTTATTAAACTCAAACGAAGATCTTTTTCTTTCAATTTGAAACTCCTATTATTATTACTTAATATTTATTTTCAAGATTGTATGTTATGGTAAGTTCTTCATTTAATTATAGTTTATTTTTTATTTATATTATTATATCAATTATTATTATATCTGGTACATTATTTTTAGTTATGTAATACGACATGACTATTCACTAACGCAGACGTTAGGTGGTTTCCTAAATGCTAGTTATCTTAATGATAAAGTAAGTTAGATTAATAAAATGTTGATTATAAGAAATATACTGTACCTTAAATTAATTGTAAAATTCGTACAATTGGAATAATTTCTTTTATTGTATCATTTAAAAAACTCAATTTAAATTACCTAGTGATTTATTTGTATTATAGATATAGATGTGTTAAACTGATAGAGGTATATGTCAAAACCAGTATAAAAAACTACAACAAATATTTGGAATATTATAAACTTATGACAAAGAGTCAAGAAGTTTTCTTTTAGAAACTATTTGACGTATTAGGCTCTTTAGTTTTCTATTGCTTTTGTCTAATTCTTTTATAATATTAAAATAATTTATTTTATATGTGGCGTTTTACTATTTTCAGATGGCAGCTATTTTTCCTGTTCTTGATATAAATTCATGTGTAGCTACAAAATGGTGTCGCCACTTAGGTTTCTGTGTAACATATACAGCACTACTCATGAAGACTTGGAGGTATTTGCAACTAAATTACATATAAATATCAATTTATTTTGTTGCAGTATATTTTATAATTTTATATAATGGCCTAAATGGTGTTATATTGATGTCATGTAATTAGGAAAATCAACAGTATTTACCAGTAATTTTTCCAATTGTATATTCATTCAAAATTTTTTTTTTTTCTTTTTAATGCACACTCAGTATTCACATGATTTTGGGGTGACCGAAACAATTTAAGCTATTTTTATGAAACATTGTAAGATGATTTTAAAAGTACTTTTAGATAGTAAAATCAAGTCTTCAAAATAATTAAGAACTTCCCACTGAAATCAGCACTAACAAAAAATCAGCTAAAATCATGCTTTTAATTTTTTGTTTAACACTTTTGACATAAATTATCGTTTTTAAAACCCACTGTTTTTCTTCATAACAAATTTGGTAAACATGTGCAAGAAAATGTGACAGCTCGAGTAGAAAACTTTGTTTTAAACCGATCAAAACCCATTTCAATTTTTCTAGTTAACTCAAATCTACAAATTAAGGAAAGGGTGTGTACACCAAACTTCATCAAAATCATTTTAACTTGTTTGAAAGTTACAATGTTGATGGACTCACATACATATAAATAAATGGTGTGAAAAAATTACCCAAAGCTTTTCACTTACCCATCCCCAGAACCAACCAAACCTATCTGTCACACAGCACAGAAATATTGAACCAACAACTTTTCATTCCAGATGCAAGTAGTCAATTAGAATATAAATGTAACCTGTAATTATTGATGAGTCAATGTCAAACAAGGAATATACGTAGTTCAGAATTAGTAATTTCATATTCTCCCAAATTTTACAAACTTGCTTTGATATTTAATAAACTTTAAATAACAATTTTTGAATTTTTTTATTTGTGTTTAGATTAATGTTCAATTGCCAAATAAAATTGAGTTTCAATACTAAAATCATACTAAAATTCAAATATTACCTGTTAAACTCATTGTGTTATTTTATACATTACCTTCACCATCATTCAACCATGATTCAGCCTATAGGATAGAAAATCTCTCACTTATTACCTTTTTTCAACTGTAACCCTCTTCCCATCCCATGGTCTGTGAACCTGTGGTTGGAAATAAAATAAATTTATAACAAACATATTCTAAGAATCATACAAATCTTTTTGATAAGATGAAATATTTTACAATTTTATAAGACCATCATACAAATTTGTATTCTTAAGAAGGCTAATTTTTACCTATTTCCTGTTAATTAGTTTTTTAGTATTTTTTTTTTTTACAATTTGATTTAAAAGTGATTTATATTTATATTTAAAGAAACAAAAGTCTCTTTGAATCATTTATATTATCTTACTGATCTTCATATAAAATCAAATTATGTAAATTAGAACTTTATATACAAAATAACTCAATGATTTAGCACTTTCTATTAATCATTAATCATTGATTATTATATTGTTATAACCTCAATATAATAAAATAAATCACAGATTGATTTTGTTATTACAGAGTATCTCTAACATATCGTGTAAAATCTGCCCATAAAGTGAAATTAACAGACAAACAACTGCTCCAATGGATGTTCCCCATCCTACTAGTTATGCTGATATACTTGAGTACCTGGACACTAAGTGCACCACCTTTGGCAGAGAATATAGAAGACAGCCATAAACTGTTATTCAAACAATGCCTCTACAACTGGTGGGATCATAGCTTGGCTATTGGTAATTTATAACATATTTGTATGATGTAACAAAACCTAATCTAATTTTGTATAACGTAATTATAGAATGGAATTTGATTTGTTTCCTTACATAGGCTAACATCTTACCCTCCCATCCCTCCCCCCACCCCAGCTTTGTTCTTCCTACTCAACAGCTAATGGAGTAGTAACAATTATCCACACAAAAATCTTATAATTTACATCTTAGCATGAATAGAATACTGAGGGATATGAGCAATTACTGTACAAAAAAAATTAATCAAGAAATTTACAGCTACTTTAAAGTTATAAAATTTTTTAGGAATATGACTGCCATTTCTGCACAAATATTTCATCATGTAGAATATGATTCTACAAAAATTTGATGTTTTTCGATTCTGTAACCCTTTTAACACGTCCACTGCTTATGACTCATTTACGCATCCTCCCTCCGGTGGCCATGTTATGTGCGGGTGATGTGTAAACGAGTCCTTGTGCACACACTGTTTCCCGCCGCTTTTTAGCACAATTGTTCAGTGTATTGTCATTTACAACACAGTGCAATGAAGGTTAGAGATTAACCTATCTTAAAGTATGTTTCATTTTAGATTTAAGTGAATGTGGTGACAGTTAAAGGGGAAGTGGAAGTGAATCAAGTGATGAAGACGATTGTGTACTACCCTCGGAAACACTTTCGTCCTTGAGAACACTTCACCTAATTCTAGTAATACTACCTTGCCCACCGCCAGTCTTTATGAATTGCTTCGCATGGCCCTAGTGACATTGGAAACACTTTGCCTCCTCATTGTTGATGGAAAAAACCTCCCCATTCTTTATTGCCATGGAATGACTTGCCCCAATTGAATACACATATATTTAATAAACCCGTAGATTTGAAAGTTCCAATACCAGGTATAAACCAATAGATTGGTTTAGGCTTATTATTGATGATGTTTTCATAACAATATTGTTCAAGAAACAAATAATTACACAGAAGAAGTTTTTCTATGTGAAAAAAAACTATAAAAAATGCATGAATATGTCATTATAAAGATGTTAGTGAAGAGGAATTAAACAAATTCCTTGGTTTTTTGTTTAACACTGGAATAGTGAGTTTGCCCCAACTCCAACAGTATTGCAGAAGAGATAAATTATTGAAAACCTGTTATGGTCAATATATGCTGTGGGATAGATTTTTGTTAATTTAAGATGTTTACATGTAGCTCAAAATAATGATCCTCATTTGCGTAAAATTCAACCTGCAGTTGACTATTTTAATAACAAAATGTTGTATATCCATTCCTCTACTAAAGAATTGTCATTAGATGAATCTATAGTTTAAGGAGAGGTATGTTGCTATTTAAATAATCCATCAAGAATAAGCGCCATACATATGGCATCAAACTATGAGTATATATGCTTGCTGAACCAAATGTGCTAGTGATGAAGTTTCTGTGTATGCAGGTGCAATAGATGTTTTGTCAGGAGAAGGACATTGTGAATAAGTAGTCAGAAAAAGCTATCATGGTAGGAAAGTGGAAAGGTCTAAGAGATGTGAATATAAGTAGCCAGAACTAATAATATGTAGCAAACATAGAGATCAGGAAAAGATGAAAAACCTTTGCCTATAATTGAGTATAATAATTATATGAGTGGTATTGATAGAAAGGATCACCTAATGAGTTACTACCCATGTGAACGAAAGACCATGCATAGGTATAAAAAGCTGCTGAATTATATTTTACAGATGGGTATTCTCAATGTTTTTATTTTATATATCAGGAATATTATTGGTAAGACAATTACAATGCTAGAATTTAGAGTAGAAATAATCAAAAGTCATCTTGGGACTAACAGAGAAGAACGGTGTGATTCCTCAGAAGTATCCTGTTGACCTGTTCTCTAAGAGGTTTATTATTTCAATATTGAGGATCTCAATGAAACAGAGGACTCTCTCTATGCTTATAGGGATCACGGAGAGCATGCTCTATTTTGTCAGCACGTTGAGGTGTGGTGACATCCTACATAAGCTAGTTATTTTTCATTTCTCTCTTAATGAGCAACTAGAGAAAGGATGGTCTACCCGTCCAGACCCACGCTTGGTTGGGTAAAGCTAAATATTGTAAGTGGTCATTAAATATTCCTCAGCTTACATATGCGACACCTTTTACAAGGTCTTGTTCATCTCACCAGCATAAATCATTTTACACTTTATGAAGGACATAGTAAGAAAAGAGGAAAGAGGTGGAAATATGATGAAAAGGGCTGACAGAATATATTAAGAAAGATACACCTGCATAGGAGTAGGAAAGTGTGTAAGTCACAAGACCTCAAATTCAAAAGTATGGATCTAAGGAGGCTGTTTACAGTGATAGATGCCCACTAGCCCATGGGTTTGCTCTACACCACACTTTTATTTAGTAAAAATTAATTATTCAGAGCAAATACTTGTGCAAAATATATAAACTTGTCAATTTATTATATTGCAACAAACCTAATTGTGATTCATTTTGTTATATATTCTTGTATATGTATTACAAAACACAATAATAATTATAACAATTAAACCATTTTTATTTAATATCAAAATAATTCAATAGAGACATTCACTTATAAATGAAGGGGTTAAAATATATTTCTCAGTTTTTTAATATTTTACAAACTACTGTATTAGCATTTTTTTAATTTGGTCATGAGACATTGTTACTATCACAACAATGTTCTCTCTATAAATTCTAGAACTCTATATTTACTACTACTGTAAGAGTTTGTACATAGTGATCCTCTACAATTGCAACTGATTAGATATTGGCTAAAAGCGAATTGCAAGTTAGTGTCGAATATAATAGATACAAAAGATAATTAAACATAATTTTTATTTCATAACTCTGCCTTTGCTATCTTATTCAGTGAAACGAAAACAGCCTTACAATACAAATTATATGCTGATTTAATAAACTACAAATTTATTTTTCCAAGACAAAAAATTGGCTGCAATTATAAATAAAAACCTTGTATTAAAAATTAGGGATAAGGTAAATATTTCAACAAATCAATTTCTAATTTGTGTTATTCTTGTTTAGGTGAAGTGCTTTTCTTGGCCTGGGGTATTCGTGTTTGCTACAATGTCAGGCATGCAGAATCACTCTACAATGAGGCACAACTTATCAGTATAGCTATATATAATATTGCAGTCGTTAATATTGCCATGGTCGCCTTTCAGTGAGTACTACTATTGAAATAATTTAACTTTCAACTATTTCATTAAAAAAGTGAATTGATTTAACAAAAAGAAACATAATTTAACATATTATTGAAATATATTAAATTAAAACTATACCATAAATTAAATCACACCTGTAAGTAAGAGTAAGGTTGAGATATATAGATATATTCAGGTTTTACTCTGGCTTTTGAAGTCGTCTAAAGTGACATCTATGTTACTAGAGAAGTAGAAAGATGCCCAAATAAAATTTTCAGAAATTAAAAAGGTTTAACTAATCTAGATATTGAGACAATGTGAATTCGCAAGTAAATGAGAAACAGAATGAGTTGGCCTGTGATGGACCATTCACTCGTTTTGCGGATCATGAACTTGTACTAGCAGAGCTCCATACTGGTCTAGTGATTGACGCTCTGGGTTCACAAATGAGAGGTTCTGGGTTCAATCCCTGCAGGGGCTCAAATATTTACATAGTTGAACCAGCTTCATGAAGAAAATTAAGAAGCTAAAATTAGTCTTGAACTGTGGTTGAGAAGGCTAGGACAACAGTGAAGGGAATTTCAATGTGTTATCCACAAATTACACATTAAACATCCTAACATGATAACACAAACATGATAACACATAACAATGTGTTATCCTCCATTAAACATCCTTTATAGCCAAGGCTCATTATAAGCTGTTGCATCATGGATATTCTTAATTTAGTTTTAGATCCTGTATTGGGAATTTTGAGGAAAACAGATGAACAATGATTAAAAGAGTCCAGGAAGAAGTACTTAGGTAAATGGGGAGGAGAGAGAGAGAGAGAGAGAGAGAGAGAGAGAGAGAGAGAGAGAGAGAGTGTGTGTGTGAATTTCAGATCTCTCTGAACTGATCTGATGGCTAGGAAGATATGACTTGACTGAAAGTAGGTTTTTTAACATGGATGGTTCTAAGCTTTCAATAGCATCTTTGGGGAAGAGGGAACTGCCTGACTAAGTGGTGTAGACTGTAAGAAATAGCTGAGCATTTTGTTAGTACTTATAAAAGATACAGCAGTATATTTATGAATGATTTGTTCTTCCCTGATTTTGTTGAGATATGTCAAGAAAACAAGTATATTTGATACAGATGAATTATAGAATAGAAAGGACCAATGAGCCTTTACTACGGGATATAGTATCTACTCATTATGGAATAGAATGTTACTAATATTGAACAAAGGCCTACTATAAATATACCTTATATCATTTGGCCTGAAAACATGATCTGTAATGTTAATCGGCTTCCATAGTGACACTAGTTCACTAAAATATACTGTGCTTTATTTGAAAACCACATCAAACTTTGAACACTTACCTTTCTTTCATATTACTATAGTAATAGTTTAATCTTTTTTTATTATTATTATTATTATTATTAAACTTCACTAAAGCTTACATAGGATATTGATGTTGGATTCTTTGATCTAAAAAGCAATGGAATCGGTTTCAGTTACATCTCTGTTAACCTCTAGTTCCCTTCTTTTGCAAAATCTAAAATGAAAACTCTTTTTTTAAATATAGCAAATTAAGTATAATAGTCTCCCATAGCTCCATTTGTACAGTCTAATGTGTGTTAGTTCTCTAAAATATATTCATATTTATAAGCACTTATATTCATATACAGAAACACATAAACAAAATCTGTAATTTACCTGTCTAATATTCAAGTTTTTATGTTTCAGTTTGTTCTTGTTTCCTCAGGCAGGGCCTGATATAAAATATTTGTTAGGTTTCATAAGAACCCAGCTCAGCACATCAGTGACTGTAGGACTGGTATTTGGACCAAAGGTAAATTCCATTATTTATTATAATATTAATATGTACTCTTTCAACAAAGATTGTTACAGAGGTTGACCTACAGAAAAATATTTTACAGAATGAAATACACCTTAATCTTGTTTTTATAGTAACCATAAAGTGTTGATATTGATAATACTACAAAATACTAATATATAAAATACTCTCTGACTTTATATGTACACTTCCATACAACAATATGTCTGTGAACATTTTCAAATTAGGTCTTGAATTATTTTGGTTACATTTTTATTGAAAAAAGGTTTTGCATATTTATGAAGTTCTTAGTGTAATTATTACATTAGTTACTACTAATTACATTAGTAAAGATGTGTTGTACATCATACTTCTAACTATAATTCTAGAAGCTTCTAGCTGTAATGGATAAATTCCATTCACATATAACTAAAGTCATTGTATCCAATATGTGCCTTTATATCTGATTTCATTTATCTACCAAATCTACAAATATATATATAATAAAAATAGCCTAATAATGAGTTTATTTCCAAAAATCATACAATTTTATTTACAAATTAATTAACTAATCTCTCAGCAAACTCAGTTACATAGATGAATGTCCGTCTGTAGAGTTGCTATTTAAACATATTTTGTTAATACAATTACTGCTTTAGAATTATACATAAAAAATCAAAAACAATAACAATCCACAATCTTACTCAACAACAGAAAATCCTATTGTTCAATCAATAATTATAATACTCAAGTAACATTCGTCTGTATTTGTATGCTCTCACATGATAATTAACTAAACTATTCCAATTTTTTCCATTTAAGTATTCTTTGTACAAATTACTTCTGAACCTAACCATACAATTCTAAACTCTTTTACTATTGGACAAACAGCAACATAATGTAAGGTATCTTCAATCTCTAACCTGTTACACAGTGAACATAAATGAAACTCCTCGGTCCGATCAACTCTAAAATTTAAATTCAAGGCTTGCACTCTTAACTTAAATATCGTGGAAACAAAATACATGCTATTACCATCTGTAATGTAATTCCTCTCTCCTAACTTATAATTTAATTCTTTATACATAGCATGATAAACAGAAATACAAGCTTTTTGCAATCAATTATTTTTTAAATCACCCTTAATACAATCCAGTAACTTTTTCTATAAGAGTCGTTACACCATTTTGTTTTAAGTATTGAAAAGAATCTACATTATGCCCCTCACACAATACTTCAACATGCTTATACCAGAATATATTTTTATTGATAATTTCCTTTGCAAGAAATTTTGGCAACCTACCATCATTTAATTTCAATACTTTCTGTATATACTTAAAATGTAATGAAATAGTATGTACAAATAATGGATTCTCTCCCATCACAGATATATTATACAATTTGGCATATTTTTTTGGTAACATAATAGCTTTTTAATAAAAAATATATACAAACTTTCAACTATTTGAAATTGCATATATCCCTATACAATTTAATTTCAAGTTCCATAAATCACAATAAATCTCCAGCTTGTTAATCATATCTTCCAAAATGTCTGGACAATTCGCAATAATAACCGCATCGTCCGAATATAATGGCCACCTTATATTAACTCCTCCTATATTAACCCACCCCCTCCTAAAACCTCGTATATATAATTTAAATATAGCAAAAATATAAGTGCTGACAACAAAAATCCCTGTTTTAGGCCCCTTTCTGTAGTAAAACATTCCGTTAATCCTTGTGGTGTCCACACAATTGTTTCTGTATTTTCATATAACCCTTGCAAAACTTCCAAAAACTTTGATGATACTCCAGTCAAATATAGCTTGTAATAAATGGATTTAAACAGCTTGGTACTCTGTTAATATATTAATATTTTCAACCCACAATTGTAATCTCTGCTAAAGCAACCCAGTAAACAACTTTGCCAAACTATCAGAAAATGATACTCCTCTATAGTTACAACATTAATATCACCATTCTTATGAAGAGGAAAAATGATCGATTTTGAAAAATCATCTGGCACATTTCCCGTATTATATATAACATTAAAAATGTTTAGCAATTTATTTAAAAAAATCATTGGACTACTTTTTAAAAACTCATAAGGAACACGATCACATCCTGGCGCTTTTCCATTCTTTGCGTTCAGTAATACACTAACTAGCTCGGTCATGTTAAAATCTTTATCCATTTCCAACACCATTGTCATCGAAGCTGCATAACTAATAGATTCAACACAAAATATAGGATTTAACAAAGTACCAAAATACTGAACCCACTCATCACTCTTAATTTTATGTCCAATTACCAATTTATTATTTTAAATTCTCTTAATCAACAACAAAAAGCCCTTAGAGTTATTAACCTCTTTAAATTATTTCTTTATACTCGTACTTAAAAAATATTCCATCCTTTTAAACTTACATATCTTTTTGTAGTTCTTATTACTGTTGACATACAAACATTTGATAAACTCTAACCCAGTTTATATGCATTCCTTACCACCCATTCCAAGTCTGCCACTTTTAAAGACATTGTGGCATTTTATTATTAATATTATTACCTATCGCAAAAACAAGATCTATAGCTAAATCAAGCAATCCCAACAATTTTTCAAAAAACTCCCTCACAACTTCAAAAAGGTCTTTGTCTTTAGTCCTACTAATTTCTCCTAGTCCACCAATAATCAAAATTTTCGACTTCAACTTCCAATTTATAATTTCCAAATTTGTTTTCGTTATTTTATTCTCTTCCTTTAATTTTTCTACCTCCGCTCTTAATTTTACATTTTCCTTGATAATTGTATCCAACTTGGTATCTATCTTTATGAAATCCTCCTTCTTCACAGACACTGCTAATTTCACATCTAACATGTCATTAATTTTTTTGATAAATATTTACTTTTAAGGTGGCGCCTTATTTCCAAATTTTATTTTTTTATCATCTACTACATACCTTACTTCTTAAGAATAAATCATGTTTTCCTTGCGCAGATCACTATTTTTCACTGAAAAATCACAACCTAAAAACTATCAAATCCATTTATAGGTTAGATATAATGGCAGAAGTTCATATTTACATCTCATATGTTACTAAAGATATTACAATCTATAATATCCGTGATCACAGATCACGGGATATGCTGTGATTCCTCCATATTAATAATCTAATTTCAAATTATTAACTTTCTTACGAAAGGTTTGGCCAGGTTATTTTATATATATATAGCTACCTGGCCAAACCTGTAGTTATATATAATTATATCGCAAAGTAAGCAAATTATTCAATAAACATATGAAAGACAACCTGGACAAAAACCTGTTCTGCTATTAACATTGCCATTATGTTTTAACCTATAAATACATCAGATTTGGTAGTTTTTAGATTGTGATTTTTCAGTGAAAAATAATGATCTAGAAAAGGAAAACATTTTTTAATCATAAAAAGTACCATATGTACTATGTATAAAAAAAGGTATGTAGTAGACGATAAAAAAAAATCCAAAAAATAAGATGCCACCTTAAAGTAAACATTTACCTTTTTTTAATAATCTATCCTCCCTCCGCCTTCTTTGCTGGATTCTCCATGGTTTTTCCTACCTCCCATGTCTTCTGGTGAACTCCATCTGCTCCTCCTTCGTTTAAAATATCTCTCCAGGGTAGGCGTTTTATCCGCCACCATACAATTCCAACTGTACTCACAAATTTAAATACAAACAAAATTCAAAAAGAAACTAAAGACGCTATTCAGACTGTGAGTCACTGTACGATCAGCTGATATCTCCAAGCCTAGGCCCCGTACTGCGCACAGCCAGACCCGATATGTATCACTGATCCCCGTACTGTGTACAGGGCCGGATTTAGCATTTTGGCGCCCCTAGGCCCAATAATTTTTTCCGCCCCCTAGTCTGGTTAAAGATACTTCCCCAAAAACCTTTATTAAAAAATTATATCAAGCCTATGTTGTAACGAAGTTGATGCGTAATGTTGAAAAATAGTTTAACTTTACCAACAATTATTTGTTCCAATGAACTTCAAAATCAGAATGATTTTTTTTTTGTAATCAATTCAAAAAATATGTTAAGTTATGGCTATTTATTTTTATTTCTAGATATTTATTTAATTTTTTTTCTTCTCTCGGCCGTGCGCCCCCTGGGAGCTTGCGCCCATAGGCCGGGCCTTCAGGGCCTATTGAGAAATCCGGCCCTGACTGTGCACTACAAAGCCAACTGTACTAACCTCCAAATATTCACTTCTCGTGATTCTAATTACTTATTAATTTATAAATCAGTAACAAATTTGCAGTATGTTATTAAGCCAGCTATTTAAAACACTCTTAATGTAATAATACACTTTATAATGATCACAGTCAATCACAAATCACAGAAAATAACAATCACTCTTTGTCAGAGGGACCACAAACACAACCAATCTCTATGAAACCTCAATAGTAACTCTATAAAGTATATATTAAACAAATTTAATAAAAATCCAAGTAATTTAAGAAAATTATTCTTGAAAAACAATGTTAGACATTATTCGTTGATAATTATATTTTTAAATCAATGATGACCAAGAGATTTTAACACCTAAACAAGGGGAAAATATTGCATTTAAACACTTGCTCAGCAATATTCTTGTTATTGATATTATTCATTGTAATATATTATATTTAAATTTGTTACAGATCAATATAAAGGAATTAGTATTCAAGATAACATATTTTTCTTATTATTTGTTTTATTTATTAAATCATCTTTTCATATTATTTTAGGTTTTAAGAGTATTTAGAGGCCAGGGTGACCAATGGGACAACCGTGCTCGAGCTAGAGGTGTCACAGCTTCATTTTCCCTAAACGGCATAGGACTTGTGCCAGATGAAGCACCTGATCTTTTCCAAGAAAATGAAGAGTTGAAGGTACATTTTAAAATTCATAAAATGTTTCATAATTTCATAAAACTTTGAATTTCAATTTTGTATTATGTTGTACTATTGAAATATATCTGGTCAGATTACCAGAATTTGTAAAGAATGTATTTAAAGGGATGATTTATTAATTTAAGATTAATATGCTCAAAATGTCTTTACAATTAGTAGTATTACTTTCAAATTCATATTATATTATATTATACTTCAAATAAAGGTAAACATGTATATTTTATGAATCTACACCTGTAAAAACAAAAATCACTAAGGAAAACGAAAAAACAATTTCCACAATACAAACTTCACCATCAAACGACATTTCAACAAATCCATTCTCAGTTGGACCTGGTGTTTAAATGTATTATGTGGAAATAACGATAGCAACTTAGACTTTGAGACACCATCTTAATGGTGAAAAGATTTGATAAGAAGTTTTCTTTAATAAAGACATTTAAATACTAAGGACACCTTCAACATATTGACCTTTTGTTTGTATTTTTTCCTTTAAAATATATATATATATATACATATATATATACATATATATATATATATATATATATATATATATATATATATATATAACTCAATATACTTGACATTAAAAGTTGTCTGTTGTAATCATATTTCAGGAAGAGATTCAAAAACTGGCAGGACAAATTGAGTTCATGAAAATTGTGCATATGGAGATGAACAATCGACATCTACGACCAAAACCTGGTGGTTATTTTAGTGCTGCAAACACAACAGTGGTTCTACAAAGTCCTATAAGTAAACCTACAGCGGGTTTTCTTTTGGGAAAAAGTTTTAGTGTTACTACAGATGAACAAGATGAACGAATCTGACTAGTTCTTGGGAGTGAGGAAATCTGGTTGTGATATTATTTCATTCAATGTATTACGCTGTCTTTCTTGGTGTAATTGTAAATAAATGTGAATGCAATAACTCATGATTTGTAACAAGTGTTCTGTTTAAAATATAAATACAATGCAGAATACAATTTGTAAGCCCTTACATTTTAAAGAGTTTGTACTGTTATAAATACAAACTACATAATGAAATAGATTTATTGTGTAAGTTATAAATATATTTTATACTTTTTTATCATAAATACATTTTAATTTATTTTCAATGTAATTATTAATTAGTGTTAATAAGGAATACTAAAATTTTTATAGAAGATAGAAACACGCTAAACTATGGTCAAATATGTCTATTGTCACTAATGGAAGCTTCGTTATCTTGAATTTACTGTTTGAATGGAGACCTAATACCTGTAGAATTGTTGCCCTACTCTTTTAAGTGACATGTTAAAAATATCTTTTACATCAAACAATTAAGTGTACTTGTATTTGAGACTTTATTCCTAATCTTCTCTTTTTGCCTGTGTTGTAAAGGGGTAACAAACACAACATAACAATTATTAGTAATTCTGACCAATACAGTAAGCCCTCAACTAATAAACATTCGACCAAAATATTTTAATAATGAAGAAACTTCAAAAATATAAGAAATATATTTTAAAGAAATTTGAGAACTGGTGAATGATTGATAAAGTTGGAAAGACATGATAATTTTTATTTATGGGCTAGATAAATAGCTGTTTTCCGAGGGGTGGGGGAATTACGGAACTTACAAAAATACTGTATATTTAGAAATGGTCAATTAAGCTTACATTATCATTGTTTACATATTACATAAGAATTTTAATGTACAATTTATTACTGTATTTAAGTTACACTAATTTCTTCTTTTTTTTTAAATTAAAGTCTCTTTTCTGAGAGAAGGACAATCACAACAGATCACAAAGATGACATAACTAAGTTTGTTTTTTTTAAGAGAAAATATGGTGATATAACTTTTATGAATTACACAATAATTGTCAAAGACAGTTTGCATCTTAAAAGCTATGCTCCTTTGCAATCAACGAATAACACCAGATATCCAATATTTTGAAGAAGTATGTTGGACAAAATATTGCAAGGTAAATTTTATAATGGCGACCATTTATTTTTTGTTTATTTAATAATGTCTTACCTTTAGATCCTTCAATATTTTACAATATCTTATTGTGTACAGCTTGAAAATATCAATTCAGTGGTATCAATGTTTGTTACAAGAGTTTTTGAATATTAAAGAGCATAAACTCAAGATTTGAGAAATAAAATCTATAATAATCTTTCTAGTAGTTAAGATTTTACTTGAATTTCAGTCAAATTTAAATAAATTTCAGGAAAAAAAATAGGTTTTACAATAATGTAATGAATATGTTGAACACGTTTGTTACCAAAAAATAAACTTTGGTATAAGTCAAAATAAAGGCTTTTGGAACTTTCAATAGATCCTACATTATATATTTTATAAGCCCATTTTAAGTAATTTGGACATATGAACAAATTTTGAATAATTTAAGTTGATGACTAAGACAACCCCCAAGCCGTCAATGGTCCAAAAATACCAATAGACTCAGATTATTGTACACATAATAGCTGTATGCCATAACAAGACATAACCCATCTACAAAATAGCTTTTGTTTTAATTATTATCCTGGAAATTTTTCATTGGCAGAAATGCCGTTGTTATGTTTGTTTTAAATTATAATAAGGTAATATTAAATATTATAATTAGGTTTGGATGAAAAAAAGTAAGAAAGATTATATTTTCATTTAGACATAAATAAAAACATATTGTAAAAAGTATTAATCATGAAACAATTATTCTTCCAAATTTTTTTTTACAATATAAAATTATTTAATGTTATCTACCGAATACATGAAGGAATCTATCATATTTTCGTTTGAATCTATTTTTTATTTAGTTTTCTTTTACAAAGTTTTCTAATTTATTTCAACATTATTCATTTTGTCTATATGGTTTCATTCAAAATATATGAAAATATAAACTAAAATGAAGTACCATAAACTTAATGTATTATGAACATAATGCTTGACTTTTTCTAAACAGAAATATCAATAATAAAAATGACATTGGAACAGGATATTATGTTAGATTATTACTATTATTTCTCTCAAGCACATAATACAAATTTGATTATTTAATTTATATCGAATCACAATTACTTTTTATCAGTATTAATAATATTTCAAAATGTTATTCATGATCATTTTATTTTTACTTTAAATTTATTATAACATTAACCTCACTTGTCATCCTCCTATATATATTTAAAGGATTTTTTTTTCTTTTAATAATTTTAAACTAACTCAACTTAGTGAGATTAAACTTCTATATTTGTGACTTCTTAAAAACATCTCTGAGTCAATTCAATCCTAAGATGAGATCTATAGTTACTAAAAATTGTAGACACATCCTATTAGTTACAATTTTCTCCTAAATCAAATGTACATAAATAAGAAATAAAGTATGGTAGGTAAGTAATTGAATTTGGCAACAGAAAAATTAATATAAAGACACACAAACTCACTTGATTTGAAATTGATAATCTATACATTTTTTATTAATTCCTCCTACATGTATAACAATAAAAAAATATATTCTATATAGAACTCTACCAAACATGATTAATAACTGTAAGACAATGATAAGTAATATCACCACAATGGTTGCATATAATATAATGACATTTACTTATATCGTATTTTATAAAAATATGACGACCAATTACAATGAATGAAAATATGATGCTTCCAATTAATTGATTTCAATAACAATTAATAATAAAATTATATAAACTCACAATAAATTATCAATCACAAATAATTGATATTCTTTTTTTAAATACAATTTCGTACTTTTTATAGTAGACTATAGAAATCATTGGATACAAATTTTCTAGTTGGACACAATAAGTTATTTTTAATCCTATAGACGAGATATATAAACAGTGCAAGAATATTTCACAAACTTTCACACTCACATCTCCCCAAAATCAAATAAAAATGTATTTTGGGGAGACCCAAAAGTTGACCAAAACTAATCGTCAACAAAAATGTCATTTTGATAGTTGTCAATCAAAATGTGAAATAAACCATGGACACTGTTTTTTCACAAATAATTGATATAAAATAATGACAAATTAAATTAATTACAATGTGTGTGAAAACATGACAATTGCAATTGATATCAATCAGAACTAATAAATATATGATGATACAAATAGTTTATATGAACCACAAAAAATGAATATGCAATGATGAAAATTGATATCACTCACAAATAATAAGAATGTCATAACATAAAGTTATTAGATACAATAAAAATGAATGAACACACAATATTTAAAATCAGTAATTACCATTAATAAATATAAGACAACGACAAAACCATCAATCACAAATGGGTGAAAATTGATTTGAATTGCAATGGATAGATTGATAACAATTAATAAATATACGACCAAAAAACTTATATCATTCATAATTATTTAATAATTACTTGACAGTAAAAAGAATTGCACTCAAAAAAGACTTTAATCAGAGATTATCAAATAATTTAATTAATAGTCAGATTTTAAACGCTGTTGAATTACTCTCTAACTAACATAAAGTTAATTAAAAATTCTTTAATCAACAATATTGAGAGTGAATCCAAACCACCTAATTACCTCTAATTAGAGAAACTCCTAATTGCCTCTAAATATATTATGTTTGTTTGAAGACATTTTCAAATGAAATTAACTCTTCCAATTAATTTATTTCAAACTTGTCCATTCTAAACCGACATTTATCTGTCTGTATCCCTTCAATTTATGTTCATTTCAAGGCATTACAAATCTGTCATTTTATTCACAGAATATCCTCTTTAGAGCTTTGTGTGAACTCCAAATACAATTTGTTTAAACTTTCCCAAACTATCCTTTCTAAACTACATTATGCTAGTAATAAAGTCTAGTTAATGTTAAAATATATATATTTGTACTTATGTATATATGTGTAATCTCTTATATAATTATCTCAAACATGAGAAAGTATATGTGTCATTCATACAAATATTTTATAGTAAGAAATATGTTCAAATAAGTTAACAATTATTTGATATGAGGAATTAAATTTACTGTGATATTAAACAGTAATGTAATACTGATCCTTAAATATAAGATTTAAGTTTTTAATGATTGATTTATTGAAATTGTTGTATATTTTATTAAAAAGACATTCAAACAATTAATTAATATAAGTATTAACTCAGAACAAAAATGGACCTTTTTTTCCCATTTACCAATTACAATATTATTATAAAAACAATTTTGAATTTGTAAACTTTTCATTAATATTATTGTGTTGGAACTGTCAATTAATAAATTATTTCAACTCTAAGAAATAATTAATTATAAGTTATGACAAAAACTAAATGTTTCATTAATTTATTAAAACAATGTTTAATTATTAGAATTACACAGATATATAACAATAATAACTTATTATTTATATAAGTTAAACTGTGTTATAGATATACTGTACAATTCTTATTTAGTTTAAATACATTTTACAGTCCTTAATTAACTGATCAATATTGTAGGCTTATTAAAAATTTAATTTGTAATTAAATAATGAAACAATTTGAAAGCCTGTAAATCATTATTGATTAAACATTTGTTTAAAGAAATTATGTTGCAAAAATATTTTAAATTTAATAAATTATTTGCCTGAAATGTTATTGTTATATATTTTCTTAGTAAAGCTAACATTCTAATTATATTATTGATTCAGAAATTAATATAGAATATCACGAAAACCACATATTTCATTACAAAGATATAAAATTACAAAGATATAAAATTACAGATGGAAAATTTATAATTTTAATATAATTGATATAATAAGGATTTTTTTTTTAATTTGCAGAATATATAAGAATCGCTGAGTTATTTGTTTAGTGTTTTATGGTACAATTAATAACTTTACCTGATGTTAAATATTTAAATTTTGAATCTAACCATTTGTACAACTGAATTCATTATTATTAATTTTGTGAAGATCCATAGATACTGACTAATTGTTATAACCTTAAAAATATCTCTTTCCCTGTTGCTTATGTATAACACACAACTGAACAATTTGGAACAAAGTAGCCACAAAATATTTCTGAACTTTCTCCTTGCCATGGTTATACATTTTTAGAACCCTCTCTTCTTATTTCTCTTTATAACAGACTATAAGTCAGTGTCAATCTCCTGGAACTTTATCTTGGGTACATTTTATGTTGGTCTTTATATTTGCTCTATCTTCTTTAATTTTATAATTTTTCTTTTCATTTTCTTCAATATATCTTCTATTTTTTTAAGAATTTAGCTTGTTTTTAAATGCTCCATAAAAAACTCCTTTTTTTTACTGGTTATGTTTTCTTCAAACAATTCTGATATTTTAATTCAAATTGCTCAAGAAAGAGTTGAAATATGTTGATGTATTTACTACCTAGTTTACAAAATACGATATGTAAATATTTCAGATTTAATGGACAAAAACTTTTTTTATAAAACATCATTCCTTTAAAAACTTCACAATTATTTATATTTCATTTAGAGTCTACAGGTAAAATTAATGAACGCTATTTTTTAAATGATAATAAATAAATTACAATAATATCATGAAAATGTAATTAAGACAAAAAAGCTTCATTTGATTGACATAGTTAAAAAAATACACAAACCAAGGAAAATCATTATAAAAAACAAGATAATTACAATCAATCAACTATAAAATTGAAAGAATTATAATGATTAAAATTCATTATAATACTACTTACGACAATATTACAAAACTGCCAAGACTTCAGGATCTCATAAAGTTAATTTTTCTATATCTCTCTAAATATAATAACAGCATAATGTAATCTGGTTATTTGAAACATAATCGGGTATGATTTCTAAATTCTTAATTCATATTCACAATATAACTAAACATTATTTGAAATTTATCTGAAGAAAGAATGTATTACATTGATTGGTTCAATTATCATTTTAATATATTACAAAGTTGCAAACAAAATGAAAATAATTTAAAACGTGTGAATTCTTGTTAGAAAATCATACCACAGTTTAACTAAAATCATATAATACTTTGATTTAAAGAAGAATATATTATTTAATTGTAAAATAAAACATACCGAAATGTTGTTAGATGTATTTAGTAGAGTGGCCTTATATAGGACTTGGCACTATTAGGACTAAGCGTAATTACTGTACTGTTATAAATACGTTTCAATATTCAGAGTTTATCACTGGTTACTATTGCAGATTAAATAAATGTGTAATGTTACTATTTATGATAAATTCGCTTGTTGATTCTTGTAGTATTTATGTTAAAAAGAAAAAACAAAATTTGTTGTGATTGTTGATACAGGATAGATATTTTTATTGAATGGAATGCCTTTTTTCATTGTCAAATAACATTAAATGAATAAATATGATGAATTAATCTAAATACAAACATTTTTTAATGATCCCCAAACTAATAGCTCCTAAAATTATTTTTATAATATCTGATGAATTCCGTAATATTCCAAATGTAACTTACAAAAATAAAACAGATTATAAAAATTAAGTTTCAAATTTTTGATTGACTTAAATGTTAATAAATGACATAAAAACTAATAAAGTACATTATGTATAATATAATGTAATATATAGAGATATTTAGGTAATTATGTATTGAAAGTTTCCTCAAATTTTAATTTTACACCTTTCCAAAAATTCCAGTATTGTAATAATATATTTTAGTATATTATAGAATAGATACTGAAGGAGTTGCAACTTTGTTTCATTAATTACGATTTCAATTTAAAAGCTTTTATTGTTGTTGTATATATTATTTCTTAAAGGTACAACTTGAATATATTGTTTGTTTATGTGTAGTTTTTTGTTAAATAAATGTGTTGTGAAAAGACTCAAAACCTAAAACATTGGCTGAATAAATAATATTAATAAATTTTAATTGCATTTAAATTATTTACTAATTTACCTGTGACAATATATGGATATGGAGGATACAACTTACATTTTTATGGATTGTCTTTTTTCTTCTTTTTTTACTGAATAAATGTCGTTTATAAATCTATATTAAACAGAATGCACAAAGGTAATTAAAAAAAGATAAAATAAATATGGTATAATTTATAGTAAATTGATAAAACCACTCTAAATTGATAATATCTCACTTTTATGCACAAATCATTATTTGATTTTTTTATTTATATATTTTGACTTAATCGCAAAAATATTACCTACAATTAATTTGTCTCTATCTTCATATTAGTAAAAATGAGAAAAAAAAATGTAGTAAATTTGTGATATAGGAATTTTTCACAGATTACGACCTTTCTTATTAAATTTTCATTTTCTGGAGCTAACTTCAAAAAGTCATTTACTTCATTTCCAGTTAGTACTTTAGATTTTTTTTTAGGTTTTTAGCCTACTGATTGACGCTTTAAAAATGCTATAAGTTTTTTAAAAACACTAATATCAATATCATTCTTTACCTGGATAGTTGCCTTCAGCATTGATTATGTGCTCCAAAGAGTAGGAGATTGTAAACTTTTGTCTTTTCTGAAAAGTACGCTAGCAAAATATTTTCAGAAATCTTGTTACGATTTTTTCCTTTAGCCATGACAAAAACAGTTCATACTTATGGTCGTACTTTTTCCTTCATTTGACAGGAAGGAGATTTAGTACAACGTTGTTAGCTTTTCCCGCTAATTTAGGCAGGGTATTTAACAGGTTTTCTTCCTCATAATCAATTTTTAATTGATTATGCAACTTTGAGTGGTTTAAAAATTTTTGGTAATAAACCATTCCAATTCATTCACCGTTGTTAACACTAGTTTAAGGAAAGGGAATAAGGGGAAATTTTTCATTGAAAAAATGGTATTTTTTAACAAACACTTTTTATAAAAATATATGCACACATTTTTTGGACTAAGAAACTAACATATCCATATTCTATGACCTTAAAAACACAATAAACGTCTATACGAATACATATTTACTACAAAATGTTAGTGTTCCAGAAAAAAGAAATGTATTAAGATTATTATTTCACATCACCAAGGATTCAAAAATTGATTTACTCAGAGAATTTTTTTTTAAAGCAATTGCTTGATTGTAGGTGAATATAAAGACCAAGTAATTACTTCGTTGAGTAAATCACTTGTTTAAATCACTGATAGTTAATGTTGGTGATAAGCCTACTTTTCGAAATAGATTACGTGAGGAGGTCATTGACATTACAATAGCTACTGAATACGTGGGATCCTTTATCAGTGAATGGCACGTATCAGACTTCGTATCTTCCTCGGACCACTGTCACATTATGTGGCAACTAAACTTTGCTTCAGATGAAGACAGGTTTAGGAATCCTAGGAGAACAGATTGGAACTCCTATCACCAGGAGTTAAAATGTAAGCTGGCATCCCTAAATACGTTCATTAGAGATGTAAATGATATTGAGTCCGTGACCTGTAACTTACAAGAAGCTATCATGGACTCATATTTTGATAACTGTCCTATCCAATCCCGATCCAGTCGAAGAGATGTGGTATGGTGGAACGAGGATCTGGAGAGGAAGAAAAAACAAACAAGGCGATTATTTAATAGCGCTAAACGAAACGGACAATGGGAGAAATATTATACATCCCTCACCGAATACAATCTACTCCTAAGAAAGTCTAAAAGAACTTCTTGGAGAAAATTTTGCGGGGAGATAGACAATACTAAATCAGTCTCCCGTATATACAAGGTTATTTCGAAGGGGTCGGTCTGCCCGACTGGTTCTCTAAAGAGCCGGGAGGGAGGACTGACAACCTCTGGATTAGAAACATTGAAAGTTTTGCTTCAAGCACACTTTCCAGATTGTAAACTTGTGGCTCATCTAGAGCCAGAGCAGAATCGGAGACACGTAAGAGCCTCACGAGCAGACTGGCAAATTGCTAGAAAAATCATAACGACCAATAAGGTCAAATGGGCGATACATAAATTCAGCCCATTTAAATTACCTGGAGAGGATGGAATATTTCCTGCCTTGTTACAAAAGGCTCCAGACTCTCTACACACTCTTCTATGCGAGGTGTTCAGAGCTAGTATGGCCCTAGGTCATGTGCCGTCTTACTGGACACTTAGCAGGGTAGTATTTATTCCGAAACCTGGCAAGGGTAATTACACAGACCCCAAGTCGTTTCGTCCAATCTGCTTATCATCCTTTCTATTGAAGACTATGGAGAGAGTGTTACAAGTTCACATACAAAATGAGGTAATATCAGTTAACCCCATTCATTGTAACCAATTCGCATATCAGTCAGGAAAATCCTGCGAAACAGCACTGCATCAGCTAGTTAGCAGGATCGAGGACTCGTTAGCGTCTAAAGAGGTGGCTCTTGGAGCATTTATTGATATTCAGGGCGCCTTTGATAACACGGCTTATAAGTCAATTGTTACTGCAGCTGAAACCCGAGGACTGGATATGACCACCTGCAATTGGCTTAGGTCATTGCTCAGTAGTAGAACCATCCGAGCAATCCAGTATGGCGAGGAACTTGATGTGTCCGCCATTAAAGGTACCCCTCAAGGTGGTATACTTTCTCCTCTACTGTGGAATATGGTAGTAGACTCCCTAATTACAAAATTAAATAATATGGGATATTACACGCAAAGTTACGCAGATGACATTGCCGTGATAATTAAAGGTAAACATACTAACATAATATCAGACCTAATGAACACAGCTCTGAGGACAATTCATAACTGGTGCAGGGATGAGGGCCTGGCCGTAAACCCGGAAAAGGCCATCATAGTACCCTTTACAAGGAGAATCAAACTAGATAACATTGATATCAGTCTAGGAGGAACACGTTTGCGCCTATCAGAAGAGGTCAAATATCTAGGGGTGATACTGGATAAAAGACTTACTTGGAACAAACACGTAGAACATAGTATCCAAAAAGCAACGAAATCTTTAATGAGTTGTAAACGCCTTTTGGGAAAAAACTGGGGACTTCGTCCAGCCATGATTAAATGGCTATATGAAGCAGTGGTTAAACCACAACTTCAGTATGGATCGCTGGTGTGGTGGACAAAAGCTCTCCAAACCGTTACAACTAACAGGCTAATGAGTATACAAAGGTTGGCCTGTCTATGCATCTCAGGAGCTTTCAGAAGCACACCTACTACAGCTCTTGAAACTCTCTTGGGAATAGACCCGATTAACTTCAGCATCATAGCAGAAGCAAGTCTGGCAGCATACAGAGTACATTGCTCTGGAATGTGGAGAGATAGCCGGTGGCCTAAGGGGCATGGCACAATCCGCACTTTTAAATCTTACGATTCAATTCTAACTATGAGACAAGATTATATGATTAATAAAATCTCATGGACACAGCCCTTTAATATGTGTATTCCACACGAGGAGGACATGATAGAAGGAATAGTGGCTACAGCTAAGAGCTTAGAATTCTACACTGATGGCTCTCGCACCGCCCAAGGAGTCGGAGCAGGAATCTTCAGTAAATCACCTAGGGTGGAAATAAGCATTGCCCTAGGTAGATATGCAACGGTATTTCAGGCCGAAGTTTATGCCATACTTGGTTGCGCACAACTGTGTCTAGAAAGAGGATATGACGACGAACATATCACAATCAGATCTGACAGTCAGGCCGCTTTAAAGGCTATTTGTTCACACGAATTCAACTCCAAATTAGTGTGGGATTGTAATCAAGCTATAGTCCAACTCTCGACCCGAAACCAGGTAAGCCTATTCTGGATACCTGGACACAGAGGTTATGAGGGAAATGAGAAAGCTGATGAACTGGCTAAGTTGGGAGCACAGACTCCATTCATCGGACCAGAACCTGCTTGTGGTATCAGTAAATCTGTCGCAAGAACCACTCTGAGACGATGGGTCAAACAGGAAACTCTCAACCGCTGGAGAGAGGCCTCTAGAGGAAAACTCTACGGGTCGCTGTACAATCCGAATCAGAAACTCTCTAGGTATGTAATATCATTGAATAGAAACAACCTAAGGAAAGTCTTAAGCTTCATGACTGGTCATGGAGCTTTCAGGGAACACTTAAACACCATGGGTCTAACTCAAGGCAGGACAACCTGTAGACTGTGTAACCAATATAAAGACACAGCAGAACACATACTTTTGTATTGTGAAGCTCTGGAGAGGAGAAGACTACAGATTTTCGGCCTCACAGGCATACCTACAAAGGAAGACGACCTAGCTGCACAAGTTCTAAGACTCACGAAGGATTTAGAACTAAAGTGGATTGTCTAAGATAAGGAAGCGCACAAAAAGTCTTAAATGGCTGAAGTGCCTACAGTCTGTATGAAGTAACCTGTCTCCTGACCCTTCGACTACCTGGGACAGGCCAGGGCCATTCACGTCGCCTGCAGTTGTTTACCTAATTAGTCGCCTATAAGCTTCCCCACTAGCTTAAGTAACTTTTTTACCTAAATCATAATTTCCGAAATGTTATCAAATATTTGAAAAGTACATAAAAAAATAAGATCAACGATACTAAACAAGGGCAAATTTGATAAAAACTAACAATATAGAGGTAATAAGAAATATAGCACGCTTATCAATTTCTTATTACCTCTATATTGTTAGTTTTTATCAAATTTGCCATTGTTTAGTATCGTTGATCTTATTTTTTTATGTACTTTTCAAATATTTGATAACATTTCGGAAATTATGATTTAGGTAAAAAAGTTACTTAAGCTAGTGGGGAAGCTTATAGGCGACTAATTAGGTAAACAACTGCGGGCGACGTGAATGGCCCGGGTCTGTCCCAGGTAGTCGAAGGGTCAGGAGACAGGTTACTTCATACAGACTGTAGTGACTTCCAACATAATAAAAAAAAAAAAAAAAAAAAAATCACTTGTTTTCACAGACACAAGCAATTACTTCAAAACACATATATATATAATGAATTTGTTTTTAAAATGTTAAGGAATTACTTGTCAATTTTCAAGCATATCTGTAGGGACACTTCACTTTGTGACGAGCTCCTAAATAGTAAGGATTCAAGAAAATAAATCATATGATGGGTGAAGGGAAATATCCAGATTCAAGGAAATATTAGGATTTTAAAGTGAAAATGTAATTTTTTTTTCTTTTAAGTATGAGAATTCTTACCAGAAACCAATGAGACCGAGGTGGCACTCTTTTGCCACGAAAAGAATGGAATTGTTTTTGAGATATGTTGGCGAACCAGGGTTTAGAAGTGGTATTGCAGAAGACATGGGCCTACACCGATCTACTGTGTGCAAAAATATAAACTATGTGATGGGCAAAATTATTGAGAAAGAAGTTAACTGGATTTGTTTCCCATCATCAGTTGAAGAAATAAACAATGCCAAGCTTATGTAGCACACACTTTATCATCTGCCCACTGTCATTGGAGCTCTCGACTCCAGCCATGTTGAAATTAGATAACCAACCAACTTTGGAGATGAGTTTGTAAATTGAAAAGACTTTGCAAGTATAAATGTACAAGCAACCTGCAACACTGATGAACGGTTCACAAATGCTTGTGTTGAGTGACCGGGTAGTGTCCATGACATAAGAATCTGGAGAAGTCCAGTTAGAGACATTATCTCACAGTTTGATAGTTCAGCTTGTTTTCTTGGAGATTCTGGTTACGGATTTCACCAAGTCCGTTCAAGCCAGCTGTAGGACAACAACAGAAGAACTTTAACACGACCCACACAAGGAAAAGAGTTGTTACAAGAAATGTTTTGGCCGGCTGAAACAAAGTTTTCCCGTTTTATAAAACTGTGTTTGGGTGTCACTTGAGAGAGTTTGTAAAACTATTTTATCTTGTGCAGTTATACACAATATTTCAAAACATGTTAAAGATTTATTTGATTTTGACTACTCTGAGCCAATGGAGAATAAGCTCCAAGAAGAATCTGTAGTAACTCGGAGGAGGGAGTTGAAAACAATGAATGGGGATGGATACCTTAGATGAATAGTTTTGTCGATAAATATTTCTTAACCAAAATCCTTATTTCCTAAACAAAACAATAAATTAATATCAGAGGGGCAACAGTTTTCAGACATGCTGACTTCGTGTACAAAAATCAGCAATGAGGAAGACAGTTGTTGTGTCTGTCCCCCTCACAGCTGGCCGATGACCGACCCTCAGGTACCACTCGCCAGAGTTCTTCTGGTTCAACATACTTAACAGAGCCGCACTGCGTGGCAGCAACAACCAGTACAAGGAATCCCGGAGACAGGGGTGGCATGGCTGAAAACCCCTACAGTGCCAGTATTCTCTGTTGTTATTTTTTAGGAAAAAGGATTTTGGTCGAGGAATATTTATGTTTATTCATTTTAACTAATAAATGATTAATATTATTTTCAAAAATGTATTTATTAATCATAGAAATGGAAGATATGGAATTAGAAATTTTATAGTAGGTTTTTCCATTTAATTCTGCTTTCTGAAACCCTTCAGCCATCAAATTATCATGGCTTTGATCTATCATCATTTTTCATTCAAATTTTTGTACTTCCATTTTATTTAAATGATACTGTTACACCAGAACCAGTCTTCGTAGTTGTTGACAGAAAGGAGTCGACTTAGACCTGTCTCGACAAATTCAAGTAACATCTTCAAAAATAGAATGAAGAACAACACTAATTCAAGCAATTGCTTCAATTTTTTTCAGAATTTGCTTGATGAGTGGAGAATGTGTTTCAACAGTAGTGCACTTCAACTATATTTTATAAATTACTCAAACTCCAGGGCTAGTGCTTCATACATGTTACTTCTTTTTATTCACAAACTTAGTCATTTTTCCCTTCTTTAAGATATCAAACCGAAATTTTCAAGGGATATTCTTCTTTCAATTCCGCATCCTTTGATACCCCTCTCATTGGTTTTGGTTAAAGTTAATATTTTTGTAAAAAAAAATGAAAACTACATCATACAGATTCCACATTTTACCTAAATACTATCTAAAAAATTATTGCCTACCTTAATGTGATAGTTCACTCGTTTGCCGATAGGTGTTGTACAAAAATTAAAAGAAACACATTGTAAAATTAGACTATAATCTACAAATATTTCATTGTATAAAAAAAGACATAACTTAAAAACTAGGACGAATATACAAATTTTACAAACATAGCTGGATTCACCTTGCTATTCTGCTTCTCCCCATATATATATATATATATATATATATATATATATATATATATATATATATATACATATAACTTAAAACCTTAAATTTCATCGATTTTTGCAAAAAAAAGATAATGTTTAACAATTAATTTCTCGGAAACTACTGAAGGTATTTCCAATTTGAAAAGACCACAAGAAACTTTGAACTTTTGTCTTTATTTTCTCAAAATTTTATATGATTCGAAAAAATGGTTGCCGAGATACAAGCATTTAAAATGAGGCTTGAAAGTGGCAAAACTGGAAATGTTAAAATCCGACATTTTTATATAGTTTAAACTCCAATTTCTCACAAACCGTTTAAAAGCTGTCGATTTGCATGAATCTCAAAGCTCTCATCGTCTGTGTATTCCCAGTTTCCCACCATGTCTGCTTGGGTTTTCCACTTTAAATGATGACATAACACTAACTTTGTACTAGTGTTGTTACTTATAATCACTTTTCACCAATATCACACATTCTACTACAGGCTGTTAACTTTCTCCATTATTTGGTTTTGCAGAATTTTATTATTTATTTATTTGTAGCATAGGTAGGGTTCAAACAGAAACTAAAATAATAGAAAAAGGAAATAACATAATTTAATAAATTAACAACAATTTAATGGACTTCTAAAAAGCTTCACTTGTAGTTTTGGAGTGGGAATCACTTGGTGACCAAAAAGAAGGAAAGACATGAGAGCAAGCTAAGGGTGACAAAATTCCTTCCTAGTGACAAAATTTTAAAATATTTTTTAATGAAGGCTCATAGGTTTTTCTTCTTGCTGAATTTAATTTGATTTGTAATATTTAATAAAAAATTTTCAATAAAGGCTAATATTTTTACTAAATTGCGTTGTTTTCTTGACATTTTCCCTAAAATTACAATCGCATCAGTCCATTGTGACAATTTCCAGTCGTCTTGATCTCTTAACCTTCCATCTGGGAATTCCTGTATCCATCTTGAGGGGTTTTCAAATGATTTTTTTCTTTTTTTTTTTTTTTAATTGGAATTGATTACTGACAAAAAATTTTAATTGACTCTAAAACTGTATATTTAATTAAAATCTTGTAATATTGTACATTTTTGAACTTGAATATAGCACATGAATCTTGGAGCTTGCAAGTAATTGGTAGACTTGAAAAAGGAGGGGGGCGTGTTCTAAAACAAATAGTGCATCTGATTTCTCTTGAAAGAGACAAAATTTGAAAACAAAGTAAGAGATAGAAAGTGATCAGAGAAATGTATAGATATAATTAGAATTAGTGTAAACCTTATAAATAAAAAGTGAAGTGTAATCATTATGTCTACAAAGACAGACAAGTGATTCTAAACCGGGAAAACGGACATTGCTTTCTCAGAGTCTATGGAGAGTACTTGAGCGTTAGGTTGTCGAAAATTTTGCCTAGTCCTGAAAAGGACAAAGCGACAAAGTAAAATGTATAAAATAAATTTGCATCGCCATAGTAACTTGGAAAAGAATGATTTAGTGTAAATGGTTGGAGAAAGATTTTCACTATAATGTTCACATAACAATAATAGGAGCAAGTATTCATTTTTTTTAATACCGTATCAGATATAAAACTTGAAATTACTCTGAATATACTGAAATATATATATATATATATACACTTTACAGTTCTGCTGCGTCCATGGGGTATGATTTTGCAATGTATACTGTGTCCGTATGGGATGATGCGTCCGTATATGGGCGCAGTATCGCAACTCCATAGTAATTATTGAGCATTAATATTATTTTGGTTTTTGAAGCTCTGGGATTAGAGTTCTGGGTCTGTGTTTCCTGTTTTACTTTCAGACTCTGTGTAACATTTTTTAAAGTTTGAGTGGAGTTAGTATTAATGCCATATTATTGAGTAATATACATTTTGTAGTGCAGCGTTCGACCAATAGATAGCGACAGTGAAGGCCCGTGTATATCTTCAACATCTTTGAAGGGCTAATGCGTCAGTAAGCTTGGCAACGCTGTTTTTACAATGACTAATGTTACTTTAAAACCTAATGGGAAATAAGTGGTGACTCTTGTTGGAAACTTTCTGACTATGCCAAGTGAAACTAGAACCCCATAGTACGTAATAGTTGCGTTATATATAATTATGTGACATTTATTCCTATATGTATTCTTTAACATACTTTCAGACGTTAATCTAGGGAGCAAAACTTTAGTCTACTAAACAATAAATACAATAGTGCAGTATTGTATTACAAAAATCAATAGTAAATTAGTATGTTTTTATAGTATTAGCACATTTTGATATTTCCACGTTAGCTTAGCATTTAGTGATTTCCATTTGAAGTTGTTTAAAATTTAAGTGATAATTAATTATAATCGCAACCAGTATTGAAGGACGCACAATTACCAGAAAACCTTTTTTTAATAGGCCCTACGTTACATAAATTATTTCATATTAATCGAAATTAATTTGAGAAAGGAATGTTTAATTTTATTTTTACTTGGAGCTAATTTTTTCAGTCTTTGCTAACTTGTTGGGTCCTAGAAATTTTGAATGGTGCCTGCCTTTTGACTCCTAAGCCAATATTAATGCAAAAACGACAGTCATAAAATTTGTTCGATGTTGATTATTTATATTCTTATAAACTTTTAAGATTTTTCACTTATTTAACAACTTAATCCTCAATGTGTCCGATTAAATCATTGGCAACAAGTAGGTACGGAACTATATAAACAGTTATGAAACATTGTAGGAAAAATTATTAAAATTTTTTAGTTCATTTTAAAAACGTGTTAAATTTTTATTTTCTACTTTTCAGTCTTGTACAATCCAGCTTAATACAAGGCAGAAATTTTGCAATATAAATTAACAACAGCGGAGCGAGCAGGGGGCATCACCAACTAGTATATAATAAATCAATATTGTCATCCAATCCTGAGCTGTGTTTAAAATTGCAAGCCCTTACAAATCGGGAAGTTAGTTTAAAATTGATTTAAAAAATTCACCCAAATAGACAAACAAGAATTCGAGTTAATAAAAAGGAATTAATGAATAGTGATAATTGTTTCTTCTTGAGGGATCTACCAGCTAATGAAAACTAACAAACAAGTTCACAATAACTTATACAAACAAAGCCAGTAAATGGACAACAAAGAGAAACTTGGATGGGGGGAGGGAAAACCCTAGTAGCTAATAACGAGGGTAACTGACTGGGTTATTGTCCTGGGTTACAGGTAAGGTTTTAGAAATGGTGTTGAATTTAGAAACATTTTGTTATTTAACCTAAGTCCAAAAAATGGTTAACAATGATAGAGTTTTTATAACAATTCTTCCACCTATGTATGTGTTCCTGAACATAACATAGTTGGATGTTACTTTAAACTTCCATTATTTTTCATTCATTATTTAAAAATATTTTTTTAAAGTCTGTTAGATTGTTTTAAAACATCGTAAACAACTAACTTTAACATAAAATATATTAAACTAGTGGACCCATGCGACCTTTCACAGTTCATGGGAGAAATAAAAAATAGGCCTAATAAACAACAGTCCCGTATTTAAAACAATAACCTTGAACTATTAACTAATGATTGACTCAATTCTAACATTGTACGTACATTCTAACATATTAATTACATGCTGATATTAATTGAAAAAAAAAATTGAGTAAATTTCCATATTCTTATTCGAATTAAAATTAAATAATAAAAATTTAACGTTCACATATTTAATTATTTTAAAAAAATAAGTCGTTCAAATAAATCACTTTTTGTATTTGATTTATTAATTACTGTCATTAAATCGCAAATTCAGCTTTCTTTCCTTTGAAACTAAATATCCTATAATTTAAATTCATAAAAAGAAATTTTATACTAATAAATATATTTATATATATATATATATATATATATATATATATATATATATATATATATATATATGCCAATATTAAGATATTAAGAAATATTCGAATTATAAGCAAAAACCTACTTTGAAGAACAATTTACAATCACGCGTAAATGATTTCTGACCAAAAAACATACTTAAAACAATTAGATGGCATTGACATTTTAACAGTTTATTATCGAACAACAAAGAACATTTTGTGAAAGTTTTATTGATAAATATTTATAAATACGCTTTTCGTGATCGTTTTTATAAAATATGTAAGGCCTCATGAACCGTAGGAAGGAAATTAGAAATAACCTGCAGTTTTTCGGTACACAAAAATAATGAAACTAGTTATATCATGATGAAATTTACACAGAATATTTATTTATGTTTAGACTACATTTTGAGAAAATTTCATTAATAGATATTAAGAAATATTCGAATTATAAGCGAAAACCTACTCCGAAGAACAATTTACAATCATGCGTAAATGATTTATGACCAAAAAACATACTAAAAATAGGTAGATGGCATTGACATCAACAGTTTATTATCGAACATACAAAGAACATTTTGTGAAAGTTTTGTTGATAAATATTTATAAATACGCTTTTCATGATCGTTTTTATAAAATATGTAGGGCCTAATGAACCATAGGGAGGAAATTAGAAATAACCTGCAGTTTTTCGGTACACAAGAAAATAAATTATATATAGACTCAAAATACAAAACAGCATTCACCAAATATTTTTAGTTATAAAGTCTCAACCAAACAACATAATTTTAAAATACTGCCTCCTGAAAGCCACTTACAATTAAAGAATGGTTCACAACTACAATTTAAAGATTAAAGTTATAATAATTTTTTTCCTATTCCGAAAATATTTATGAGTTTTATTTATTTATATAAGCTATACATTTTATACATCACTTTCAGTACATTTAGGTTTATCATTACTTGGAATTTCATTTTAATGAAGAAATAATATAAATTCACAAGTTAAATTATTTTTTTATAAACTAAAATCGTCCACAATTGTGATAGGGCCTATTCCAAATAGTATGGTATGTTGACATTATTGTGTCAAATGTATTATAGGAAGAGAATATATGTTTTAATCCACTTTTTCTACCGATGTTATTACAAAATACGTTTGCATTATACCAATGGCATAGTTCTTCTCGGAAATAAATTAAACTTAAATTAAATTAGTTTTAATGTAAATTACTATATATTTTAGTACAATATTTTATTTCTAAAGAGGAACAAGAACACATTACTACATACACATCTAAATCATTCAGAATTACGGTACGAAATTTCTCTACTAAACAAGTACCATTTTATTAATATTTGCTAATGTATTGAGTAAACGAAAAGACAAGATAGAAAAAATGAAATCTTACTTTTTAAATGGGACGCTAGGCAAAAGGAGTATTAAATAACAATGAGTATTACTGCTAACCTTCTTTTAGACCGGTCATATATCTCGTAAACAATGGGAATGGTTGGGACGACTTGGCAACGTTGACGGACGCAGCAACAACTATAGTTTAGCGAATGTACAAGCTACAGACGCACTATCCAACTTAAACTGAATAATATATAAACGGAAGCAGCAAAGTCTATCTTTTGAAAAGAGTCAGTAATGATGAAAAAGTAGTAATTTTTTTGTTTAAACTTTTAGAAAAAACATAATACGCGTTGGATATTAGTGATCTTTCAAAAGCTCAATATACGCAACAATTTGCGCTTATACTGCCGTTTTTCACGTGGACGCAACAGGCATGAAATGAAGTAACCTTTTTTTGATTAACCTGTTTAAATAAAGTTTGAGGCGAGACTATAAGGATCAAATAAAGTTTGAGGTGAGCCTATAAAGATCACTTAAAGTTTGAGGTGAGGCTATAAGGATCAAATATTTATATGTAATAGCTTTTATTCAATCACGGAGGATATCAAAATAACTTATTTTCTAATAGAAAATTACTTAATACCAATTTTTAATGAAGAGAGTAAGATGGAATAGGTTTATCACATGATAATGTCAACTATAATAAATAACTTCACACAAATTTTGTCTTTTAAATCACAAAAATGTATTAGATAGTTTCCTAAAATACACATTGTATATGCTTATAACAATATATATTATTATCTATGTACATACTACGACGATACAGTAATAATAAAGAACACAACATTTATTGTGACTGAAATCATAGGTCTGACATGTTATTTTATTGAAATATTTTAATACACTGAAGATAGCATCTGAAAAAAGTTTAAACATTATTACTACAGTTACTTTGGAATTTTTATATTCTTACACATATTTATAGTACAGAGAAAGTTTTGTGATTGGTCAAAAAGTCAATGTTGAGCTTTTTGAAAAAAACATTAGTTTTGACATCCCCTAAAAAAGTGGTATTTGAATGATGGCTAAGCATTATGTATGTGTAATGATGTAACTTATGTATAATCCCGAGTTGCAACACCTGTGAAATGAGTGAAGCCTGAATTGATAAACAATTCTCACTGTTACTTAAAAAGTTTTTATTTAAAATGAACCACTACAAGAATTGAGTTCGGAATATAAGTGAAAGTTTTTTTTTACTTTCTCGCACTATAAAGACAAAATATTGTGATAAGAGGAAAAATTTTATTTCGAGTTTTTTGCGGATATATCTGTTTTTGTGTTCTATTTACTTACTATTGGAAAAGCAGACCAAATAAATTAAAACCCTTATTAGAAACTACTGTTATTACTTATATTTCATCGCTAAACATTACTTTAAAGAACTTCCCATCGTCTATCAAAAAGTTAAAGGGTGAAAAATAAAACAGTTTCTAAATTTTAAGTATATTTTACTTTTACTTTTGTGCTTTTAGAGAAGGGTGTTAATTATCATAGTAATAAATTATTGATACTTAGAAGTTTTAATATTTGATCTTTAATTTTAGAAAGATATTTATTGTATTTTCAAGTAAAAAAATAAACATATGAAAAACACCTCATATTCAAAAGCATCATAACCACTTCACTGGTTTTAAATTATTAATATTTTAAATCTTTTAATAACCAAGTATTCTTAAGCAGTTTGTTATTTATGGAACACCATATATCATACATATATGGCATAACATTTAAAATCTTTCAAAAATTGCTGGGAAATATAAACCCAAAAATCAAAACTTGATAAAAATGTATGTTCAACATGTAAAATATATGGATTCTGATTAATTGCACTTGTATATAACAACCTCAGAATTAACAAATATTATTAAAATATAGTTTCAACAACAAAATCACACTTTATAAAAAAAACTTTTTTTTCAAACCTAAATTAAAAGTCAGGCTTCATAGTGCACAACTAGACCACAGGAAAATATAAATGAAAACGGCATGAAAATTTGTTCAACCATTGGGGCTATTAAAACAATAGCAGGTTTGTAACATTCATAATATTAATGCACAAAATTCTAGACACCTATTGGTTTTTTCATGTATTCATTTTCAGAATGGTCTCATATAAAAAATAAAAAAAAATCAATATTAATAAATTGGGAACAAAGGTGTTCTTGCAATAAGTCTAAATTACCTGTTATTGAGAGGTCTAAGTCTAAGTCCCTCATTGAGAGGTATAGAGGGACCAAACGGAGTCTCAAGAAGGCCATCAAGGCGAGTAAGAGGAAGAAATGGCGGGATCTGCTGGAGGAAGTTGAGAGCGACCCTTGGGGCTTTCCATATAAGTTGATCTGCAGGAAGCTGGGAGCCCATAAAGGCAGCCCCCGACTTAACGACGAAAACTGGGTGAGGGAAATTATTAGGGACCTATTCCCCACAGAGGACACGATAGGTACTGTGCAATGTGTGGAGGTGGACTTGCGAGAGGATGACCTATTTAGTATCGAGGAGCTGCAGAAAGAGGGAAAACGGCTTCGCCCAGAGAAGTCACCCGGTCCTGACGGCATCCCTAACGAAATCTTGAAGAAGATCATTGAGGATCATCCCTCTATGCTGCTGGATGTGTATAATGAGTGTCTCAGAAACAGTTACTTTCCAAAGTCGTGGAAGAGGCAGACACTCATCCTCTTAAGAAAAGGAGATAAGCCAGTGGATAGGACCTCATCGTACAGGCCAATCTGCTAGTTGGACACAATGGGAAAAATCATGGTGGGTCTCGTCTTGAATAGACTGGAGAAGCACATAGATTCATTGGGAGGTTTCTCACAGAATTAGTATGGATTTCGGCAAGGGATGTCCACCATAGACGCTATCCAAGAAACATTAGGGTTGCCAAAAGCTGCAGGGATAGAGGTGAGGGGAGAAAGGGTTTTTTGGGCACTGATTGCAATCGACGTTAGGAACGCTTTCAACTCACTCAGGTGGAATGATGTACTGGAGGCATTGGAGAGGGAGAAAGTTCCCCAATACCAGCAAAACATTGTGGCGAGCTATCTAAATCAGAGGCAGTTAATATTCGAGGGTGATGGATGGCGCATCAAAGAAACAGTGTCATGAGGTTCACCTCAGGGTTCGAAATTGGGACCCTTCTTCTGGAAAACAGTGTACGACCCACTCCTCAGGAGCACATTCCGGGAGGGAGAGTTCACATCGTGGGATTTGCTGATGATGCTTTAATTGTCGTAGAAGCTACTGAAGAGCACGTTCTGGAAGTCAGGATGGAGGATAGTATCGAATTAATCAAAAAGTCAAAAAGTGGTTAACGGCTAAAGGATTAGAGATGGCTGCGAACAAAACAGAAGCAATTCTCGTTACAAAGAGAAGATCGTACAGGATACCACGGCTTGTTGTCGACGGACTGTGCATTGAATGGAAGAAACAGTTAACATACCTTGGGGTGGAGATAAATAGAAGCCTCACCTTCGGACCCCATGTGAAGAAGGTATGTTTGAAGGCAAAAGAGATAGCTGGAAGACTGTCACGCCTGATGCCCAATGTGAGAGGGCCTAAAGAGAAGAAGAGTGTATTTGCTAGTGTAGTCCAGTCGATACTGCTTTACGCAGTACCTGCGTGGGTTGATGCCCTGACAAAAAAGACTCACTGTAGCAAGCTGCTATCCTTGCAATGATCAATTGCACTGAGAGTGACCGCTGCATACCGAACAGTGTCTGCGAGTGCGGCGCTGGTTTTGGCCAGTTTACCTCCGATAGATCTATTGGCCTGGGAACGAAAGGAGATATTTGCCACAGGAAAGGCCGGAGTGAGGACATTGTCTCAGGTAAAAAGTGGTGCAAGAGTTAGACTTATCACGATGTGGTAAGAGAGTTGGGACAAAGAGACAACTGGTCGATGTACACATAGGGTGATCTCTAAAATAGAGAAATGGGTAAATAGAAAGCATGGAAAGATAACCTTCTACCTGACGCAGGCGTTGATGAGTCACGGTTGTTTTCGGGAGTACCTCCACCATTTCCATAGAGCGGAAGATCCTCGCTGTCTGGATTGTGGGGTTGAGGATGACACAGCAGAACATGCTATCTTTGTCTGTGGTATTTGAAATCAGGAGAGGGAAATGTTGGTAATTCAGCTTCGGTCGCCATTCTCCCCGGCTAACATGGTGGACACTATTACGAAGAATGAAGAAAATTGGAGGGCAATTGAATTATTTATTCAAGGAGTAATACGCAGAAGAGAAGTACAATTAAGATCATAGAATCCATAGATTTATAGACAGGGTGTTCGACAAACCAGTCGATGGGATGGTGGATGACCCCTTAGGGTAGTACATTCCCCCTCTCTGAAGTAATGTCGCAAGATGGTTCCACAGGGGAGGAAAAGAGGATGGAGGATTTAGTAGTCTTACCGGGGTATGGAGGCCGCCCACCACCTTCAGTCCCCAGACAAAGTCATAAAGATTTTTCCATTTTTTTCCCTCCTAAAAAAAAAAAAAAAAAAAAAAAAAAAAAAAAAAAAAAAAAACCTGTTATTACCGGCATATAAAATTTGCTAACAATATCAATCCACACCATTGCACAAACTTTTGCCACATGAATATAAAAATATCCTGACATACAATGCTTAACAAAGAAAATATATAGTGGAACCTTGATATAACGAACCCCGATACAACGAATTCCTTGATATAACGAATTTTTTTAAATCCCTTTCAACTTTCCATAACACTCAATGCAAATTATACCTCTATACAACGAAGAAAATACTATGAAAACCTCAATATAACGAATTTTTACGTGTCCAGACATGAGCCTAAAATGGCGGCCGGCCCCTCCCTCCTCTATTGTTTGTCTATGGGCGGGGTTTCAGTGTTGCCGGTCAGTGTACTCTTATCTTCCTACTTGAGAGGGTGTGTGCATTACCTGTGTTGTTGTTTCTCGTGTTAGTGTTGTTCTGTTGTGTAGGGATGACGGACAAAAAGAAGAGGTGTGCGGTGACACTCGAAGTAAAACGTAAGATTTTAAAATGTGTGGAAGAAAATCCAACAAAGAAGAAATTGGAAATCGCGTCAGAATTTAACATTCCTCCCAGCACGTTGTCTACAATTTTAAAAAATAAAGACAAAATTGAAGACGAAAGCAAACTTTCTTCAAAAGTTAAACGGTTCAAAGCGTGTGAGTTGAAAAACGTTGAAGACTGCATTTTGAAATGGCTAAAACAGTGTAGAGACAAAAATGTGCCTATAGGGGGGCCTATTCTGCAGAAGAAGGCGCTGCAGTTTGCAGCACAGTTGGGACATGACAATTTCCGGGCAAGTAATGGATGGCTGCAAAACTTTTAAAAACGGCATGAACTAATTTTTCGGAAAGTTTGTGGAGAAAGTGAAAGTGTTGATTTAAGTGTTTGTATGGAATGGAAGGACAAAATTATGGAGTTGGTCAAGGGATACCCACCGGATGACGTGTACAATGCCGATGAAACCGGTCTCTTTTACAAATGTTTACCGGATCAAACTATATCGTTTAAGGGTGATAAATGTCACGGAGGAAAAGGCAGCAAAGATCGTGTTACTGTTTTGCTCTGTGCAAACAGCACAAGAACTCACAAACTGAAACCCCTGGTCATAGGCAAAGCGCAGAAGCCAAGATGTTATTAAAATGTAAATAATTTCCCTACCGATTATATTGCCAACACCAAAGCGTGGATGAATTGTGATGCGTTCAGTGCATGGCTTAAGAAAATGGATAATGATTTGAAAAAGAAAAAGAAGAAAATTCTCATCTTCATAGATAACTGTACTGCACACGGTGACCTTCCGAAGCTGGACAATGTAAAGGTTAAGTTTTTTCCTCCGAACACAACTTCAAAACTGCAACCACTTGACCAGGGTATCATCAGAGCATTTAAAGCCAATTACAGGAAAGAAGTAGTGAGACAATATATGGGCGACATCGAGCAGAAAACTCCAACCAAGATAAATGTATTGGATGCAATGTGGATGTCATCTAAAGTATGGAATAAAGTAACGCCAAGAACAATTTCAAATTGTTTCGAAAAGGCTGGGTTCAAAGTTCCAAATGAAGACGAAGACGATAGCTCAAATCAGTTGCTCAGGATCCAGTGAATTGGGAAAACGTTATCGAGACGCTCGACGTACAAGACATAGATTTTAACGAGTTTTTTACATTTGACGATGACATAGCTGTATGTGGAGAACTCACTGACGATGACATCATTTCTTCTGTGGTTCCAACTTCGGCCCCTAACGAAGATGAAGAGGAAGGTGGTGAAGAGGAAGTTAGTGAAAGTGTTAAAATTGACCCGACGGTCAAAGACGCCCGCGCGGCCCTCAAAGTTTTGAAAGATGTGTTTGGAAAAAAGGGCTATTTAAGTGAGAGTGTTGTCAATTCCATTAACGAACTAGACTGCACTTTGGATATTGTTCAGATAACAGGTAAACAAACCACGATTTTCGATTTTTTTAACAAGGACAACCAGAACAAAAACGCAGAAGTGTAATGTACAGAACGGTTATTTTTTTATTTTTCCACTTTGAAATTCCATTTTGATTTACATTAATTTTTATTTACACTCACCTTTAAAACAATACTGTATTATATTTTAAATAAAATGTAAAAATACATTGTTTGGTTGTTAAATACTGTAAATTGATTTAATGTATTTCAAACCCAAGTATGCACAGTAGGTTTACTACAACGTACAGTACATACTGTATAATGAATGTTATATCAAGGTTAGTTTTGGCAGATTTCGTTATATAGAGGTTTACAACTGAGACTCTATTACAACTGAGTATTTTCTGAACCTCTATATAACGAAATATTGGCTGGCATAACCTCGATATTACGAACCTTGATTTAGCAAATTCCTTGATATAACGAATTTTTACAAATCCCCCTGACATTCGTTATATCAAGGTTCTACTGTACATTTTATTTTCAAAGCCTTACAGTCCTTCTCTGCATGATTACGTAGATGATCATCTCGGGCTGAAAAGCTAATAAGATAATAAATACTATTCTAAGACAAGTTTTAAACATCTCCACTTGATTGTGTAGCTATGAAGTTCATGCTGAAATGGTTGAAGTGGTAGAATGTATTTTCATGCATATATTTCTTTTGCCCCCTTCTTTCCTCCAATCAGTTCTTACAAAATAATTTTCTGCCATTCTCTACATTTGTCAGCAATAATTTATCAGATACTGTTAGAGCGATTTCATTCAAAATTGCTACACATGGGGTTTTAATTGGACCAAATGGTTGAAATGATTACCGCAACAGAAAGTTTTATATTATTAAAACTCTCAGCATTAAAAACTTGATATTGTATGAAAGCAATGTATTTTAAAATTTGAAATGTTTTATCCATGCATGCCCAAATTTCATAACCAAATTTACAATCTAGTGAAATAGTTTGTGCTATGATTATGCCGAATTTCTGAAGGATTTATCACTTGATAGTCTGATGGATTTAAAAAAGGAAACAAAACAGACAAAATAAATAGGCTACCAACAAGAATAGAACTCCTTATAAAATTCCCAGAGATGAGACTTTGTGTAATGAATCACCTAATCGAACCAAGAATGGTTTTTTAAAAATTAAACTAAACTTTGGTTGAAAAGTAGAAGTAAAACTCGTGGAAAAAACTGAATCTTAATTTTAGAAGTTTTCTATAAATCACTTAATTTGTAAATATATAAGTACATTGTAAACTACTGTAAAAATACAAATAAAGTGTGATTTTTTAACCAATCTTTTTAAATTTTTAAGTTGAAAATTTGAGCCAAACCAAATTTATAAAATTTGGTTATATTCTGGATATCACGTTTACCTAATATTATAGGTTATAATGTTATGGTTTACTCACAATCAGGGTGACCAGACGTCCGGCTTTAGGAGGACATGTCCACCTTTTTAACGATTGTCCTCCCGGTTTTTGAAATTATGTAAGATGTCCGGCTTTTTTCGAAAACCAGCAGTAATAATAATAAAAAGAATAACAAGAAACATATAATCATTCTTTCATGTGATAAAGAATTCTGCAACTGCGGCATCTTGTCGCTCGTCTTCATGTTTCTGCACCTGTGCTTCGTACAGTATCCCCACACCTGCACTTCATGATGCCTCCCACCAGTCCAGTCCCTCCAAAGGTTTAAATGTATAATTGGTATAATTTTAAGCAAGCAGAGTTAATTTTTTTTTCATTCGTTATAAGAATAATTAATAAATATATATTTTTACACATTAAACATGTATTTTTAATACGTTTTGTATGAAAATACTATGAATAAAAGTTTCTTTAAAATGTATTTAACATTGTCCTCTTTTTTTAGTCCAAGTGCTCTCCTTGTAAAAGTTTTCCTCTGGTCACCCTGTTCACAATGTGTGAAAAATAATCTGAATATGGTGACATAAATCGTTAAAAGAATTTTAAAAAGACTATTATTAAAATTAACCAAATTAGTTAATCGATAAATGCTCTTGCAGTAGTAACATAAAAAATAGTTCGTTTAAAGTTTCCTTATTTTTTTAAAATTTTATGTGATTGTTTGGTATTGTTAGTAATTTATCAATATATTAATTTGTTACAACATAGTAAGGAAAAAATTGGAAGGAAGTCATGTATAATGAAAAGCTACTAGTTTTAAATAAAACTCTGTATACTTTCAGGTCCCGTTAGATATAATCTTTCACAATTAAATATAATTAATTGTGGATAACTAATCAAATGCTTTCGTAAATAAAAAGAAGTAAAGAGATTTCAACTAATTTACTTAAATATATAGATTCACTATAAAGGAGATTTTTGGATTCACAATGAAGTGTGGCCATCATGAGTTCAAGTTAGTGTATGCTGCACTTACACTGACATTGTTCAAATACTTTGGGAAGTAAGTTTCTAGGCTGTAAGGTGAACTAGTAGATTGTTCCGATACTTCCTGTAAAACAGAGAAAAAAAGACTGAGGTTAACAACATCAAACGGTAACAAAACACATTATATCAGCACTAGATAAGTATTAAGTTAAAATAAGTTAATTACCATATATTTAAGAAAGTACACTGTTCATATGTAATATTAGGGCTTTCTAAAACTAATCTATTACTTAAAGGGTTTATGTGTAATGTGTACCGTGTGCTGTGTGTGCAGTGCATGTGAGGTGTGTGTGCATGTGTGGTGGATTCACGGTATGTACATGGTGTGTGAGCGGTGAGGTGTGCGTGATTTGGTGCACATGGTATGGTGTGCGCTGTGTGTGGTATGTGTGCTGTGTGTGGTCTGTGTGCAGTGTATGGTCTGTGGTGTGTGTGTGTGTGTGTGTGTGTGTGTGTGTGTGTGTGTGTTGAGACGGAATGACAAGAGTCATTAGTCTCATGTCCAATTTAAAGTGAGTTAAATTGCCGCGCTAAACCTTGTAGAGTGGGGACGAAGTGGGGCGATGACGTCACACCAGTTCGAGAGCAAAGTTGCTTGTCTGGACGTGAAAGGCAAACTGCCTTCGTTCCTATTTTATTAAAAAACTAAATTGTTAATATAAATAAATATTCAGTAGAGTCAACCGACCAATAATATCTACAAACAAATTTAAAATGACATAAAACAAAAAAGTTATTAAAGTTTTTAGAAGGGCTCAAAAACCTAAAATTTGGAAAAAGAGTAAATTCAAAATTCAAAAATCGTAGAGTCATAACTAAGTGGGGAAGTAACAGTAATCACAAATAAAAAATAAGAAATAATAATAATAAACAGGTGAGAATGGACTTAGAAAGTCATTCTTGGGGAGTTTTTGAATTTTTTGAGTTGAAAGGGGGATATATTAAAAAATAATAATAAGTACAATTGAAGATACTACAATAGGGAACAATAATATGCAATCGGATTCAAGTTTCAATTTAAAATGAGGGAGATATAATAATTACCAAAAGTAAAACTTTAAAGCCCAAAAGTGGTTAAATTTAAAGTTAAAGGGGATGTATAAGTATGTAATTATGTGTATCTAGTATGTAGAATTGTAATACAACAAAGCAGAGATAATAATATATAATGGAGGGTGTTTTTAAAAAAAAACAAAAAACAGAACGACAAAAACTTCTGAACTTCAAGGACGAATAACTTGAGAGCCAAGCAAGCTACGTTAAAAATCCAAGCAGATCTTTTCGTCATAGCAGTAAAGGAACAAAACTTAGTTAAAAGAATTTCGAAAAAGGACTTATATCGGAAGTTCAAAGGAGCAAAATCCGACTTTCGATAAAAGTGCGATAACTCGCGAACGAAGCGTACGAGGACGACGAATCAAGTTCCACAAGACCCACAAGATGGAAAGGAAGAAGAATCCGAAAGGAACTCGATGATCGGACCAGCCGTTCGAAAGTTACAGCGAGTAGTTCGAAAAAATGGCCAAATTCAAGATTTTCAGGAAAAAACTTGCAGAGTGACGCGCGCATCTCTACGTCAAAGTACAGTCGTTGGACTTTGAATGACCAACTTAGAACACAATTAACACTGAAAAATAAAACCAGTGAATTATCTATTAAAAGGTGTTTTAATGGAAAACAAAGAAAGAAAACTATTCAGTAGATAAAAACTATGATTAGTTAAATATATAGTATGAAAATTTCAGACCAAAAGGGCCTGAAAATACTTAAAATGAAGAAAAAACTTTTCTTGACAAAAGGGAAGAAAAATGGTTACCTTTTGTGGGAAATTTCCCACAGAAAGGGAGACCGAAAATTATCCGTCGTAAGACGGGTACTCTTGTAGCAGACTCCGAGCGAAGAAGACGTGTTCTCCTGTACCAGACTCTAAGCAGAGAGGAAACTACATTTGTCACTCTACTAAATTGGACTTAGAAAAATTTCTACTCATTTCAAACTTCAAAGCGACTTAGCACATCGAAATCGAGACCAGCATTCAACTATCTTGCAGTCTACAGGATTTGGATTGAAAACATCGCATCAACATTGGACAACTTTAACAACTATCTTCAAAATCTACAAGAACTTCATATAAAGTGCGAAGGTACCATAAGCTTAAGGAATAATTCGCAAATATTAAATTCATTTTAAATATAACTTCATTTGGGAAATTAATAAAAATTAAATTCATTTTTATAATCTCTGCTTTGGTGTTATAAATAATTAATAATTAAATACGACTTTTTCAGTACAGGAAAAACTGTCTGTAGTTCTGTCTGGAATCGTCTAGCGTTTTTATTTTGTGTAGGATATAAGAAATATTCTATTTGGATTTTGTGAAATATTTAAATTGTTTTGTTGTTGTTCAATTAACTTTGTTGTGATATAAATTTTTGAAATTGCTTTTAATTGTTTTAAAAGAAAGATTATATATGCAATTCGTTTCTCAAATTTGTTGTGTTTTCTATTTATCCATTCTGTATTTGCATATAACCTTGTTTATGATATATGTTTTATGTGTGTTCTGGTTAAATATAATTTGAAATTTTAAAGAAATTATCATCAGAACTTAAGAGCCGATTTCTTCCAAAAGGCACTTCCCCAGAGAAAGAGAGTGTTACTTAAGAGAAAGAGTTAAATTATCGAGCATTGAGATAAAATTCAGGGAATTTTGCGTATATTAAAAAGTTGTAAGTTTATGAGGACAAGCTCATACTTACTAGAGCCAAGTAGTGCGATATCTTTGATTGTAGAAAAGGTAAAAGTGAGCATCTTGGCCTTGCCCGCGTTAGTTTAAAGCTGATAGGTGGTTCGCCCTTACGGAGGCTAACATACAGCGAGGTAAGAGTACGTGGTAAGTAGGGTGGGGTACGAATTCGCGATCGACAGTGAGCGTACGCGGCAGTGTGTGCGTGGTTTGGTGTGTGGTGTGTGGTGTGCACGGTGTGTATGTGTGTGTGTGTGTGTGTGTGTGTGTGTGTGTGTGTGTGTGTGTGTGTGTGCGTGCGTGTGTGTGTGCGTGTGTGTGTGTGTGTGTGTGTGTGTGTGTGTGTGTGTGTGTGTGTGTGTGTGTGTGTGTGTGTGTGTGTCTGTGTGTGTTTATGTAGTGATTATACATGTAACATGATATCCTCTCGCTACTCACTATTTGACATAAAAGTTAGGATTTGTCATTTTAATGACAATATTAATTTACAAATAATATAAATGTAATGACTACTGTTTTTAAAAATTATAAAAACAATCCCCTTGATTACAATAAAAGTAAACTTTTTTTTTTAATCTGTATACAGATTACAAGCAAGACTATCTTGACCATTGTGGATGTAATAATAACCACATAACATAAAAATTAAATTAATTAAATCCATTAAAAAAACACAATTTTTTTTTTTCCTAAGTATAAGACCATTTATTTTCAGACATTTCAAATTTTGTCTGTACAAATTTACTTTCTTTTAAATAATTGTATTTATGAAGCAAAAACACTATGCGCTAAAACCTGTATACTATATGTTTATTATAATATAATATAGTGCCGGCTTCTACCTACATATATTCTTCTTAGTTCTTTTATATACTATTTTTGAATAGTACAACAAAGTTAACTTCGAGCAAGTCTCACGCAGGTAGGGGAAATGAGGGGCATGTAGTGGGGTAATAGGCTGCTAGTAGATAAGTCACCATAAAGGAGAATTTATGTCTTCCTTAATCTAATTTAGTAAAGAGTAAAAATTTAACTAAGAATTGCATTTTAACTGAAATTTATTTAAACAATCACATACCTGCAACAATATTAAGAATGGCAATAATGCTTTTATTTTTTTCACTCCAACGACTCAATTTCACTAATACAGTCAGTGTTATCTGTAGTTTTGAAAAATTAGATTCTCTGTCACTTTTGTCGCTACTATTGGCTACGCTTATAATTAGTTCTTCCGTTTGAAAATCAATTATTCTGTCTGATGTAAAATAATTATCTTCATATTCTTTTGTGTGCTCAAAACACTTCTTCCAGTCTTCTACAGTCAACTTTGAAAACTTTTGTTTTACTAATTGTTGAACTACACTAATATTGTTATTTATGTTAGAAGCCACTACTGCATTTTTTTACTTGTGCCCAAATAAGTTCAATAAGGTTTAATTCTGGGTAACACAGAGGTAGTCTGACAACAGAATGACCAGATTTTCTAAAAGATTATTGAAAATAATATTCTTCAGACTGGACCTTATTTTGAAATATTAAATTGTAAAGGTCAGGCTTATACATTTCACTACAACAAGTGATATTTTTATTTCTTAACCATTCTAATGTTATTTGCTTTTGCTGTTTGAATTTGGACAGGGATTAAATTTTTTATCATTGTAAGGTATTAAATGATTTTCAACCCAGTTTTAATAAATTTTGGTATTCATTTCGTTGTGATAATCACATTTTTGTTTTTCCGATTTAAAAATAAGCAATTCATTTGGAACACCTCCGCACTCATTCCCTTGCATGGGCAAAGATCACACTTTTTTTTTTCTTTCGAAACATTCTTTTTATTTTTTATAATCACTTTCCGAGTTGTCAGAGCATGAAAGACTTTTAACATGAGTAGTATGAATGCAGAAAAAATTATTAGTCACCCTTCAAGTCTCTCATTATAGTCTCGCAATATTTTTATATAATTAATTCTTTTCAATCAAATGTCATTTTCTTCTATTGTCATTAGTTTTTCTCCATTGGAAACCCATATTTCTAAGAATTTTGTGTAAGGTTTCAGTCATGAAATTAAATTCAAATTCTAGGTGTTTATAAAACTGTCGTTTAAAAAAAAAACGGTAGTTTGTTAGATTTTTTTAATGGAAATTGTGAACTATATTTCGTAATCTCTTTTCTAAAAGTAATCAATATTAATTTATTAATTAAATGTCTGGGTTTTTCCAGATGTTGAAAAAGACTCATTTGTTGAATTCTGTTATTACTTTTCTTAGCGTATTTAATGTATTCCACATAAGTCAGCAACTCTGTTTTTTAACATCATTCATTGACATTTCTGGATTTTCTTATACAATCTTTTGAAACACATTTACAATAATACAAGTGTATTATTACTTTGATATGGTAATGATACTCCCTAGTTGATTAATTGATCTAGGTTGAGGCATTACAAACAAAGTTAGAATATAACAAAAGAATCTATAATATAAGGTCAGGGCAACTGTTGTAATATAGAATGAGTTGGTCAAGCATTTCTTTTCCTCTCCCTCTCCTTCTAAGTTTTCCTGTTAGACTTGCCCCACTCCTCCCTACCCCCAACAGCCATGTTAAGTATACACAACTCGTCAACTGTCCATTCAATATTGCTCGAAGTTAACTTTGTCCTAGTAGAAAAAACATATAAAAAATTGATTTATTGTGTCCCTTGAAAACCATTTAAATCCATAGATCAGAGTTTATTGTAATAACAATACTAACAAACACTGTATAACAAATTACCTTATTTTTTCTAGCTTTTGATGAGCTATTAATCCTTTGGGTGTTTCCCCGATTTAGCAGCTAGTCTGACCACTGTGTGAATTCTGTCAGGCATTAGACCTGTCCAATTAAAATATGATATAGAGAAAGTACAATCATGTGAATAAGGAAAATTAATTAATAACTAAATTACCTTTCGTGGTCGACCTCTAGGTTTACAAATCCTTCCACCTAGGCCTGAATGATGAATAACAAGATGCTGTTTTAGTTTATCTGATCGTGAGAAATGCTTAGGACACTGACTACATGCATAAGGACGTTCACCTGTATGAACTCTTATGTGCCGTTGTAAATGTGATAATCGTAAGAATGATTGTTCACAATAACTACATTGATGAGGTTTTTCTCCTGTGTGGGTCTAAAACAAAAATAATATACATTTAAATTATGTTCTGGAAGAGTAATAATCTATGTCAAAATGTATTACTAACATTACAAATTTTAAACAAAAATAAAATTGTAAATAAATTAAAACAACAATTTTTTTAGTATAACCCACAATATTTTATTTGATACTTGCCGACCATGGTTTCGCTAGTTAAAGCATTGTCAAGGACTTATACAAGAAACTCTAAAGTATATATATAGAAACTATAGAACTATAGAAACTCTTGTATAAGTCCTTGACAATGCTTTAACTAGAGAAACCATGGTCGGCAAGTTTCAATTAAAATATTGTGGTTTATACTTAAAAAAATGTTATTTTAATTTATTTAAAATGGAATACCACCAAGTACCTACGGTCTTTAGTATAAATAGTTTAAATGAAATTGTAAATAGGTTTGTAAATATGGCAACCTATATACAATGTAATTTTAAGATTGAATTCCAAAACTACCATAATTTTCTTTCTTGGGAGCCGACAAATTGTTGTAAACATGTATTCACTTTGAGTTCGCTTTGTTAGTCTTAAAATGAAGTCATGGTAATCATTTGGTATGTCTTTATATATAGAGTGGAAACAAAGTACAAACAGTTAAACCTATTGACTTATAAACTACACAGGAATACACATAGATAGATGGGCAGAGACTAGAAATCATTTTGTGAATCTGGTGATAACACTACTGTTTAAAATTGTGTTTCTTAGAAACCTGTATCCTTCCAACATTCTAAATAGATATTCCGCAGACACACTAGTTTTCACACTGAATAGCATAAAGGAGTTGATATGTTACATATTATTAAAACACTGATGTGAATTTAATGTTAATGTAATAATACTCCAATTTTATTTGATAATGTATTCACTAACATAATTTTTTATTCATTTGTAACATTGTCATTTCATAACAATTTGCGTAGCAGTTCTATAAAAAATATGTTTTTAACTGAAATATGTTAATTGTTTTTTTCAAAAATAAATATTTCGAACATTTAAAAGTGTGTTGACTTTTTCCTAGTATAAGTATACCCAAATAATCTTTAAAAAACCACTTTCACAAACTATTATTTCCCCCTAAAAATGGAAATTAGTCATGTTCAATATTCATCAGTTGCATAAATAATTGCTTCTTGTAGATTTCGTTTCAATACGTTTCAGGTTTTACAAAAGCTATGCAACTCAACGTCACGAGGTATGACTAATTACTAAACTACCTACATTCGTCTACCTTTAGCCAAAAAGATTGATTTAAAGTGATAGTATATTCACGGGTTTTTCCAAAATAATGGAAAAACTGACACCAAGTTTTTGAAACATGTTCTAGATTCATATCGATAAGCACCTTACGTTGCTCTCAAGCCCATTTTTTTTAAATGTCAAGGCACTAGGCCTGTTTAAGAAGTAACATATCAAGCGTTATCTTTCTCTATCACTACGATAGTTTGCAATGCACCCAAGTTAATGTACAAACATGCAAAATTAATTTTAACAAACCCCTAAATAGATAACAAACCCCTAAATAGATAACAAACACCAAAATCGATAACAAACCCCTATACAATATTAGTACAAAATATCAGAAAATGCTATTTAGTTCGCTATGTAACTGTGCATTTTAACAGTAAACTGAATGCAATAAATAGTTACTATAAGTCAATTATTTGTGTAGTATATAAACATCTATGATTAGGTGTAAAATTTGTAAGTGTTCAGCTAGCTAGCACACGTGAACACAGTATACAAAGAAGCGTGAAAGTGTTCTGCTACCAGGATATTCTTCACAATGTATGAAGCAACTTTATTTCCATGATTTTATAACTTAACTGTAGATGTCATAATTTCATGTTCATTTTTGTCTGTTAGTATAATTGACTCATTATAAATAAATTGCTAATTATTGTGTTAATTAACTAGTCCTCCGACATAACAATTTGTTTAGAATTATTTAAGGCTGCAACAGTGGCCATTACAATTTTGAATGTTTCTGAGGTTAATTATACGTTTTAACCTATTTTACTTGACACCGAAATCCTATCTCCAAGTTGCTAATAATAGCTCAGCTTCCAACTAATATATCAAATAATATACCAATGATTCCCAATTATGCTTTAAATTTTGAAAAAAAGTTACTACTAAACAGACAACTATAGTTTCTTGTAACATTTGTATTATTAATGTACGCAAATAAACTTTAGGTGTGTTATTGTACGACGAATGCAGAGATTTTATTTTTTAGCAAAATAAGAGGACTGGAGCGTGGAAGAGGGGCATTATCATGGATGTAAATGCACTAAGTCCTTCACTTGGAGATATAGCACATAGAGTCTACAAGACACATCGAGAGATCAGCACCTTACTCTGGAAGACCGTTAAAGAGACAAATATACTAAAAACCAGTTAACACAAATTCATTAGAACTACTAAAATATGAAAAATAACAATACTATAAAGTTCTATTTTCTATTTGAAAAATGAAAAAAAAATTATCATATTGATAGTAAACTTACTTATATTCTTATGGAAACTTAATTCTAATATAAACTGAAAAAAAGGACTAATCAAGGATTGCTGGCAGTAAGTCAAAGATAACAAATAAATAAAATTACACTGTGACTTTATAGTATTTCGGAACAATCTTTAAAACTATGGGTTGCAAATATTTTATCTCAGGATGTGAGTTATTAAGCTCTTCTGATACTTGTATACGAGCATGTGTACCTCGTATATAAAAACAATGTAGCAATACACAACTTCTTTAATGTAGAAGATTCTTTTGAAAAACACAGACATACCATACATAGCTATTGAAGAGGTGCTTGTGATGTCCTTGCCGAGTCCGTGTAACCACAACTACTTAAGCATTTACAGTAACTTAGGGTGGGTTGATGAACTTGGATAATTAACAATGCACTGTTAGTGTTGAAAAACATGGCTTAAGTCCAATATAGATTACAACATTAGAGAAAGAAAGACATGGAACATCTGGAACGGGAACCCGTTGCCATGACATTTTATTGCCAACTTATGAACACAATAATTTGTACCAGTATACTACAGTGCTGTAGTTTCAAAAGTAATTATTTTTGATATTCTTATGGTTGTAAAGAAAATTACTCCAAAAAGTTTTTGATATCCCAATAAAATAAAGCCTGGTTAAATTAGTCTCTTGTTGATGGACACAATTCAGTCCAATACAACGTTAGAGGTGTTCAATGTCCATGAATCAGGAGTGTGTCAGATGGTCAGTACTCGATGGATAAATGCATATTTGTGTGAGAAGTGCACAGATGAATCATGGCCTGTTTTCAAACTGAACATTATCACAGCTTCCTTCCTAGTTTTCCCTTAGAGATTTTCCAGTCTTCTCAGATATTTTCCCATTTTTTGCCCCTTTGTCTGTTCTGCTACTTCTCTTCTACATACTTCTTAGATTTGACACGAGATATAAGTGTCGGCAGAATTCACCTCTAAAGGGTTTTTTGACTGCATGAACTTCTTCTTTACCAAATTATCAGGTATGCATTTCCCTCAACTCACGTATGAGCTGTGACCCATTGAACCACTATAGTTGGCTTAAGGAATTTTACATATCTTAAGCTCTGCTTTAAGTTTTGTAGTTTTGCTGATTGTTGTTTCAGATCTATATACTGTCAATTTAATAACTCTTTAATATACTTATGTTAAGTAAAAAAAAAAAAAAAAAAAAAAAAAAAAAAAAAAAAAACACTAAACTTGCACATACTTGGGCAATATACATGACATAGAAGTTGAAATGAGAAATAGTTTAAATGCAATGATTTTAAATAACATTAGATTTACCTGCATATGTCTTCGGTAGCTTGGTCTGTTTTGGAATGCCCTGTTGCAAATGTGGCAAACAATATTACCAGTGCCATCATCTCCTGCAGTTGAATTTCCTTCAAGAACTTCCCCACTTTCTTCTTGGTCTACACTAATGCCACAAAACTCTAAAGGCCTATTTGCAAATGCATCTGACATTTCTTCAGATTCTTCTGTTTCTTCATAATGTTCATCAAACCTCTCTTCTTTAATAATGGATGGCAGATGTTCCGTTGTGTCAGATGAGTTTTCAAGTGATTTAGTTATTTGATTCTGTAAAAAAAAAAAAAAAAAAGAGAAAAAAGTCATTCATTTTGTAAAATAATTAAATAGCATTGTCTAAAATAGAGAAAGTTTATTAAATTTATTGGAACAAAGATGAAGTACCTTTTCATAACCATGTCTTGCACCAATTTTATGACTTAGTTCCTCCTAATCCACTTAACAGATTAGAAATCATGTGCAATTGTTTCATTTAGTTTTGTAATAAATTATTTAATACATTTGATAGTTTACATCAACATAAAAAGTAAAGAAATTATTTAGGGTTCTTACCTAATGATTTGAAATTGTTTATAACAAGAAACAACCTAAATTATGAAGATGTTCACAAGATCTCTTAAAGGCACTGCATGCCTGCGTGGTGAGTCATTGTCACCCAGGTGATTAGCACGCTTTGCCATATTTTGAGCATTATAACGAGACTACACCGCCGAGCTTCTCATGTTAAAACTTGATAAAACAGATGCACGACCGTGCGGCACATAAACGTTACTCGAAGCTGACGCAACAGAAACTTACAAGCTTATTGTCCAAAAAGTAGACATACCTGTATAGTCCACAGATGTGTTTGATGTTTTATTGTGATGAGTAAATATTTTTAAGTGTTTTTCTCCGTAATAAAAGAAATTATTGTAAGTACAGTATGTATATTTTCTTTTCTTTTTTTTTGTTTTCTGCTCTTTCTCCAGCTAACACGGATTTTCGTTATGTCGGATCGGCCGCGGTCCCGACTGGTCCGACTTAACGAGGTTGTACTGTAATATGAAACAAGTAAATGTTTAAAATAATTGTTACACAGGTTTTCTGAACCTCATTTTCTGTAAATCATTACTTTCTTAAAGTTTAAACTCGTCTTTGTTTTTCTTGTTTACAAGATAATAATTTTCACATAAGGTTAGGGATTAGTCTGTTATTTATTTGTTTAATAATTTAAGTTTCATTTTATATTATTTATTAGGTATTAATTTAATACATATTTTAGTTTTCACCGTCTTTCTTCTCTTTTAATTTATCTACAAATAACCCACGCCCTCCTGCACCTCGCTGGATCTAACGTAGGATGCTTTATCGTACTGTGCATGAGGCTTTTTCCTATAGCCTAGTTTTTGGACTGTAATGCGACTGATTCAAAGCATCTCTTAGTGAATTATTTAGTTATATATACATGATAATCAAAATCCCATTTTTATTTTATTTATTTATTTTAAGTTAATTATAATTTGTATAATTTTATTTATGTGATTCATTTTTATTTTATATTGATGTAAAAGTAATTTCTAAGTTATTTGTTTGCTAATTTATTTTATATTTTTTTTAAATTATAGTTCAGTGTTATAAAATTTGATCAAGTGTACTTACTTGTTGATATAATATATTAGTTTATTGTACCAGGTATTACATAAAATTCGGGTCAGTTACCTGAGGCAAGACATGGCTCTTTGAAATTGGGCGGTTAACAGCTGGAGGTGGCACTCCTTGGCACTTAGCTTTAGGTTCATGTTTAGTTTAGCTGTAAACTTCTGAGGATGATGACTATGTCATTGAAATGTACATAGTAACAGTAATATCATAAACATACTGGATTTATTAGTCTAAATTAGATTTTGTGTTTTTGTGGTTCAGCGAATCCTTGTTTTCCTTATTAACAATTTGAAAACTTTATTAAACAAAATTAAATACTGCATACCTTTCATTATAACTAAATGAGAAGTTTACCCTTGTAAGTTAGGTACATATTGTAAAATATTTTCTATTGGTACTATGTTAAATGTAAAATGAGTTGGGGAAAAAAAGGAGTTTACCAAATAATCTTTGCCACTACCGCATATCCTAAAACAAATGTCACTTCACTTTAAATGGTTTTTAACCAGTTTTTTATCTCACCCTTTTACATTCTCTAACACATATGTATTATAAAGAAGAATATGGATATATGATGGTTCAAAAAAATCAATGTAGAATTTTTTTTTTCAAATATTTCTATTTTGTGGTTCCCTAAGACCAAAAAAGTGGTTTATGGTCTGTCTATGCAATGCTCTACACCAATCTTGGACTGCTTTTAATCAAATTTGATGTGAACATTTTTTGACATTATCTTAATGCCATTATTCATTTTTCTATAATTAAAAATTTGGTGGAATGTTATTAAAAAAAATAATTAAAATAAAATAAAAACACAAAAATACATTTTTCTCAAAATCCTACTCTAATGATTTTGATCAAATTTTGCAAGTGTAGCCTCAAACATACCGTATTGGTGACCATCTCTTAAAAATTTTGATTCTTGAGTTATTGGTAAAACCCAAACTTTAGGCCATATAGGAGTTATAAAAGATGTAGGCCTAATTTCTCAAAATTAGCTATGACAATTACATTCAAATTTTAATCAATTATAGAACTTAATAAACTCAAATAATAGTTCAGGAATAACTATCAACAAAGAAAAATGAACCATCAATAAGAGCTCTTTTAGCTAAGCACACCTTTATGGCACAAGCAAAGCAGGTTTAGACCTAAATTAAAAAATTATTTAAAGATTGTATCTATGATTCATTTTCACATTTCGATTGACAACTACTGAACTGTCAAATTTGGTTGGATTTTATTTAGTTTTGGAGATGTGCAAGTGAGAAAATGTAGGCAGTTTTTGTACCATTTACTTCTGAATCTATACATTTGGAAATCTTAAATTATCTCATTTAAAAGAGAAAAAATAAAATTGAGAATTATTCAATTTTTCGAAGTCTTTTCTATTTAATAAAAAAGACAAAGGTTACTCTTAGAGAAAAAAAATTGGAATTATTATTTTTTTATTTTGATTACCAATGTGTGTTTTCATTTAATACTTTAAAATAAATTGCATAAAGTAAACTTAATTATTACTTACATTATGTTCCATAAAATTGACGGCTTCTACTTTAACTCCACCAAATGATTGCATTTTAGAATTACTAGATTCATTTGATTCTGTACTTTTTGCTGTCAATTCTGCTTGCCATACTGTTACTGGTTCTTTCATTGCAGATGGCTGTTCCGTTAATACAGATTTTTTACTAGATTTTGCAATACTTTTTGTTTTTGTTACTTTGGTTTCAGATTCATTTTTATTAACCAATCCTTTTATTTGTAATTCATTCGCAATACTAAGTAAAACATCTAAGTCATCTTCATGGACATCTACTGAACCAACATACATGTACTCAAGTAATGTTTGCATATCATTTTTTTTAATGCCCTTAAGTATTAAGGTTGGATGTTTACAAGGATTTTCTTTAAATATTGCTTCAAAATATGGACTACATGCTGATAAAACAAGTTTATGTGCATGCAAGAATCCATCACTGCAAGAAATTGTTACATCCACAAAGTCTTGTTCATTGTACAAATTCTCAAACAAAGTGCGCAAATTTTGGAGATGGTTGTTCCATCGAAGATGAAAAGATTTTTGCCACATTTTCAATTAATTTCATTAATTTTAAGAAAATCTGAAATTAAAAGTAAATCTTATTTAGTCTATTCAAAATATGATATTAGCTAAAAATAATATGCACATGTATAATTATGCCTATATATACTACGTAGTTTAGAACATAATAATGTATTTAAACTTGTATTATTAGATTATTTACTTTTTTAATTGTCAGTCAAACAATCAACTAGTCATCCAACTAAATTTCTGGTTTTGACATTTCTTATGTCATCTTTATATCATAGACCTCTTTCAATCCTGGAAAATCATAATCTAGAATTACACAGGAATTATCAAAAATTATGGTATTTAAAATTAAAAACAGTATTATAAAAGTTTTTAATAACACCGTACTTGAAAATTTATTTTTTTAAACAAACATGGAATCATATTTTCCCATATCAAACACATGAATGGTGCACTTCGAGTGTTGTGCTTTCTTTTAATAAATGTTGAAGTAAATTATAAAAGTTTTTTTTTTAATGTTTTCAATTTTAAATGTCATCATTCAAATCACATAATATGAAGATCTTATGTATTTCTTGACAACATCCAGTATTGAATGAGGTCTAGGATCTGAAGACGACATAAAATATGTCAAAACAGTTAATCCAGTTGCACCACTAGAGAATTGTTCGACTGACAAGTAAAAAGGTAAATAACCTAATAGTTAAGTAACAAATAATATTCCCTAGTAAATTTCACAAAATACAAATATATTTGTAACAGCTGTTTCGAGTTAAGCATCATCATATAAATAAGAAATAAAATTTATAAAACAATTTACACCAACATCAATGTTAAGACGGTGGGGGAGAAGAAAAAGGGACCAAACCTACCTTGGAGTACCTGAGGAGTCAAGGAACTGACAGGTGCAAAATAGCTGTTACAAATATATTTGTGTTTTGTGAAATTAATAGGGAGTATTATTTGTTACCTTTTCATAGAATTTCACCAAGAACTGACTGTGGTCACACTTAATATTTATAACCTAATAATTAATTACATAGTATAACTTGTGTAGCTAAATTATGGAACTATAATACAAAACAAGAAGATATGCAATACATAGAGGTGACTTTTCAGACAGAGGTGACTACAGGTGAATGCCAGAAAAAAAAATTTCATTTTATTATCAGATTATTTTTTAGTCAGTTTTTTACAAGAATCAATGGCTATTGAGATCAAATTTGTATCTATATTATAAGAGTTTATCACTATTAACTTCTTTTGTTTTCAGGAAGATTTTTTATTACCTATCACTGAAACTTAATGGACTCGAAACAAATTTATTGGAACATGTGTTCAATATTAAGCTATATTTATTATTAACTATTCTTCAAGTACAGTCATCCAGATTTAAATAAAATTTGTAATTTGGATTCTTTCATGAGCGAAAATAAAATATTCATAATTGGAGTTCTTTTCAAAAATTTAATATACTGGTAGGGCTCAAGTCATACAATTATTATTAATCTATTTGAATAACACATGTTTAAATGTAGAGATTTTAATGGTGGGATTTAAGATGTCTTCAATTCAAACTTAATATTACATATCAATATATCTGTTAAACACTTTCTCTAAATTAAGACTAACATTTAAATCAACCAGGCAATTAATGTTTACTGGTGTTATTATCACCAGTATGTTCAACATTGCAAAGTTAACTATGTTAGGTGATTAAGAGGACTGCTAAGTAAGCACCTATTATTTGTATGGTACTTGACGTAACATGTTCGAAAGTGTAAACACATAGCTAATTTTAATATTTTATAACTTAGCAATATCATCTTTGTTTATGTTACTATAAGCCGGTCATATTATGGACTAGGCTAATAAGGGTGCAGCCGTACCTATGTTACACTGTCAAAGTTATTACAAACTCTGTGTAAATGTCGTTAATATGGTCTGAATAATCATTGGCCTCAATAGTAGAAAGTAGCCTACAAGAGAGAACTCTGTAAATAATGAAATGTAATACATTGTGCTGATACCCTTGAACGGTAATGTGTGCTGATGATACTCCTAAAATAATATTTAACCTAAATGTAATGTCATTTTAACTACCAATATTGTCTTTTTAATTACAGTTTTGTAATCACGTTTAATTATTTTATATACCTAAATGATAAAATTATGGCTTATAATTAAATATGCTTACTTAATATTGCTAATAATAAGTTCCAATCAGTATGAAAAAATAGAGTAGGTAGGCCTACCTAGGACAACAACGATTGAATGAACTATTCATATCATAACAAATTTCAACATTCAGAGTTTAATTGGAATTAAAACAAAATAATTAAGAGGCAGCACACAGCAGAATAATTATTCAGGTTTAATTAAAAATATATTCAGCCTAAAACTAACCCAGCGAAGGTTAGGGAACTAAGGCTGGAGTCCAATAATATTGCTACCATTCAAGTAAATGACAATATAAATTAATTAGCAATACATATTTATTTATAACATTTAATTAGATTATGCTAAGAATGATTTATTGTGTATAAATTCGCAGTTTTCAAGCTGACATATATGTGTTACGTGTAAAATGCAACTAAGGCTAGAATACGCTCCTAAGAGCAACATGACATTTTGAAGGCTCACAGTGATCATATAGTAAATTAGACAGGACAATGATTAATAAAAATCATACAACTTAATAGTTAAAATTGCTCTACAAAACAATACCTAACCTTCATAGGCCTAATATTTTTTCTTCAACAATCATAATACGGTACCCACTCCTAAACAAAAAACATTCAAAAATATACACTTGATTGCTGCACCTAAACACTGCATATTTTAAACTAAAGGTTTAAACTCTTACTTAACAGTTATTTAAGCAAGGCTTAGGCCTACTTTTAAAACCATTGAAACACTAGATTTAAAATTAACATTTGGAACAAATCCAAATTAATCACCCAAATTAAAGTCTAAACTTAATGGATTAACAACAATTAAGTCTAACTTCTGTTGTTTAAAAATGAAAATTCTAGATTTGCAAATAAGTTTTGTTGATCTAAAACATTTTGATATCCTCTTTCCATTCGGCTAGGCCTAGTACATTAAATTTCCAGTAAGTTAGTATTTACAAACAAGGTTGAATTATCTTTTTTATTTTAAATAAAGGCACTATCAGGGAAAAAAATCTTAGCCTACAAGATACACATATAAAAATTATTAATGTTAAAATAAAAATGACTTCAAACACATTTAAATATGAACAGAGGAATTCCTTTTAGCACAATATGTATTCTAGGTTATACCTCTGATGAATTATTGTTGTACCAAGATAAAATAATATTGATAACCTAAATTCTCTGTAGCATCCGTTTTCTATTTTTTGTCTTGTTTAACTGCAATAAGTTAAACAATCATTAAATAAAAGTGTTTTGAGAGTGAATAGGAAACTAGTTAAGTATTAAGATAACCAGGAAGCCTTCTGAATATCGCAAAATAATTAAAAAACGTAGACTATTGTAGAACAAACCCAGCGTATAAAAAATATATATACAATAATTTGTCCCCCAAGTTATTATTGGTCAGTGGAATACAACAATTTGTTGGTTCTTTCTCTCTTCTTTACTTCTCCTCTCTCATTTCTCATTTCCCCCATTTCATTCAATACACTACTGAAGCGCGCGCACAATACAAGAATAATAAAATAACCACTTCATTAAAATTACAACAATGCTGTATAAAGTATAAAGAGTAGCACAAGATTATTTGTGCCCCTAGTAATTGACAAGATCATTGAACTCGAACTTTATAGGTTAAACAGTACATAACAATTCATTATTTTTAAATGAAATAGATCCAGACTCAAATTTATCCTCTTACCAGCAATAACGCACTGTTGAGATTTTTAAAACAATACAATACACAATGAGTAAATAAAAATGAAATCTCAGATTACGTAAAACTTAACTGTCTAATGTTTTGACTCACAGACTGAGGCAGACTAAATTATTGTAAGAGGGGCCACTGCAATCCCGTTCCCGTTACACAGTTGTGTGGGGAGAACCGCTCGTCCCACGACCCCCAGTAGGGGGAAATAAGGAGGGGGGACTGACGTCAAAAAAAACGAGGTACAGTCTTATCATAAAACATTCTGTTGGTCCCAAGACTAACATGCTAGAGTAAAGTTTTGCTTTTTAAATCAATTTTCAACCTGTACAACTTTAAACACATTTTTAACGATTATTTGTAAAAATTACACTTCAGTGGAAAGTGACATCTTTCAAAATCAAAGGTTAAAACGCGTAAACCAGCCATTTTAGAAGGTTTATTTGATAAAAAATTCTTTTTTAATGATAACCTTAATATAATTATCAACTTATTTTAGTAAATAACTGCAAATTATTTGTTCCGACCAAAAAACCAAAATACAATCCACTCTTTAACGTTTCCTCTCCTTTCCTTAAAAAAAAAATTATTAAATTCAAGTAATGTTACATACCGATGTTTTGTATATTATTATACTGTGCTATAAATATAGGCATATTTAATGTATCTCCAATTTCGTATAAAAACATTCAATTTCTTTAATAATAATGTTATTTTCAGTAGAAATACAGCAAATTTGCAGTACCATCAACCAAAAAAATAATAAACGGTGCAAACTTATCTTCAAAACCAAATAAAAGCCAACCAAAAATATTCGTCACCTCAAATACCATTTCGGTAGTGTAGTTAAAAAATTAAATGAACCCTGGAGACCTTCTTTAAAAAATATTGATTTATTTAAATAGGACCTAAACTTGTCCTCTGCATGTAATTATTTAATTAAAATTGATCTTTTAATGACGGCAGTTTTTGTCTACCATTCATGAACCGTGATATTTTTTTGCAGGAATCATTAATCATTAGGCCTAATATTCGTTTATTGCAATTTGAACGAAATTGGTAGAACTGATTTTCAAAATTACTTTTTTTATAACAACGGACGACTTTTTTTGTTATTTATCGATCACTCATGAACCGGCATTTTAAAAAAATGTCAAATAAGGGTTATTTAGTCCCTAGAGGCTATATTTGAGCATGACATCAAAATCGTTAGAGCCAATTTTGAGAAAATCGTAATTTCTTCTTTTTTACGACAGCTAACCCCCAAATTTTGAGTAACGAAAATATAAAAATTAACAAGATAAAGCCAAAATATGTCCACATAACCTACAAATATGATTGGAGGTTCACTCATTTGGAGTTTGGACTGTAGAACTGATAAGACGACAGGTGTCGAGCAGACAGACAAACCACTTTTTGGAAGACACCTCAAATCGGATATATTCATAAATAATTCGACACCCATTTTTTAACCCATTACATAACTTTCTTCATTATAATATGAGACATTAAAAAATAGGATTATAATTTCTGTACAGATCCAATTGGTTCAATAAATTAAATTAGCCTATATTGTTGTAAAAAGTAATTATTATATTCGATTTAAGGTATGATATTTGCATTTATGTTCATAAGTACCCTGTATATAGTCATGTATACATGTCATGATTATATCAATAAATAATTATTACGTCCATAAGAACACAATACAATACATAGTAGGCTACATGTGTTTCACCATCTCAACCTGTAAATAGATAGTGTTAAAATATTTTGTACTTGTAGGCAAAGGCAAAGCTGCCTTTGAGCTTGAACCGACCCCTCCTGTGATTCAGCATACTTTCAATAGGGGTATGAAAGAGGGGGTGGGGTGTGGTAGGGGGGCTCTGCTAAAAGGGGGAACTAAACTTGAACGAGGCCTTCAAAATGACCTGCTTTATTTCTGTAAGAGAAACCCTAGCCTTTACTAAACCCTAGAATCTCTTTTAAAAGAACTTTACTAAATTAAACAAAATACCTACTTCTAAAAAAAAACTATTTAAATTACCTAATTTACTGTTTAAATTAAAGATTTTAAATATACAGGATAACTATTTTAAAGGGAAATAAATCACGAAATTAAAATTGTATTTATTTTATTTTCATAGACACAAAAGTTTTAGATATTACCTTGTTTTTAAACTTATGTAGTAAATCTAACTGTGTTGACGACTATTAGCGACCTTCCAAACAGGAAACAATCTATTATTATCAAAGACCCTATACTTTCTAAATTTGATAAAATTCTGACTAAAATTACTAAGATTTATCAACAGTAAAAAGCATAAAATAAGTCCGAATTGTAAGTGTTAATACAATTAACATTTTCATTTGCATGTATGTTAGTAAATAACATATCAGTGTTAAGTCACTTTTATCAATCAAATTCTCAATTTAGTGTGAACATAGTTTTTGTTTATACATATATTAATAAATAAACACTGCAAATCCATTTTACAAATTTTCTCACACACCAATTCACAATAAAAATACTACAAAAATATTCTATTGGTAAGAAGATTTTGAGAAATTACGCCTTTTAACACTTCTTGGCAGATTTTTTTATTTTTAACAATAACTCACAAAATAGACATTTTTGAGAGATGGCGACCAATACATTTGGTTTGGTTTCTTAGAAGCTACATATGAGTAAATGTGTTAATAATCATTAGAGCCGATTTCAAAAATTGGAATTTTGTATATTTTTAATGGCACGCCTAGGTTTTGATTTGTTTCAAAAAATGAAAAAAAAAATTCGAAAACTCAAAAAGGAAATACCCGCAAAAACTTGATATCTACGTTTTGATCAATCACAACACTATCTCATTCCTTCGAGGGGTTGCAACAGTAAATACAGTGATGACAATTCCGAGGTACCTAGCTAGATCTACACCTTTTTTCATGTAGCATACTCTTGGATTAAATCTCTCTCTTTCATCTTTCTTATCAGGTTCTCTCTTGATAGGAAACAAACTCTTAAAATCTTGTTTTTTATTCGATCCTGACGCTAGAGTATTCGAGGGCTAAAATTCTTTATGTTCTTCCTTTTTTATAAGGTGATGATGACTAAGAGGTTTTTCGCTTTTTAAACAACAAGAATAATAACCTTATCTTTACTACTTATATGTGAAAAAAATAAAAAGTACCCCCCCCCTATTCAATATTTTATAATTAACAATATAATACCTTTCTTTGTTAATCATACTATGTTTTAATCCTTCTCTAAATGGAAGGCTATATAAAGAGAAAGGATTATTTTTAAGGTGAAAAACCATCTCGGTCATCAATATTTAATTAAAAACAGAGACCTGTATCCCTCAAATCCTCTAATAGAGTCAGGGTCAGAAAAGAACAAGAATTGGTTAAGAGAGACCTAATAGGAAAGATGAAAGTGAGGGATCTAATCTCAGGCAAGGTAAAAAAGAAATGAAGATCCAGCTAGGAGACCTCCAGATTGTCACACTCATACTCACTATAAGTTAGGGGGAGAGGGAGGTAAGATATTAGTATCAATTAATTCATACTTGTGGAGTTTGTTAATATAAAATAAAAGAATAGATTAATCAAAAAATTTCCAAAAATATAATAAAGAATATATCAAGTGTAGTATTAAATTATAAATAATACTAATATCAAAATGTATCAGAAACCCTGTTGTGGAGGAGAATTTCCAGTATAGTAAACCTGTCAAAACCATAATAGATGTTTGTTGAACTTAAAAAGATTTCACAATCTTCTCTTTACATATTAAAAAGTGATCACTGAAAAAATATGCCAATCATTGCTTATAAAAAATATTATTTTGTTTTAAACCTCTAAAATAAAAAGAAATTAGGGTTAATCTTTTATTTAGGATCTTATATGGGATCTCTTCATTAGGCATTCTGAACACATGACTAACCCATTATAGCCAGACAATTTTAACACTATGAACCACATCCCTATCTTTAAAAAAGCCACTTATAGGACTACAACTTTGAAAAAGACTTCGCATAACCACATCACAGTTGTTAGTCGGACGAGCAGAGGGGAGGTGGCAGGAAGTGTATTCAAACCATGGTGAGGAGTAGTCGCTGCCACGCCGCGTTGGTGATTCATGTGCTCTCCCATGCCCGTGCCAGTGTTCGTGCTTTTGCACTGCTTTATTGCTTAATTCATCATGACTTTAACTTCAAAATCTTCCTGTTCATCTGGTAGACTTTTACATGTACAAACATTTAAAAGAGCAGAAAGAGTTATATAAGTCAAAGGATAACGTTACTGAAGCAGCAAGTACTGCTACTGGGGTGTCTGTTGCCTTAGTAAATTGCATGCAGCTGAAGGCAAATAGTCCTTAATCAGCAAGGGATCTTTGAGTTTTTCGACTCTGTCAGGAAAAAGAAAACCTAAGGAAAAAATTTTTGACGACGGTTTCACTAGGGACGTCATTAGGAGAAAGATTTATGCTGTTATGTCGAGTTTTGTTGTTATAAAAGCACCACTCACTTTTACTAAATTGAAGGCCGTTCTTGATGAAGAAGATATTTTGAAAAGCAGCCGTGAATACCTCAGGCGAACTCTGAAATATATGGGATTTCATTGTGAAAAGTGCAAAACAAATAGGAAAAAAATGAATGGAAATACCAGAAATCGTAAAATGGTGGGCAGACTATCTTAAAGAAATCAAACAGTTTAGAAATTTAAAAAAGACCATAGTGTACTTAGATGAAACTTATGTAAATAAAAATCATACAGTTTCACACTGTTGGCAGTCTGATTCTGAATTAGGATCGACAATGTCAATTGGGAAAGGCCCCAGACTAGTTATCATTCATGCTGGCTTTAAACAGGGATTTGTGACTAATGCGTTGCATATGGCAGTCTAATTATGTCTTTCATATGTCTCTGAAGTACAAAGTAGAACCTTTCGTCAGTTAATTTTTTTAATTTTAATCTCTACTTCCATTTCATTATTTGCATTTACCAATATTTCCAAATACACAATCTCATTAACAAACTCAAATAAATGAGTACCAATCACAACATGTATTTTGTGCTCTTCATTTTATAATAATAATTTATTTTTTTATAATTTTTAATTTTTCACACAGTTGGGTGCGCATACACTTTGTTTTAGCCTTCTTAACTTCTAAATCTGTTAAGCTGCCTTCTCCAGTTATTGACAAAAATTTAATTTCGAAGCCTGACCTCCCAAGAAAGAGATTCAGCTAGTCCACGTTCCTTCGTTCCTTCATACTCGTATATGTACGGCTCCATTTCTAATACATACAAATCTATGAGACTCGTTAAGCCCTAGCCGACATCAAGAAAGTAGTAATATACACAATTACGATGTTCAGAAAACCTGTGTAACGATTGTTTTAAACAAACTTACCTTATTGGATAAAACCCTTTATTCTACAACACTTCCTATAAGTCCAAAGAAACCAATTTTTGGGTTTTACGTTTATAGGATCTGATTGTATTACACTGTATGACTGGATAAGTACTATGATGGCGCCCACCAACTTGTTATATGTTTTATCACATATAACTGTTAGAGATATTAGTTTTATGGATTGCTGTGTTAGAAATATAGTGCAATGGTTTTTTTTATTATTTATGTATAATATTATTAATTAAACAAAGATACTGACTGGCCTTTTGAATACTTTGTGCCTGTAAATTTTAATCACAATAATAAATTAGAAGCCTGTCATTATCAGTTTATACCCATTTCTGCATACTAATTGGGCGTTAAATACTTGTTTTATTCTTGCATAGTTACCCACACGTAATATTTAATATTAAAGAATTGCTAATAATATTTTTATTAAGTTAAATTTAATTTAGCGCCGTATCATCTCTAATTCAAAATCACTTGCCTCATCTCCATGGCAACCAATCAATATACTAACTGGGACGAAATATTTTAAAATAGATATTACCTACTCTTAGTATGGATCTGTTGCAGGAAATACTGCAAATAATCCTGTACCTGCGGTTTGCTGGAATATATAGCTCAAGCTGCATTATGACATTGAAAAACAATATTTTATTTTATGAAAAAGTCCATCTATTGTTTCTTTAAATATATGGAACTGAGAAATTAGATTGAACTCAATTTCCTCAGATTAAAAAAAAAATCACTGAAAATTTACTGTACTACATAGTTGAAAGTAACAGTTAGAAAATTGTCCACAGATCCTAGTTGAGATAAAGACTTGAGGGTTTAGTAGAGTGTTTAACAACATTTTAATCTTTTGTAGCATTATACAGAATGGTAAAATTTTTAGAAACGGCTTTGAATCTATGGTTCTACCATTGATTTAAATACTCAACAGATTGTCCAGCTTCATATTATAATAATAATAATAATAATAATTTATTTGCCATTCGATACATTTAGTACAATAGACATAGTCAACATTGAAATTTTAATTTAACCTCATGTTTCTAAACATTAAAAATCTCTATACACATACACTATTACTTACACATAACAAAAATAGGTTAAAAATTTATCATATCATTCTTAAGTGTATAAAATTCCTGTAATGAATAAAAGGGGTTCTCGACAAGCCAAGCATAATACCTTCTTAAACATTTTTTACTTGGGGTAGCATCAAGGTTATTACTAATCTTATTGTATACTTTTAAACCCACCGACAAATGACAGTTTGATGATTTCTTCAGACTATAGTATCTCAAGTTTATTTCCCTTCTATTTCTTGTATTATATTTATGAATTTCATGTCTCTTGGGCAGTTCATCAAGTTTACTTATCGTATACCTAACCACTTCATACAAGTACAAATTGATTACTGTGAGAATATTCAAACTAACAAAAAGAGGCCTGCAATGTATTTTCCCATGAGACTTAGTCATAGCTCTTACAGCTTTTTTTTGTACTATCAGTACATCTTTTATTTTGCAACTGTTTCCCCACAATACAATCCCATATGACATAATTGACTGAAAAAATGCAAAATAAACATTTCTCAAATACCCTTCTCCAATAACCTCATGTAGCCTACTCAACAAGAAGACAATTTTTGAAAGTTTCCCAACCACAAAATTAATATGTGGAGTCCATGTCAACTGCCTATCAACATAAATACCCAAAAATTTAACACTCTCCTCTGCATTACAAGAATCAACATTTTTCAAACTGAAAATCAATTGTTTCGTTTTAACATCATTCAGAAGAAGCCCGTTCGCCCTAAACCACTCGGAAGCACTGGCTACTGTGCTAGCTACCATTGTTTGTAATTTATTGACATCATTGCTTATTGTCAAAAATGTTGTGTCATCTGCGTACATGCTACAATGTGCTTCAACATTATCAGGTAAATCAATAACAGCAATCAAAAACAAAATATGTCCCAATACAGATCCCTGCGGAACACCAGCTTTAATATCTAAAATAGAAGAAAACCCACTTTCAGTATAAACCAACTGCTTCCTACCTTCCAAATATGACTTGAAAAATTTTATTTGATTATTAATGAAACCATAATATTGCAGTTTATCAGACAATATACCATGATCGATACAATCAAAGGCCTTAGTCAGATCGCAAAAAGTTGCCTGTGCACTAGCCTTATCTTCAAAAACTGTGATAACCACCCTAATTATGGAATCCACTGCCTGCGTAGTCGATTTGGATTTCCTAAACCCATACTGTGATGCAGTGAACAGATCCAAACATTCAAAGTATCTGCCAATCTGATTACCGACAACTGACTCCACAACTTTTGCCAACACCGGGGTACCAATGACACTGGCCTATAACTACTTGGGTCAACTCTTGGGCCATTTTTATAGATAGGAATCACCTTAGCCACTTTCAGTTGCTCAGGAAAAACACCATCCTGCAAACACCAATTCATACAATAAGTGAGGGGCTCTACTATGCAATAAATAATTTTCTTCAACAAATTATTTGATAAGCCATATATATCCTGACTTTCATCATTTCAAGCTCAGAAATTAGAGGCTCAAATTGTACGATCTCACGGCTCACTTCTGGTAACTTCAAGCACAGCCTGCTGTGTTGCATGTTACGACTCCTCCCACACTAGTGTATTCTGAATCTCTACCCACAAAACTATAACTGTTCAACACAAAAGTTTATGTAAGCCAAACAACACATACACAAAAGACAATACAGCCTGACGTCTTTTAATGCTTTTCATAATACACATAGGTCTTCTAATGGGCCTTTACTATTCAACATCTACATCAATGACATTCCAACACTTCAAAACACCAACATGTCCACATTTGAAGATGACACTAAGATATCTGCACAATCATGGCAACCACATAATGATCCACAGTAGGCTCCAAGAAGTACTAAAACCCATGAGCCATGTTTCACAGTTTGGAGAGTGAAAGTGATTGTTGTGTCCAAGCACCAGGAACTGTTGCTTTCCAAACGACTCACAATCAAACTCCACACCTCTACTCTTATTCAACTAAAACATTTACTGCACGGATCAAGTTAAGTATCTAAATATCAAACTAGACAGGAAACTAACATAGTCAGGCCATAAAAAGTACATTCCTAAAAGAGCAAACAACACTCTTCCAGTTATATACATTGCTCAACAAAACAAGTTCTTTTTAATTGAGAATGGCAGCTATGTTATATAGGTCACTACTCATGAGTATCCTTACACACGCAGCTCCCATCGGGGACATCAACTTCAACATCTGCACAGACTATATCTATTCCAAAACAAGGTTTTGAGAATAGTGACTAAAGCACCAATGTGCACCTAACTTAGAACAATACACAAAGACTTGAATGTCACTTTCCTCCAACAACATCTAACAGTAAACCTTTACAAGGGGCTTACTCACACCCTACATCTACACTAATTTCCTCGCTAGGTAGATACAACACAATATCTAATAAACACAGACGACCGCTGTCCCTAACCCAAGACAGACCAACTCTTGTTGACCCTGTAATGCCCACCATCCTTATTATTGTGTTATTTTCCTAATTGTTATTCATATCAGATTTTTTTTCAGAAGCGGTAGGAACAAAGTAGATTCATGGGACAAGACACTCTGCAGTCCATGAGAAATGTCGCTTGCTACTCCTTATTAGATTTTATATTGCAGGTGCAGCATCAGCACGCGATTGCATACAGCATGCCTCTCTTGCATGCTTATTTCAGTTTCAAGTAGGCAGTAGAAGAAGATGATGAATGCAGGGCAATCGCATATTAAAATAACTAACAAGTTATTTGTAATGTAATCCCCCTCCTTTAACTACACAACACTCTAACCAGGGCTCCTGCATGATCTGTCACAAGGTTACCTCTGTCTGGACTTTGTCCCAACCAGGGTTTTACCTCACTCTTCGTGAGGTTACATAAAGTTCTGCTTTTTTTCACAAAATCTTCTATACAAGGCAATGGAAAGAGCTAACCAGCTTGGTACATGGAAAACCTTGTCCTACACAATAGGAGTACTAACAGAAAGAAAGGTGCTCCATATATATATATATATATGGAGCCTCACATTATCCTATGCTATGGGACTTCTTCTTAGATATAAATTCAGTGGTTCTACTCAAGTTAGAAAATTGAACTCAGTGATATACTGTAAACGATTTAAAAAACGCATATTTATTCATTACTCTTGAAGTGAATAGAATGTAATGAGAAGCTACTACTTACTACAGTACCCTCATACTAGAAGTGTGTTCTTTTCTGGTGTAATTGGCTTGTCCTCCCTTCTACTTGCTTCCCTAGCCTGATTGATGGTACAACGCTAACAACCCATTCCATGAAAACTAAGTACACAAATTACTGCTTAGCTACATTTAATTCCTAAAGTTACAACTTCATGACAGACTGCATCTCACTTATCTTATGATTTTGCCTACTTTCACACAATATTTATTTTTAAAAAGTTATAAAAATTAACAAAGTATAAACTTGGGTAAAAAAGTAAGTTTATGTAATGATAAACTGTAAAAAGTGTTTACATGATAAAAGTAATGACACGAATATTCAAAACGAGGAAAATTTAAATTTCTCGGCTAAATGATAACTTCCTGCAAGAAAGTTGTAGATATTATTTTGTTAATAGATTATTTTTAAAAAATTAGATTAGGCACATTCTAGAAGTATTTCAATGAATACTGGGCGTATTGATTAGGCTAATTGAATATCTAAGTACGTAATATTTACTATATTATTGTGGGAAAGGTAAACAGGACGAAGGAGATCCCAGGAAATAGTTCGCGCCTTCCTGATGCCTTTGTTCGTTGATTCCAAGAATGCATTCACGTGATAACTTTGAAGCATACGCAAAATATCTATCTACAATATCCGTCTTTCAAATAGCCTATTTCCCGCATAAAATGTTAACTTGGTCGGCTGATAGGTGTTGTGCTAAGTGTAATGAAGAATTATGTTTTGAGTTTTTTGTCTATAACTCATGTTATCAATTGACCTATTAAATAATAATAATAAATATAATTTGGCGTTATAAGAGGAATTTTTTGTCTTATGTACATTTTATACTTAAAACGGACGATTTTCGTGAAATTTAACATTAAACATTTTTAATGACAGCCATTTAAAAATGTACATGATAAAGTTTTAGTTTTTGGTATACTGGTAAAAAAGCATACAAAATTAGTATAGTTTACCAAATTTCGACTCAAAATGTTAAAAATTTCATAACTTACAATTATTTTTCAAAAAACTCAAAGTGGGAGAAAGATGGAAAACTAAGCGTTTCTCGGACATATGTTTACAGGATCTTTTTTCTTTATTTCCACCCATGTAACCAATACAAAGTTCGGCACGACATTTTCTGAACACTCTGTAACGAATAGTCAAGCTTTATACCTTGATTGAATTTATTTAGTAAATGTTTTGCAATAAATGTTTTTAAATAACGATTAACATAAAGATTAACAGTAGGGTGGTAATATGAGGTAGGCCTATGGTTGTGGAAATATATTATTCACTCAATAGGTAATTTAAGTCCTGTAAACTACATGGCAATAAGAGAACTGATTGACAAAAGCTAAATATTTGCAGAATGAAGCATGATATCTGCTAACAAGTGAAGCAAGATAGTTGCTTTATTTTAAACCCGTTTACTGTCGGTGATTGCGAGGTACACCCTAATATGATTAGGCCTATGATTGTGGTAAGTTATTTATTTTTTTACTAAAAGCTATAATAAATTTATTCACCTTACCTAGTAAATTTCATGTTTCTGATTTTTCTGAAGCACGAAAAAATTAATTTTTATACTTTGAGAATAACCATATTAAAATAAGCCTTCGTGATTGCAATATCAAATTTTAATCACAAAGTAAGTTCGGTCAAAATCTGTCAAACAGTGAACAAGAATCTATATTGTCAAATTTCTCATTCTTATCGTGTGAAAGGTACTAAAATGAATTCCATTAATCAATGTTAATTTTGTTAATTATTCAATTTATTCATGAACCATTACTTTAATTACATGGATTAGCACATTGCTTTGGGATATATAAACCTTATGTTTAACCACAAAATAGCTGATTTTTGTACGACTTTTTGAAGAACGTTCATGGTTCCTTGTCACTTTATCAACTTCCAAATTGATAGTTTGGGAAATGAAATACAATTTGTTTGGGTCGTTAGGGGTTAGATTTGATCAGAACTTAATCAAAATTGTTAGACTTTGAGAAAAATGAAATTTTGTGTTTTGGCTGAATGACAAGTATCTTCCAGTTCCCCATAAAATGAAAAAGAAAAAACTCTGGAGATATAACGAAAACAGATCCAAATCAGTCTAATATTTTAACCGAGGTGTAACTCCCCCCCCCCCTGTGTCCCTGTCTTCAACTGCATGAAGGTCGTCATGAGCAGCGATCCATACAATCCAGCCCAGCCCACCTTGAAACTCTTCATATTGTCACGTCTGCTGAGAAATTACAAAAGAAAACAGAATTAACAATTAAATTTAATATTTACTCAGTTAGACATAGACGTGAGCTCAGATTTTATACTGAAACTAAAAAACTACTACAAAAGATCGCTGTCTAAAGTAGTTTGATTTCAAAGAAAAAGTACAGCAGTTTCTCAGTCCAGATAGGTTTGTATTATCTAACGTTAAATATTTACTGATCTATTAATTTGACATTGAAATATTTTTGAAACAGTAATTACAATTTTGACAATCAAAATGTTTTTTTAAGAATATTGACTTGAAATACAAATTGATTTTATCCTTCTCTTTTTTATATACACATCAGAAAGAAATTTGACGTTATTACCCGAGAAATAAATAAGAAATTTGATGCCCTCAACTCAACATCTAAAATATACATCTCATTTTTTTTTTTTAACAGAAATAAGTTTAAACAGTGGGAGAAGCAATCCGAGGTTTGACTTTCCTGTTTTTTTTTTTTTTTTTCCAATCATATTTATAAAATAATATAACAAACAATCTTTTAATGCATTAATTACAGTATTTGAAAAATTAAACCAAGACCAACACCACCCTCGTTATTTATACACAATTAAGAATTACTTCAAGGATTTTTTTTTTATTAAGGTTTTGTTATTAGTTAACATTTTTCTACGCCATTGGAGTTTCCAAAAGTTTAAAGAGTTAATTCTTATAAAACAAATGTTATTAGGAATTTCAATGTTTACATCAATCTTGTATTTTTGCCAATCTAGTTTTTAATACTTCCACCAGATTAACTGTAAAAAAAAAAAAACAATTGAAACATTGAAATCAGTTATGAAATTTGTAATTAATAAAGCTAGAACTATTGCCCATAAAGTCACCCATTTCAAAACTATTTGCAATTTAAGAGTGATTATCACCTTTTTTTTAAATTAAAAATAATGTTTTTATATTGAGAGTCTTGTTCGCCGTGGGGCTTAGAAAATGTACATGTAAAGTTTGCACGTTAGTTGGATGAAATCTAGAAAATTGACAGAATAAAGTTATTTTGGTGTGGCACACTAAATATTTTAATATTTTTGGTTAATTGAACCAAAACTTCTAGTTATTCAGATTACAATTTTAAAATTTTTATTCAGATTAAAAATTGTTAACAGGTAACTTTACTTTGATATTTTTTCATGCAAATTTTCTTTAGTTACAGAACTATCTTAAGTCAACCAATTAGTGTTTAGGCACGTTATGATGAAGTTTTGATCATTACACATGTTGAAATTTTACCTTGTAAGATTTATGAAAGTTTTCCTTTTTTATGTAGGCCTATCTCCAAGATATTTCCTTATTAAAATGTTACGTTTATATTCAGTTTTTAAAAAAATAATATTGTTTTATGATAAATCCCACCAACTGTAAAGTAAATTAGTTTCTCAGTTACTTTAAAAATTTGAAAATTATTCAGAACTCGTCAACAATAGCTTACTCCAGATATTAATAGATACTACATATTGAGATAAATTTTCAACGTTATACAATTTTTTCTAAGTCTTTAACTAAAGTTATGTAATTTGGTTTTGAAAGAGCACCTCGTTATAAAAGAGTTGTAGCCAGTTGAGTGAATAGTTTAACTAACTATGATTTCTATATTATTGGACCAAATTGGTCCCTCAGTGGACCCTAGCTGGATTTAACCTTTTATTCATTTAGTCTTAGGTTAGATGCCTCTCTTTCATCTTTCCTATCAAATCTCTGGACTAACTCTTGTTGTCTTTATTAGAGCATTTAAAGGTTAAGGGTTTTTTTTATGCGCTTTTTTTATATAAGCTCTATGATGACAGAAATTTTTTATTTTAATCGAACACCTATTCACTTTCTGTGTACCTTATTTACACCGTTCAAAATTAAATTTTCTACAATTTTTATTGTAAATTTTGATCTGTTTATTGGTAAAATAACAAAGTTATTGTTGCCTAAATCTAAAAAATATGTGTTTTTTGACTCCAATTATTTTAGAATTTTACACTAGTTTTCTCAAAAACTTAACTTACAGTTCTGGGACCTATTTTATTCATTTTGTCACATCATAAACCATAAGAAACAATTGAATTTGCCTTTTAATTTACCTTCCCAGAATTATAGGAGGCCCTTATTTAACCAAGGGTACAAAATTCTGGGCGAAAACTTTCGCTAGCCGTAACTCGTTAACGAAGCATTTCCGGACATATGTTTACGTAACTTTTTTCTTTACTTTTACATGTAGAATGGGCTCCCGAAGTTTCTGCATATCTTCGTGAATCACCCTGTATAAATATTGAGTGTAGAAACGGCTTCCAAGGCTCATTTACAGATTTTAACTGACAACTAACATTTTGTGATGGATATGTTTTATTTGGGTTTTTTTCATAATTTTACATGAAAAATAAAACACTCCATTTATCAATAATTTTTAACTTAAAAGCTTGGTTGAATCAAACTATTTAATATATTTTAAACTAAATTTACTAGGACCATATTGTGACTAGAAAAATATATCAAATTTTAAGAGAACCTTAACAGTTAGAATAATCATTTAAAGATTTGTTTTACTAATTATAAATAGGCCTAATAGGCGTAATATAATTATTAATTTCGTCCATTTAACAAGGAAACTTTCCTATGTTTGAAAAAGAGGAATTAGCGATTTGCAGTGTCTTTTGTGTCAATTTCGTACAAAATAATGGTACTTTAAACTTATACTATTACACTAATATATTTTTTTAATACTTTTCGGAAGACAAAATTGCAAATGTTTTCACTTAAAAATTAAAACATGTATAATATTGTTATCAAGTGTTGGCAATCTAGCAGGGTGCGGTCATGGAAGGGAACCAAGTTTCGTGTAATGAAAATATTGATTGAGGGGGGAAGGGGAAAGCCTGGGGCACGAAAGGGGGAACCAAACGAGGGTCCCACTGAGCTAAGCGTGTGTACAGTCCCTACCATCAGTTGTCACATTTCAAAAACTTGAAGTAACCCTGTTTTTATTTTTCGTTCAATAATTATGAATTGTTACTTAAATTTTAGTAATCGATTTTATGATTTATTGAATTAATCAAATAACACATTAGCAATTTAAATATAAGTCTTCTTAAATGTTTATATTACTTAATGAAATTGTGTAGTCTTTTGTGTTCTTACTTTTTCTTTCAAGATTACAGAAGTTTCTTTTTCGGTTTAAAAACCGGTTTTAGTGAATCAATTATCCTAAACTGGCGAGTGGAATTAAATTAATTGTTAAAAACCGAATTCCAATCAAATCACGTAGGCTATGTCCGATGTCATAACTTTAGTGTGATATTGTACTAAGGATATTAAATAATCTAAATATCGTCCTTCTTTATAAACTTTTCATTTTTAATAATATTAATAAACTTTAGAACCTCAAGAGCTCATTATAGTGAGTACGGCCGGGGTTATAACAAAGGATCACATTTCCCTTGACCAACTTTTGTTATTTTCCCCCATGACGCTATTAGAGTATTCGTGGGCTAGGGTTCTTCTTTTTATCATATTTTCTACTTTTTACTTACCCAGTAACGAAGTATAAGATAAATCTGTAATCGTCAAAAGTTTCTACCTCTGTTTTATGACCTCATAAAACCGAGAAAGTTATTTTCAACATTAGCCTTCTCGTTGTCGTATAGTAGTCGTCATTGTCGTGTATAGTTAGGACCGATAGAGATCACAAAACTAAGATAGAAATATGAAATTGGTAAAGGTTTACTATGGTGTTGTCACATAGAATCCTATTGAATTCAGAAAAATTTAATTTAAAATGTCAAAATAGCGGCCATTTTAAACAGGTTTGTTGTTCTGATCTCATGTGTTATTGAACAAACTAAATTAGGTTCAAACCTACAGATTTCAATTGTGGACGTAATGTTACCAACCTGATTGTAGCACGATGAAAGATAACGATTTGTTGTAATAAATGTAATTTCGAACACTAACCTTCCAAACTAATGGGAGTTTCTTAGTTATAGTTACGAGATCTGACAGAGCGAAGCGAGTGGAGGTACCGTCATATAGGCTATGTACACTCTCTAGGCACGCAAGGGTAGAGACACCGTCATAATATAGCCTATGTACACTCTCTAGGCACGCAAGGGTCGAGACACTGTCATAATATAGCCTATGTACACTCTCTAGGCACGCAAGGGTCGAGACACCGTCATAATATAGCCTATGTACACTTTCTAGGCACGCAAGGATAGAGGCACCGTCATAATATAGCCTATGTACACTCTCTATGTGTCTCTTGCCTATTATGCACGCAAGGGTCGAGACACCGTCATAATATAGCCTATGTACACTTTCTAGGCACGCAAGGGTTGAGACAATGTCATAATATAGCCTATGTACTCTCTCTAGGCACGCAAGGGTAGAGGCACCGTCATAATATAGTCTTTGTACACTCTCTAGGCACGCAAGGGTTGAGACACCGTCATAATATATCCTATGTACACTCTCTAGGTACACAAGGGTTGAGACGCCGACATAATATAGCCTATGTACACTCTCTAGGCACGCAAGGGTTGAGACACCGTCATAATATAGTCTATGTACACTCTCTAGGCACGCAAGGGTTGAGACACCGTCATAATATGGCCTATGTACACTCTCTAGGCACGCAAGGGTTGAGACGCCGTCATAATATAGCCTATGTACACTCTCTAGGCACGCAAGGGTAGAGGCACCGTCATAATATAGTCTTTGTACACTCTCTAGGCACGCAAGGCTTGAGACACCGTCATAATATAGCCTATGTACACTCTCTAGGCACGCAAGGGTTGAGACACCGTCATAATATAGTCTATGTACGCTCATTAGGCACACGAGGGTCGAGACACTGTCATAATATAGCCTATGTACACTCTCTAGGTACTCAAGGGTCGAGACACCGTCATATTATAGCCTATGTACACTCTCTAGGCACGCAAGGGTCGAGACACCATCATAATATAGTCTTTGTACACTCTCTAGGCACGCAAGGGTAGAGGCACCGTCATAATATAGTCTTTGTACACTCTCTAGGCACGCAAGGCTTGAGACACCGTCATAATATAGCCTATGTACACTCTCTAGGCACGCAAGGGTTGAGACACCGTCATAATATAGTCTATGTACGCTCATTAGGCACACAAGGGTCGAGACACTATCATAATATAGCCTATGTACACTCTCTAGGTACTCAAGGGTCGAGACACCGTCATAATATAGCCTATTTACACTCTCTAGGCACGCAAGGGTCGAGACACCATCATAATATAGTCTTTGTACACTCTCTAGGCACGCAAGGGTCGAGACACAGTCATAATATAGCCTATGTACACTCTCTAGGCACGCAAGGGTCGAGACACCGTCATAATATAGCCTATGTACACTCTCTAGGCACGCAAGGGTCGAGACACCGTCATAATATAGCCTATGTACACTCTCTAGGCACGCAAGGGTCGAGACACCGTCATAATATAGCCTATGTACACTCTCTAGGCACGCAAGGGTCGAGACACCGTCATAATATAGCCTATGTACACTCTCTAGGCACGCAAGGGTCGAGACACCGTCATAATATAGCCTATGTACACTCTCTAGGCACGCAAGGGTCGAGACACCGTCATAATATAGCCTATGTACACTCTCTAGGCACGCAAGGGTCGAGACACAGTCATAATATAGCCTATGTACACTCTCTAGGCACGCAAGGGTCGAGACACCGTCATAATATAGCCTATGTACACTCTCTAGGCACGCAAGGGTCGAGACACCGTCATAATATAGCTTATGTACACTCTCTAGGCACGCAAGGGTCGAGACACCGTCATAATATAGCCTATGTACACTCTCTAGGCACGCAAGGGTCGAGACACCGTCATAATATAGCCTATGTACACTCTCTAGTCACGCAAGGGTCGAGACACCGTCATAATATAGCCTATGTACACTCTCTAGGCACGCAAGGGTCGAGACACCGTCATAATATAGCTTATGTACACTCTCTAGGCACGCAAGGGTCGAGACACCGTCATAATATAGCCTATGTACACTCTCTAGGCACGCAAGGGTCGAGACACCGTCATAATATAGCCTATGTACACTCTCTAGGCACGCAAGGGTCGAGACACCGTCATAATATAGCCTATGTACACTCTCTAGGCACGCAGGGGTCGAGACACCGTCATAATATAGTCTATGTACACTCTCTAGGCACGCAAGGGTCGAGACATCGTCATAATATAGCCTATGTACACTCTCTAGGCACGCAGGGGTCGAGACACCGTCATAATATAGTCTATGTACACTCTCTAGGCACGCAAGGGTCGAGACATCGTCATAATATAGCCTATGTACACTCTCTAGGCACGCAAGGGTCGAGACATCGTCATAATATAGCCTATGTACACTCTCTAGGCACGCAAGGGTCGAGACACCGTCATAATATAGCCTATGTACACTCTCTAGGCACGCAAGGGTCGAGACACCGTCATAATATAGCCTATGTACACTCTCTAGGCACGCAAGGGTCGAGACACCGTCATAATATAGCCTATGTACACTCTCTAGGCACGCAAGGGTCGAGACACCGTCATAATATAGCCTATGTACACTCTCTAGGCACGCAGGGGTCGAGACACCGCCATAATATAGTCTATGTACACTCTCTAGGCACGCAAGGGTCGAGACATCGTCATAATATAGCCTATGTACACTCTCTAGGCACGCAGGGGTCGAGACACCGTCATAATATAGTCTATGTACACTCTCTAGGCACGCAAGGGTCGAGACATCGTCATAATATAGCCTATGTACACTCTCTAGGCACGCAAGGGTCGAGACACCGTCATAATATAGCCTCTGTACACTCTCTAGGCACGCAAGGGTCGAGACACTGACACGAGCGAGTGGAAACTTCTACATCTGCTATGACCGTTAGAACCTAGTCGACGTCATCAAAGTAGTGATTACGAGGTTCAGTAAACCTGTGTAACATCTGTTTTAAAACAAACTGGATTAACTCCTCTTGATCCACAATACCAAAGTAACCAAATTTGAGCAAATTTTCAGGATCTGCTTTATTGTAGTAAAATAATATGATGGCGCCCTTTATATATCTTGTATGACACTTCAAGAAGTCATTAAAAAATAAATAAATAAGATGTGCGAAAAATTGCACAAACCTTCTCACACACCCATTCACAATCAAAATACTACCTAAAATCACTATTCGTCGCCAAAAATGTCAGTTTGGTAATTGTAGTAAATAAAAGGATCAAACGTGTTTTAACTTAGGGTCCTTAGGCATATAAGGACAATTATTTGAATAAAATCGAAGTCTAGTGCCAACATTAATTTTTTTGTCAAATAAACATACATATTCATAGTCAAAAAACTTCTAATTTTATTTGATACTGCACACATAATATTTCCAAAAATAAATTTTTTAATTCATAGTTTTTACCTTTTTATTATCTTTTTTACCTTGTTTTTTGCTTTTTGGTCATATTTACCTATATATGGGACAATACAAAGAATATAAATGCAAAGTTTAAAATATTATATAGGAGTTATCGCCTTGTCCGTGTATATTGGTTGTGACTTATAGATAGACAGACGCGCGTGAAATTATAAGGGTCCTTGGTTTTATCTACGGACCGTAATAAAGAGAAATCAATGAAAATAGAATCCATTTTTAATGGCTATTGAATTGTTTGCCTCGCACTCACAAAAACTGCTTTGAAACTTATACAATGCAGATATCTTATTTGTGGTGTGGTTAAATTAAGTTGTATTCGTCATACAAAAAACTATAATACCTTTAATTCGCACTGCCATTTAATTTCAAATCCAAATATTTTTTTTTTCAATTTGTAGGTCACTGCGTATTAAAATTAGGAGGGGGGGCTTGTGTAATAGTGTACATTTTCAGTTTGGTAATCTTGGTTTGAATGAAAAATAAGTTTAACTCGATGCAATAAACAGGAAATGTATTCTGTTTTTTGAATTAAATAAATAAAGAAAGTAATTAGTACAAAATGATCAGAGAAATTTATTAAAATTATGTTCATATTTAAAACAGATATAACTTTAGTTATACGAAAAATGTGACATCAGCATTATGAATAAAAGTGGGAGACTGTTGCCAACCAAGTTTTGCGCCAGTTGGATCTAGAAGTTCTGAGAGGAAAGATGTAGAAAAAATAAGTATGTTTGCTGAGACAAAGCCCGTAAAAGAAAGAAAGTGTTTTTTTTTATATATAAAGGATTAGAAGTTCTACTTAAAGAAATATCATATGATTTTGTGAGTTAGTTTGAATAAGAAAAATAAACTTTTAGAGTGAGAAGACGTGATTGTAAAAAAATGTGCAATAGACAAAGCCGTACCACGGAAACAGGAAAACGTATTCAAAAAAGGACAAGTATTTATGTTTTTAAGAAAAAACTATGTGATTTAACTAGTATTTTTTTAATAAAAGACAAAGTAGACAATTGTGATCATTAGAAAAGTGAAAAGTAAAACTGAAAAAGTTATTTTTTAAAAAGAGACGGAATATTTCCTAAAACGACGCCATGTAATTTGAACAAGGAAGTTGCGCGAATAAATTGAAAGTTTTATGTAAAATGTACAATTTAACTACTGTGTATAAACGCATGCTTAAACTATGTTTTATGGAAATGTAAACATAAAAATAACCAGAAATTGTTAATTCACTAATGAAACTTGTAGTCTATAGTATGTTTGTAGAATTATCACGTGTTTTCAATAAAAAAAAATATTTTATTTGAAGATAATGATTAAAGAATTATAGGCCTATAATTGTAATTATATAATTATAAGATATTCATTGTTTGACTATTTAAATTAGATGGTTTAAATTTACTAAAATAAATATTTTGCAAAAGTGATTGCGCAATATAAAAATATTACATGTTGAATAATGAGAGATATTATTTTGTAATTAGGTTGCAACCATAATATTATTAATAAATAAAGTATTAATGAATTATAATTTTGGATTAAAATTGAGTGTAGGATGTTATGTGTAACTTTGTCTTTTCAGGTAATAATTTGATTTTGTATAAAATTTAATATAAAATGTTTATTAATAATAAAATGTGCATTTCAGAAAGGATTCTGTATTTTATTTAAAATTCTACAAAGTACACTGTTTAAAGAACTTGTGACCTCAGAGAAACTTTCTATTCTCTCTTCAAGAGTACTTTTTTGTAATAAATTTTAATTTCTTTTTTTTGTAATAAACATTACAAAATGGCGCCCAACTTCATTATATAAAATATTAACAAAAACTAATAACTGAAAGCTCTTCCTTTTTCATGAAATTGTTACACTTCATATCTGAAACATTAAATTTGGCCTAGCACCAACATATTATTTTTTTTTATTAAATACACTTACATATCCGTAATCAGAATAACTTCTAGTTTTATTTGATACCTCACACATAAAACTTTCAAAAGAATGTTCAACTCTAGTTTTTGAGTTGAACTAATTTTCAACTCTACTCCAAGATTACCACTATATTTTTCTTACATTTTGGACAGTACAAAGAATATAAATGCAAATTCTTAAATATAAAGGATTTACCAATTTGTCTGTGTAAACTGGTTGCGACTAACAGACAGACAGACAAGCCCATGAAATTATAGAGTCCTTGGTTTTACCTACAGGCTTAAAAAAGTGAATATCAACCACCATGGACTCCATCTAAGATATTATTAATTATTTTTAACAATAATTATATATTAATTAAGATCTAAACTTACCTCACTTATGAAACAAATAAGTCTTTTTATAAAATGAAATAAAGTTTAAATGATGGCAGTAAAAGTTCATTTAAGTGTTTTGGAAATTATTCCTTAACGGTTCTTTATTGTATTCAATTATCTATTATCTATCAATAGTGAATCTATTATTTCATGAAAAAAATTGGTACTTGTCAAAATTTAAACGAAATTGGTGTAGCCATAGAGAAAAATATAGAGTAAATGTAGAGAAAAAACGTTTTTATAACAGCTTCATGGCTGATTTTGTTGGTTTTATGATATTTTGGAGAGAAAGCGACAAATATGTTTTGTTTGTTTAATTAGAGGCTACATTTTAGTAAAATTTGATCATAATCGTTTGAGCTGATTTTGAGACAATTGGAATTTTGTCTTATGAAAGTTACTCCCACATTTTGAGGTATGAACAAAATTTATAAAACAGTCCCGAGATAAGGTCAAAACATGCCTATATATCAAATTTGAAAAGTCGTTTAACTGACCTAGGTTGTGCCAAGGATGTATTATTTATAGCATAAAAGAAGTATGTTTATATTGTATCTCTATTTAATTGTCTGGGATCTTGCGACAATGTCTTCCACACCTCCTTTGAGTGTAACAGAAGGTGTTACAATAGAAGAAGTCTAGAAACCAGGATTAGGGGAGCTAGCCACTGATTCTGTCATCAAAACTATGCTCTCATATGAGAAATCATAGAACCTATATTAAGGATGTTCTTCAAATTAAAAAGAGCGACTTTGATAGACAAGTAGAAAACTGGAAAATAGAAGAGACCCCTATAGGGCAAAGGGAAAGGCCTAATTTGAAGTAATGTGTGAAACGATTCCAGGATAATGTCCATAGATGAGGGGGAAAAAAGAAGTTTTTTAGCCAGTCATAGTCTGGCACAACCCTTTGGGTGAGAAAAGATTCTACGAAGTCACAATGTGAGATGTAGAATCTGAGCTGTGGCCATTAGATTACCTGAGGTCCAGTACTCATTGTCCAGTGATCCATTGGATAGATGGAGGGGAATACGTGGTTTGGTTTGTTGACTATGCTTTAACCAAGCATATCACTCTGTTTTAGAAACACATTGTAAAACAGGAACAAAATTGATTTAAGATTCGGTAGGCTTGAAAAATTTAACACGTTAAAATAAAGAAAAAGATAGAAATATCAATGATTTTGATTTACGTGTAAGAAGGTAAATGGTAAATGAATTCCATTTAACGGACACAGAATGGCCTACATTTTACTCTTTAGTTAAAATATTGAAAGATAAGATACATTTTAATGGAAGTATTTGGATGTTAAGTAGAGTTTTCTATAATACACTATCCTGAGCTTCAAAAACTAAATACCTGTAATGTAAATGCAGATGCAAATGAGAAAAATCAAAATTTAATCCTAATACAAGGTTTGGCTGATTTGTAAGCAACTTTACTGATCAGCGCGAGTCGGTGATACCAATGACTACATAAATTATATGTAGTATAATAAATAGTATTTATGTAGTCATTGGTGATACTGACCTATGACTCGGTCTAAAGTCAACTTTCGCCTACCCGTTTTGACAGTAAAATCGTATGTCGGTAGATTTTGAATAAAAAATTCGTATTTGATGGATTATGAAAATATGAAATAATAACGTTAAATGATGTGTAATTGTAGTACAAGTTGTACGCAATACAGATCAGTTACGGTTATTTCATAAAAACTAACATACCCTGCAACAGATTTAAATGAAGAATTAAACAATTTTCAAAATTACTCAAAATCAAAAAACCTTGGTATTTCTGTGATTGGTAAAGAATTCTAAGAATAAAAGATTCTTGGACAAATTGTGAAAAAATTAATATTAAAAAAGTTAAGAGAAATGATATAAGTTGAAAGTTGAAGAAAACGTAAATAAATGTAAATTTTGAAAATCTGTTGTATAGGGATAATTAATAGAGTAAATTTTCACAAATAATTAAAGTAAAAAATAAAAAGTTGATTAAAATAGGAAAGTTATGGTTTTCAAACCTTGGTGTGGAAATGAATAAAGTTAGAGTTTCAAAATTAGGAAAACCTGTTTAGAATTAAGTATACGAAAGAATATGTAAGTCCCAGGGTGATCAGTAAGTAATAACCTCCCAAACGAAGAAGTGTGAAAATAACCAGGATCTGAAGGTCAGACAGATTCTTCGCTGCGGCTAGTGCGTTTGTTAAAGGAACTAAACAAAATGGTGAAGTTTCAAAACTCTAAAGTGACAGGTGTGAAAAACAAAAACTGAAAATCACGCCGATTATTGCATAACGAATTGCAGGTGAACGTGGCGAACCGAAAAACACCACGCGAACTTCTCGCGAAAGTTGACATGAAGACCTACAAAATTCTGGTAATTAAAAAATGAAAATTCAATTAGGAAAACCGCTAAACGAGAATAAAGAAGAAACAATAGGGAATTTTGCAGTAGCAAGTTTGAAGATGTAGAGTTCCAAACTCCAGGACTTCGTGACGTATAAATAAATGGGCGGAGTCAAGAATACCAACCGACAGCCAAAATAATGAAAAAGACTAATTACAGAAATAACAATTAAAATAAAAGATTAAAGGACTTGGACCATGGTAATTCACTCTTAGATAAACAAACTAAATTAATGTTAGAATGGGAAATTAACGCAAGAATTACGTAAAAAATATGAAAATAAAGAACTATCGTATTATCCCTGCGAGGGAAAGAAATTGGTATGTAAATAAATAGTTTTATACTATAAATATAGCTGCACGAGACTTCGTCGCTCTCTCTTAAAAAAATTCTAAAAGTAGTGATAAGGGGTTATGCCCGTGTGCTATGCCCGAATGCTCTCGTAAAAAAGTTATAAGGTGTTACTATGCCCAAAGCTATTCCGGAAAATTTCAAAAAAGTTAAAATGGTTAAATATCAGTACGGTATTAAAAATCAAGTTATAACGGAAATAAAACGAAGTGAGAAGTGAAATGTTAAATTAGCGAATCTGTAGTGAGTTCCGAAAAAGTGTAAAAACTTTTACATCCAGAGTTAATGAAAATTAACACGCCACAGGAACTTCGATAAGGACACATGGATCAACTGTAAACTTCAACAACCGGACACCAGAGAATCAAAGTCGTCCCACCACCAGGAACATCTAGACCAGGATCTTCCAGACGGCGGTCAAGGTCTGAAAAGTCATTTAACTATCCCTTTTTTCTTATTAAGGCAAAATTGGCCAAAAATTAAAGGTAGAGTCAAACTGATTTTCCTGGGATATAAATTTAATATGATTAATTAAAAATTGTGTAGGTTAAGATAATACTTGTGTGTGGATATTTCTTTTTTATAGTGATAAAATGTTGATAGAATAATCCTGAACAACTAATTAAATTTAAAGCTTAGAAATTAGTGTTCGGAGATTAATAAGAGGAAATTCTTTAGTAACATAGTAATATTAAGTATAAAATTTTCCTCTGAATTAAAAATTGCCTATCTGCTACCTAAATATAAACAGTAATAAAATCATAAATTGTATGATTTTTTTTTCTTTTGTGTATAATGATGAGAACTAAAGGATGTAATTTTTTGTTTTAAATAATTTTGTGTTTTATTATTGATAAAATTGATTTTTGTTTATTTCAATCAGATAAAATAAATAAATTACATTTGTTAATATCAAAAATAATGTGAAGTTGCGTATAATTATCCACACATCTTGTTTATGCTTACAGATAATATTTGGAATTAAGGTAAGATATATTGTATTTACGAGGTATTCTCAAGAATATAAGATAAAAGATAGAAAAATAAAATCGTGTTCTCCCTGAGCAGAAGGGTAACTTAAATACAGAACTGGAAGTAGTTAAATAAAAAGGGGGTACCAGCAGTTTGGGGCAACCTAAACTGTTGAAGGAGTTATTCAATCCAGGCCAGACAAGATACAGAAGCCTACACTTCCAGTTGATTGAATAATTCATTCTTTGTTTCGCGGAAACGAATCCTGGAGGAAAAATTCAGGATTCGAGACTAGTGCGCTTATTAAATAAGATAGGGGAAGCGTACGGTCTAGCTCATAAAAAAGTTGAGTTTTTTCGTTGTAGTACACAAGTCCAATTTCCACACAGGCAGAATCATAGTCACAGTTAGTATTATATAAATATTTAACAAAACTATATTAATCCCAAGTCTTTAATTCAATATTAGCCTATAATTAAAACAGATGTGTTCAAACAGTAGAATTTCTTAAAGTATAGAAACTTCCAAACTAATCATAACGAAAATAGATTCTATATTTGTTTTGTATTAATGTTGACAAATATAAATAATAACTGTTTATATCTGACTTTCCACCACCTCAGACTATTGATATTAGTGCGTTATCAACCTCAAACTGCTTCACTCAGGCGTAAAGAATAAGGAATGGCAGGGATTAAATATGGTTCACCAGTTTTACCTCAAGTTAGGTAAAAGTGATCTTTTCTTAAAACATTTTTTGTTCCTGCTTAACACAAATCTGGATCAAAATACTGTAAGTCTTATCAACAAATTCTCAGAAAGTTAGTAAGGAGAGGCAAAAAGTTGGTATAGCTGTTTTTCTCCTATAAAAAATAATGCACAGGGAAAACTCAAAAATAATAAAAAGCATAAAACTTTATTAATCAACCATCTCCTAAACCAACCAAACTTATAAAGTTACCAAAAATATCAATTCAGTCATTCTATCAATTGACGTGAAATGAACCACAAAACGATTTGAAAAAGGCCTAAACTTGCTTCAAATATCACAAACATGTCCTCAAGTTTATTCCCATCAAAGTTCATTTGTATTTTTATAATTATTCTAAACAGTATTATTTTTTATTTGGGATTTTGTACATTGGGTCATTAATATTCACATTTTCATTTAAATTTGAACAAAATCTGTAAAGCCAATTTTGAGATATGACTAATTTTATTAAAAGCCCCAGTTAAAGTGGCCAGTTTTTAGTCTTATACCAGTTATAATAATGTACCTTTGATCTTAAACAGAATGGAATATGTACTTTGATCTTAGATGAAAGTGGGGTATATGCCTAGACTTGATGAGTCAAGCAAGAAACGTATTTTGTTTTTCATTGAATAAATTAAAAAAGACAAAATTAGAAAATAAAATGAGTAATGGCAAATGATCGGAGAAATTGATGTATTATAATAAATTAGAATGATTATAAACTTTATAATTAAAAAAGTGCAATATAAACATTTTGCATACAAAGAAGAAAGGATTTTAGGTTAGTCTAGATAGAACCTTCAAGGAGAATGGACGTTGGTCTGACAGTCGTGTCCACTTTTGGATAAAGAAAAAGTAGAAAGAAAAGTGTTTTCTTCAATAGTTATGGACTGTTTTAGTAAAAATGTGATATGGTAAAACATTCAAATAAGTTTGAATTGTTTGAATCTAGAAAATGAACATTTAAACTGAATAGAACTTAAAAAGTGAGAGCGTGTCGCTCATATAATCGTGTCCGATTTCGAACAAAGACAAAGCAATATTAAAAATGTTTTCTACAATAAAAATGAACTGTTTTTATAAAAATGTAATGTGATAAAGATTTAATCACGTTTGAATCAATTATGAACTTTCAGCGTAAAAATATTTGACTTATTAATTTTTGCACATTCAGCAACGGATGTAAAGACTAAGTTTTATTTTGTGTTCTATCTCAAATAAAACAATTTGAACATTTTAATATCTTTTTCACAATATGAACAATTCACGTGTTCTTATTAGTAAGAAATGTGGAATTTAAAACATTAACTTTCAATAACGGTTGGAGTGATTGTGATGAAACGACGTCATGCAGCTACAACAAGGAAAGGATGTCATTTTAAATAAAAATTTGTTTTTAACAAACACACGTGTTTGGTAAAGCACGTAATAACTATTATTATATAAAATAAAAATGTGATTTTTCAATGACTTGCAAATTTGATGAATATTTTAATCTAGTATTTATAATTTTGTTTGATGTCTTATTATAAAAGGCAATATGTTATTTTGAAAGTAATATTAAGATTTTAAAACTTATAAGAGATTTTCTTTTTGATTTAAATATTTGATGAATATTATTGCATATTAATACCAGAATAAAATTTATTATTTTTTTTTTTTTTTATTTAAAATCTTAATAAATTCAATCTTAATAATACGGTTACAACCTAAATTTAAATTTAACAAATTTAATAAAATTAAATTTTCTTTTTTAAGGATTTTTTAAATAACACACACACACATATATATATATATATATATATAGGTTATACAGGATGTATTAACAAGTAGTAAATGTTTATAGGAATTTGGTTTCATATATGTTTACATGTTTTAATAATTTTATCTTAATAAAAAATGATGTGCATTTCAGAATAAAAAGACTTCTATTCTTTTATCCACTATTCAGTACACTTGTTTTAAAAGAACTCACGACCCAAAGAGATAGTAATATTCACTAGTAGAATTTTAAATTTATTTTTTAATTTTTTTATTAATCTATTTTTTGTAATCAATGCATTACAAAATGGCGCCCAACTTCATTCAATAAAATCTTTTACCTTTTTTTAATATTGTTTCAATTGTCGCACAACGTGCGGCATTTTACAAAACTAGAGCATCCCTTTTTAATATTGCTTCACAGTAACTTAGAAACCGGAATTTTGGGAGAGATGGCGACCAATACATTTTGTTTGGGTTTTTAGCAGCTACATCCAAATTTTGAATTAAACAAAAAAATTGTTTAATTCCCAATATATGACCAAAATATACCCACATACCAAATTTGTTTAAAATCTGTCCATGATATTGGGCTGTAAGTTACACAGACAACTAACAACAGATATCATCAGATTAACATATGACAACCACTTTTTTTGGACTTAGGGGACTTCAAATTGGAGATATCTGCAAAAAACTTTATATCCATCACAAAACTTTCTCTACACTACTTTCTCTGAAAAAAGTTCAAATGTTTTTTATATTGATAAATTTTTTTTTTTCATTACTGTTTTTGTACTAAAAAGTATTCTTAAATAATATTTTTCAAAAATGTTTACAGATTAACTATTTTTACCCATTATCAATTGCAAATTTTTTAATTAAACTATCAACATCTTAATAAAAAATTGTATGCTATATTTCATCAAAATATTTTATTGGTTGTTAAATATATGTAATAATTTAGGGGATAAGCACATGAACTCACACAGAGCAAAAGGTGTTTGTTTTGATCTGAAATATAAATATCTGAAGAGAATTTTGAAATCTGAGACAAAACTAATTTTTGGTTCACAAGTATGATCACTAAGCTTTCTCTATCCTTTGTATATAGAAGGAAACCAAATCAACTCATTATGTAAAAAAATTTAAAGGATCGGCCAAATTTATGTATATAACCATATTATGTTCATATACTATTCTCCTGCTAGATTCAATTAAACTATGTATTATTTCACCCATTTAGAAATAATAAACTGTTTTCCTTAATTTTTAACCATAATGTTGTACAATATGCCTAGTGTAATTATGTTGATACATCATTGCTACACCTAATGCTGATATGCCTATAATTAATATGCCTAAATGCAGAAAAATAGCAGAATAATACGCCCGTCCATGTTGCAGTGCCTAGGAAATAGGTTGCAACACTATTTTAAAGTTTATTCACATGTATGCAAAAGCAAATTTTGAAAGAAAAAAATCCAATTTATTTTAGATAGTAAGTTAGACACAAATTATTTCGGCTTTTAAAATTATTTCAGCTTGAGGTAATCTTTTTCTTCTTGTTAAAATATAAATATCATTAGATTATATTAATTATTTAAAATTTGTGTTTTACAAAAAAAATTATAGTTTGGATCTTTATGAAAAAATGCCTGCCTTACTTTTCGATGAGAGTAGAAGTAAGATTGCAGACAGCTGTATATATTAGTTCCATCCTGGTATTGTTCACTCTTAACTAAGTCTTTAATTCAATACTTAAGGATATTCTCTACATCAAATCTTTGTTTGCTTAACGCAAGGCTGTAAAGGATCCCCAACATATTAAGTTAACACAGACAGCTTCAAGTTTGTGAAACAGCATATCTATGAGTATTTATAAATAAATACAGTAGCTGGTTTCAAATCATTATACAAAATCTAGTATAACAAATCATACATTTAAAAATTTTAATACATAAAATTAAATATGTTGTTATATATTTGACTATCTCTGAAATATATTATTTTTTCTTCTTGGTAGCTTTTCTTGTTAGTTTAGAATTTTGATTAGATTTTTCACCAATAAATATTTTTTCTCTTTGAATGATTTCTCTTAGGGCTCTGAGTTCAGACATTGCACGGCGCTGAAGATTTCCTTCGGGTGATTGTGAAGGTTCATAGAGGAGATGAGTGATTGCTTCTCTGAGACATTCTTCTGCTTCTAAGTATAATTTTAATTGGTCATTACTTTCCTTCATTTGAGTCAATCCAATAAGACCATTGTGAATTTCATAAAGAGTAATTCCTAAACAAATTAAGATATGTTTCATATTAGGACATTTTTGTATTGAAAATTTTAAGAAATGGGAGATTTATTTATTCAGCTCATGGAAACCAGTATAACATATTATATTATTATATTTCGTCAGATCTCATTTAAAAACAAAAGTTTATAATAGGTATTTTATTAGTAATAGCGATTAAATAAAGATCTAAATGGAATTATTTTATAAACTTAGCTAATCCAATGGGAAAGTATGATATATTACTCATATTAGAAATTCAGGCTTTAAAAAAAAAATAATAATAATAAAAAATAAATAAAATTTAAAAAAACATATAAGTAAAGCCATTTTAACATTAATTAATATTCAATTTCTCTTCCATAAAGACAAGAAAAAAACATAAAATATATACTCTACAATTTAAATACTATAATAGTGTCAGGCCAGAATAAAACCGGAGTTGGTCAAGAGAGACATGATAGGAAAGATAAAAGAGAGCCATCTAACCGAAGACTAGATGAACAAATCTGTATGATCCAGTTGAGAACTCGGGATTGCTCACTTTAAGTGAACCCCTGAGTTGAAGTAATTTACAAATACACTAATTATATTATCATACTTCTTTGGACTTTGACTTTTAATATTGTATACAGAAAATTAAAACGTCATTAATTGGCAAAATCAATTATATTTTAGTAGAGTATAAAAGTTTTCCTTCGCATCTCAATCAATAATGTGTATTCCTCTGCTTTCTTCATCTCCCCTCTCCCCTCCGCTCCCCCTCAATCATGAAATATGTTTAACACAGGACAGTTAACATATGTTTGTATTATTTCCTTGTTTTACAACAAATAAAAAGTGGAAGTACACATATAATATCTATTATTTTAAGTACTAAGTTTAGTATATGTGTTATTAAAATAAAATAATTTAAATTTACAAGGTTTTATAATTAAAAGTTATTTACAATATTTAAGCAGTTCTGAATTAATTCACTACAGTTTATATATATACACATCAAGTTATATTTTTAATATATATCTTTATTAGCTCTTAATGTAAATAATGTGTACGAGTTATTATATTATTTAATTAGGAGGATGTTTCAAATCTACTCTAGCAATGGTCATGTATTGAATTTAGTCATGAACATGTCTGGGATGAAGTTATTGAGGAAATGTAAAAACTGAACAGTTTACTTCAGGAGTCTTTCTTCAACCAAATTTAAAGTAAGCTTTAAAATAATTACAAATATATATATTATATATATATATATATATATATATATATATATATATTCTGATAATTTCAGTGTCTTTTCTTTACTATTGAAACAGAGTTGGTTATGAAATAGGTCTTTCTGAAATTTAGCCTTATAAAATTGGATGATTTTTATTTTGATTACAGTTTGAACCAATGGTTATACATTGTCCTTATCAGCATTAAATACGGACATTAAATAACAAATCTCTAAAAGTTAATCTTTTTTTTCCTAACAAACTACTACCATTTTGTGATTACCTTCAAAGGTTTATTTGACAGTTTTTGTAAAAAAAGGAACAAACAAATTTCAACAAAATCTGTTGACTTTTCATTATAAAATTTCAAAGTTGCAGTTTTAAAAAAGACTTTTTTTAAAAAAGGAACAAACAAATTAAACAAATTTCAACAAAATCTGTTGACTTTCAATATAAAATTGTTAAAGTTTCGGTTTAAAAAATAAATTTTAAAAAGTTATCTACTACTTAGCTCAAAGTCATATATTTGCTTTATTTTTAAACAACCTTCATACTAACTCAAAGTATACAAATTTCTAAAGTATACAAGGCTCCTATACAATATAGAAGAATTGTATAGAACATTATCTTTTAAATGGAAATTGTATTCCAACTCTAATACACACACTTTCATACATATATATATATATATATATATATATATATATATATATATATATATATATATAAATTTTAAGCTAGTTTTATGTACCTTTCAGTCTAGAAATCCCAGGTTCAATTACCGACAATACAGAAAGAATTTCTTTGCAGAGTTGTATCTTTCTCTGGAGTATTTTTGTAGTAGGACCAGCTTCACGATATAGCGCTACCAGCATTTGTTTTACATCTAGTAAAATGTTATGGTTCGGGGCAAAGGTATGTAAGAACTTGTCTAGAACTTTTTCTAAAGCCCGTGAATCTGTATGATCTGTAGAACTGAATATATCTTCAGCCTCATTAATAACACAACTTATTAACTCTTTTTTATAGATGTGTTTGCAATTAGTACAGCTCCAATTATTGTCATGAGATTGAGTTACTAAACCTTTCTTACAACGGACACATCTTAGGGAGCTCATATGAGTCCCTAGCTCGGTAGGGTCTAAACACCTTTGGCAGTTACAAAGAAAGTATTTCCCTTCCTTCAAGTTCTCACGTCGTACATCAGTTCTCTAGAAAAAACACAAAATTAATTTATGTAATTCAGTTCAAATCTATGTTAAAAACAAATGTAACAAAAGAATTAAACAATTAATAGAAATATCATTCATTTGTAAATTATATTAAATTAAACATATACTATATACTATTTTGACTTACATACATCAAAATAAATCCAAAATAAATTAACAATATGCATCTCCAATAGAAATAAAATTAACTTTGCAGTTTATACTACTGTTTCAAATTTTATTAACCATGAAATAATTAAAACTAGCTTGTAAGTATTTTTTTTTCTTTACTAACCTGAAGTGGACCAGTATAATTATAAACTATTGATTGCCCCTTGGTAATATTTACACTGGCATGGATAACCATTTCAAACTTTTCGTCAATGGACAGATGTGTATTTGGTACACAATCATGGGCCATCAAAGCAGCTTGAACATAGAGGCCTCTAAGTGGCTGTGCTATCCCTTGAGGTCCAATAGGACTACGAACTTCAAAAGAGTTTACATCAATAATGCCGCATATCTTCTGTACAAACTCCACATCCTCTTCTGACATAGTTGTAACACCGAGTAAATGTAATTTCTACAATAAAATGATATATATACATAATTTTTAAAACATTGTTAATTTTATTCTACTTTTGGTATTTTGTGTATAAAAAGAACTTGACTTCAAATACAAATTTATTCTACGTATTAAAAAAATACTATTCTGTTAACAGAATTTGAACAGATTTCCACAATGCTTAATAGTTTGTGTCAAATAATTGTTTTACTATTATTTTTTTAACTTAATAAAAATATTCTAGTTACCCATATCAAAAACTCTCAGTTGCTACAAGGTGGGCCTTACAAAAGTATTCTTTTTTAGTCTACCTTTATTAATTTATATTTGAATCTATACCCATTCGTAATTATCTACTTCTAATAATAACCATAATTTAACATACTTTGTGAGTTTAGAGTGGTCTAAAATTTTTTTCATCACATTCAGAGGCAAATTGCCTAACATTTACTCTGTCAAACTATGATAGTATTTTTTTTATTGTAGACCCCAACCCATGGGCGTACCCAGCGAGGGGCAGGGGGGCAGCTGCTCCCCCCTGGAAGCAAAAAAATAAATCTTTATTATACATTTTGTTGCTGGAATTTAATACAATTCTTGAAATAACTATTTTAATAATCAATTGTATATTGAATGACCATAGCTTGCCCCCCCCCCCCCTAGTTTTGATCCTGGGTACGCCCTTGCCCCAACCTACAAATGCTTTGGGTCATGGCTGTGGATCATAAATTAATCTGGACCTAAAGAGTCAATATTTTTGTGTAGACTAAATTCTTGCATATTTTATATGCATAACCACTTCCAGTAATTCTAGGGAAGTGACTACGCATATAAAATATGTATTCCTTCAGGAAAATTAAAAGTTAAATTAATTCACAAAAAGTAATATTACAAGTATTTTGCTTGTGTCATACTATAGGTTTGTCTACAAGCAAATACAATTAAAACTCTTGTAAAATTCGTAGAATTTTTTTAATTGGTGCTTCGAGAAATTCAAATAAATATAAAGTTAAATAATTTGGATGGTTGTGATAAAAGGTTTATATATAAGTTGAAATAAATAAGCACCATAAAATTATCAGATAGAATAAAACTCGAATACAATATCTCACAAATATTATGTTTAAACAATGACTACATAAATACTATAATACACGACATGTCCATGTTAAATATTCTATGCTTATTCTTGAGTTGACCAATACCCGCTAGGGTGTGGAGCTGTCGCTCTGCTAGAAGTTGATGTGACTGGCGCTAGGTGGCTCTACGGTCAAACAATGTTTCAGTTGCGCACTGATGCCACATATGGGACCAGAGATACGAGGGAAGGTCGAGAATCGCTTATCCCAGCGCACGAACTGACAACACTGACTATGCTGATGGAAGTAAGTGAGAAGGTTTGTGAGAGAGAGGTCAACAGTTGTACAGTCTCAACCAAGTGGGATGCGTACAGTCAAGCACCTGCTGCTAGCGCTTTCTGATAGCTGTGTGTCAAACAGCACCCGTAAAGCGTAGACTATTTCCCTATCCTATGTCGTGTCTTATAGTATTTATGTAGTCATTGGTTTAATTAATTAATCAAACGTGTTTCAACGACAAAGTTGCCATCCTCAGTAATACATGAGCTACAATACTAAAATATAACTATGTAACTCTATTATTTTTGTTACATAATTTTTGTGAGATCTTGTGTTTGAGTTTTATTCTATCTGATATTGTGGAGTGTTTATTAGACAATCAAGCTTGTGTAGCCCTAAAAAGTCTATTGCTTGATACAATTTGGAAGTTGACATTCCTACTGTTCAGAACATGTTTCAAAAATGTTTGAGTTTGTTTGCTTATAAATGAAGCTTAAATTAGACTTTAGCAAACTATACATACTTGGCAATCCCAAGGAAACCTAACTGTATACACCTTTTGTCAAATAGTCTTACATTAGATCCCACTTTTTCATCTTTCCTATCAAGACTCTCTGGACCAACTGTTGTTTTCTGCACTTATTGATGATATTAGAGTGTCATAAGCTAGCGGTCTTTATTTATATTCTTTTTTATAACCCGATGAAGACCAGGGGGTTATTTCCTTTAAACTACAAGGAAAAACTTAGTTGGACAGGCTCTAACTTCAAATTGATGACATAGAAAAAGAAATAAATGCCATTTTTCAGCAAGATGGACGGCCACCCCATTATAGTCTCAATATACAAGCACATCACAATGGCACGTCTCCTGGCTGTTGGATTAGTAAAATGGTCCTATTTTCAGCCACCAAGAAGCCCTAATCTGACCCTTTTCCTTATGTGATTATGTTAAAAACATTGTCTACACTGAGAAAATTCAGGTATTCACCCCATTTAAGAGAGACAAACACTACCCCCATAGCGACTATTACTCCTGGTTTGATAGAGCTTACCGGCAGAGATTAACTATCGCCTAGATGCTAAGAAACAACAACAGGTGCTCATATTGAAACTTATAATTTTATTTGGTTTACCTTGAAATTATGGATACCATTTTTTACCACCCCATATACAAAACTTAATTTCAGTCATTTAAATTATAGATTTATTATAATACATAAGCTGGCTGATATTCAATTCTGTTAAAAATTTTAAAACTTTCTGACCACATACTTTAAATATTTTATCTAAAAATGCACATTTTTATTGTATAATTAATTTGATATATATATACCTATGTATACCTATATACCTATATACCTATGATAGGTACCGAGTGTTCAAAAAGTCTGGAAACCCCTTAATATTAATTGTATTAATAAACGCAGAACAATGAAACTCTAGGATTACGTCCTCACTGTAGTTACCGACTTTTTGCTCATTTTAACTGTATTTTTTCGCTTTGGGGGGACGTCCTGTGGAGGAAGTCTAAAAAATCTTAAATATAAGCATTGGTCGAATTATACCTCATATTAAAGGTCTTTAGTAGAGGAACACATTGCCGCAATCCCGACTGAAAAAGGACCATTCGTTTGAAAATGGCAGCCTTTTAAAGTTTGATTGATTTTAATGCTAATTCAATGGCAAATTTTTAGTAAGCTTTAGTTTAGATTACAATGATTATAATTATTGTCTTGCAAAGTAAGTAATTTAAACATAAACAACTGACATACTGTCTGTTCAATTTTATTAATAATGATAATTGTCCCCAATTACTTCTGTGCACTCCTAACGTTTATTAAACAATTAAATCAACCATTACTGATATTTCCTATCTCTCTACACTCCAGCTGTGAAATTCTCATAGCTAAAACACTAACATAACCAACACGGTTGAGTATTCACTTCTGCCTCTTATTCTTTGCAACGTAAAGTTAACAAATTGTAAAAGGCTGTCATTTTCAAACGAATGGTCCTTTTTCAGTCGGGATTGCGGCAATGTGTTCCTCTAATAAAGACCTTTAAAATGAGGTATAATTCGACCTATGCTTACATTTAAGATTTTTTTAGACTTCCTCCACAGGACGTCCCCCCAAAGCGAAAAAAGACAGTTAAAATGAGCAAAAAGTCAGTAACTACAGTGAGGACATAATCCTACAGTTTCATTGCTCTGTATTTATTAATAAAATAAATATTAAGGGGTTTCCAGACTTTTTGAACACCCAGTATATATATATATATATATATATATATATATATATAGATTGTGAACTTTTGTAAGTCTTGTACATCAACATATTTAATAATGTACATATTTAAATGGTTATCAAGATCTATCAAAGCATGCTTAACCTTTTCAAGAGTGCTCATATGATGTGATGATTAGTACAGCCTTAATTAGTGAATGTTTCAATTAATAAAATAGTCTAAAAAGTAAAAATAAAATTTCACAAAAACATTTATAAATAAATTTAAACATCAAAATAAACACTGTAATTTATATGAAATTAAAAAAAAACTTTTGTGTCCTCTTTTTAAAAGATTTTCTTTGTGTGAATTTTTTTAATCATGGGTGAATTCACAAGTCTACACCACAATCTGTGTATTCATAGGACTTGTCTTTTATTTTTTGTTCACTTATTTTACTGTTTATAGCAAACATAGCACTGCCTTTAAGTTTTCACTTGCCTCTTTCCTTCACATGTACTGGCTGTATAAAGTTCTATCCTGTCAAATGCATTGTATACATTTTTCACCAGGGCACGATTGGGCAGGCAGTGATAGGTCAATTCTTATTTGGAGTACAAAGAATGTCCAATATTTTTTTATTAGGTTTATCCAAAAATCTAGTACAGACTGTTTATCCCCATTTCTATAACATTGGGGAACATATCAGATGACTATTTTCACCACTGTTTCTAAGTAATGTCAATTATGTGATGACATGGTTACTCTTAAGAGAACTTTTACTAGGTACATCATATGATGTCGTTACTCAATATAGTGCATTTGACATACTCTTGAAAAGATTAAACTAATGCACAATAGTAGAAAAATAAGTTTTGATTTGTTATAGTTATAATAAATTTCTTGATATTACAATATTTACAAAAAGACTTTTACATCTACCTTGACAACATTTTCATGATGGCTTTCCCACACATAAGTCCCTCTTCTTTTTTCTGTATGTGCTTCAAGATCTATTAGTTTACTGATTCCACTCTCTCCTGAGTCTTTTTTTAATTTAAGAATACATCTCAAAGGCACAACAAACTGGCCTATAGCAGTTGACAGTATTGCTTTTATCTGAGGATTTTTCGAAGCTTTGTCAAATATTTTACATTCTTCTTCAGAATGTCCTGACTGATTTTTACAACTGTGGCATATAAGAGCTAATGAACATTTAGTACAGAAAGGTAAAGGTGGGTATAGAGGTACATAACAGTTATAGCATACTAAGGCAGTATCTATACGTGGACCAATAATTGAAGGTTTTTCTCTTAGAATTACTTCACCCGCTTTGATATCTTTCGATGCAACCAAGTACCTGTAACAATTATCATTTTAAATATATCTGTTCATCAGTTGAGAGATTTTAGTATGTACAGATTAACTACTTCAAATAAATAATGCAGTTGTTTTACTTTTGTTAAATATAATATTGTAAATTTAAAAAAATTGTTGATAGTATACAATAATGTAGTGTGAAATAAAAGATAATTTGGATTTATTTAAGAAATTAGAATATTAAATTATATTATGAGTTAATTATTTAACAATATAACAGTAGCATTAATTGCATGTCGGCTATTGATAGGGTTGCGTAAGTTTCATGTACTATCAGTTTTACAATATCAAACTACTCATTTTTTAATTTATCAAATATTTTTCTTTACAATTTAAATTTTACGTTATATAATTTTTTTTTTTTTTAATTTCATTTTTTCTTTAAAATATTGTACAATCCAAAACAAAGTACTTTCCATTACAAAATGCATTACATCCAACTTTATTTAACATGTTGTTAATAGTTCATGAAATGTCAACATGAATTGATTTTAATTTCTATGTTTCTTTTGTTTTTAGAGGAGAGCCTGTATGCTTTGTTTTAGTTTGAAGTATGATATATCATTAATTAAAATAAAATCATATCTTCAACAATATCTGGAAGGTCAGTGGTAGCTTGTGAATACATCTACAGGAAGTTCACAATTAATAAATTGCAGTTTTTGAGATATACTGTGCCACACGCTTGTGTGTTGCTTGCAATATTCATATAATTTAGACGCTGTTATAACTTGATGTAATGTATTAATTTTGAAACAAAATGTTATTACAGATATTACTGTATTTTAACTGTTTCACAACTAACTTAATAATAAAGGATTAGTTCATTGATCCTATTTGTTATAATATGCTAATTGTTCTTTTTTACTGAAACAATTATTTTCATTTAATTTTAAAGTACAGTAGTAAAATAAACGCAAAACAGAAAGTTTGTTTTAAATGTTAAATATTTTGATAGTTAGTCATAAGGCTTCAGACTTTCAATTATTATATTAGATTATTAAACACACAGGAAAAAGTAACATGCTCACAAAGGTTAGGAACATCCCCCGTCAACTACAGCCGTGCAACAATTGAGCTGAGCTGTGTCACAGGCAGCTCATCAATATTCTTCATTAAACAGCTTTTAAACATGTTTCCCCCTTTACCACAAACAAATGGACTCGCCTCTCTGTCGCATATCCCGTGTGTCCAGTATCGAGAGCAGCACATTCAGTCCGCTCTTCGTCACTGGCGCGTCATTACACTTAACCTCACTTTGTGCGCTCTTTGCTGTTTTTCATTGTCCGCTCTTTTAAACTTACTGAAGATAAGCCATTTAGTACTGTATCAATAAAGATGTATTATTTATATCGTATAATTATTTTTATATAGTGGATTCATGTGCTCTTGGACGAGCCGCTACTGTGGAAAATATTGTGTATCATTGTCAATATCTTAGAAATTTTCATCTTGTTTTATTGACTCTCAGCTCATTCACTTCACCTTCAGATTCATAAAAAACTTCATTTAAATTAATTTGATCTAGCTCTTGTCAATAAATATGTTAATAACACCTAGTTACTGACTCAAGATGAAAGAATATGAATTAAAAATTTGGAATACAAATACAAATAACAAATCCCCTATTGGTAGCAAGACATGGTTAAAAATTATTGTGTGTAAGTATTGATATGTAACTTTTATACTAGAATAATTTTCAAATGTATGAAAAACTACTACTATCACAGTACTGAACACATGGGCGTACCCAGCGAGGAGCAGGGGGGGCAGCTGCCCCCCCTGGAAGCAAAAAAATAAATCTTTATTATACATTTTGTTACTGGAATTTAATACAATTCTTGAAATAACTATTTTAACAATCAATTGTATATTGAATGTACATGGCTTGCCCCCCCCCCTAGTTTTGATCCTGGGTACGCCCTTGACTGAACACTGACAAATGTCTGCTAGATGATAGATGAGTGGGGAAAGCACTGCTTGTAGAGGGAATGGCACAATATATTTGAGTAGGAGGATTTTTCTATAGGCTTCATATCAAATTTAATTATGCTAATTTTCTAGAGTTAAACCAAACTAGTAGTCAGTTGTGGCTCATGACTTCAGGAATGTGAGAAACAAATTTGGTGATTAATAAACTTAATGTAAATATGTTTTTTCCAGCTTTCCAAACCGAGATAATACCTAGAGATGAATTATGCTATATTGAGATTTTGGGACAATACTGTACAATGTTTGTAGAATCATTCACTTGAATAGACCAACAGTTACAAATTTACATTTCATTTTTGAGTATATCTGTTACCTTGATTATTGCACCATTTTAAACTTAATATAGGAGCAGGTTTTAACAATTCTGTAATTACAAGCAGTAGACTTTATTTTTTAAATAAAAGTATGAGTATGAATTAATAGTTCTTTAAGGTGAGTTGAAGTATAATGTTCCAATAGGATCCTTGTTACATTTAATTTTACACATAATTTATGTCAATGATAAGGAGGTGCAATTTATATCAGTGCAAAGAAGATTTTATTGGACAAGTTACTATATTTGCAAATGATATTACCTATTAATACTCATAATCATTCTTAAACTTTTTTCACCTCACTAGACAATTCAATTATTACAGTGGTGGTTCAATAAAAATTATTTTGTATGTAAAAAAAAAAAAAAAAAAAACTGGTATTTAATTTAAAAGTGAATTGGTATTTGTTCAAATTAAGTAGTAAAGTTTAATCACTATGGTTTTACCTAGAGTTGTAACGGATATCCGGTATCCGGCCTATCCAGCCCTTTTTTTTAGTATCCGGTATCCGGCCGGATAGTTGCAACTATCCAGCCGGGTACCGGATACTTAAAATTATGTAAATGAAATTACATAAATAGGTGATCTATACTTCCAAATAGGTGATCTTTTCGTAGCGGTCGCCATTAAACTACAAAAAACTTCAACCACAAAAAACAAATACCGAAAAACTCACTGACAGACCGTTGAATACTAGTGTTTGACGCATAAACGATACAAGCCGCCCACTCCCCCACTCCTACGGTCCAAGAGACAGGTTCGTACTTGTCTTTCCGTGAATCATCGCTAGAACTACACACACTACCTGAGTCGGATATCCGGTAGCCGGATATCCGGCGCTCCGGCCTAGAACCTCACCGAATATCCGGTATCAGGCCAAAACGACTATCCGTTACATCTCTAGTTTTAACATGATATTTTCTACCGTAGAAGCTGGCAACTGTCTTGATAATCAAAATAAATTTGATTATTACTAAGACATGCCATACAAAGTATCTTGGTCTTGGTTTCCTGCCTTTTCTTTATACAACATAATATTATGTCTCTTGGATCTCCAAACCTAGTAGTTACAGTGTCTTACAAACTATGAGATGGTGTGTACCAATGTAAATTGATTTGTGTGTATTGATATGTGTTTGTGTATATGTACTATTGGTGTTTTTATTGTTTTTAATGTGTAAACCATGACCTCCAATGGAGCAATAACTTAAAAATAGGATTACGGTCCCGAAACGTGTCATAACACAAAACACAAATATGATGTCACACGACAGATGAAAGCAAGTAACATATAGAAAGTCTTTACTTTCCTGTATCATATTTTCAACCAAAAAAAACAGCATATGAGATGTTTAGACATTTGTATAAATGGAGTTCCAGTAATTCTGAAATTTCAGTTAAATGTTACTCTCTTAAAAACTGGTTTGCAATTCATACGCTATATTAAAGACTGATCTTTTGTCAGTAATTTTACTTTACCAGAACTCAGTGAATGTAACTTATGTGGTTCTCCTACAATATTTATTTTGAATACTAAAAATTTAAAGAAATAAATGTGAATGTGGATTTTTATTTTAGGTAATATATTGTTGTTTGAATAGGTGCCTGTTGTTTTTGTATATACTTTTTAATTTATATTTATTTAGTGTAAAATTAAACGTAAACTATAAACTTATAAGATATTTAAATATGTTTACTGATTTTTACATTATTTATTTCTATCAATGACTGGTAAGTACTTTCCTCATTTTTCCATACTAATTTTAAATGTACAAATCTGTGATAACCATGTACTTATTAATATAACACCCTAAAATTGGCAAATTTTAAAACTGAATTAAATATAAAATTTTGTTTTATTATAATAATTTATTATTTTTTAAATATTCCATAAACAATATTTCATTACCAATAAAAAAAACGTATGCTAGATAATCCACAGTTTACAATAAAAAAATATCATCTAATGACTTACCTTCCAAATATATTGTTCTTTTTAATAATGTAAGGCCTACAGTTGATTCTATGCAATGGCAAGTGATCATTTTTATGCTGCTTACTACAGTATAATATATTTCCACAACCAGAACATTTCTCTATTGCTTCATTATCACATAAAGCACATTTTACTATTAATTCCATTAAATTATTCATACTTTAAAACTATACAAAATAAAATTGAAATATGTAAAAAAAAAGGTAAAATTTAAGACACAATCTTGTAAAACAGGAGAAGTTGTTCCTAAACAATACACAAGTATACTAATTGTGTTTGCTATAAAGCTTTTTCTGGTCCCAATTAACCCAAGTCTATTTTAAATAGTAGACTTGCTTACATGTTCTAAATATAACATAGGCCTAATCTTCTGTCATGAAGCTGGACACTGTCTTACCTTAAAACTAACAATGAAATATAATGTTTTTCAACCAAATAAGTATATTTGTTATTTTTTCTAAAAATTGTGACTCCAAAAGAAAGTTTAACAGTCTCAAGGTACAACTTATTAAAGTACGGTACAAGATTTTTAATGACTACAACTATGTATTCCAGATAAGATATTTTATATTTTTCTTTTGAGTCAGTTTTTACCTTAAATGAACAAAAATATTAAGTTTTCCTTACTTTTTCAATATTTTTATGTGTTTGACAGTCACAGTCGTTAATCCGATTTTAATGCAATTTTCAAGAACTCGAAGTTTTAAATGAAAATTAGTAACTATGAATAAATATCCATTTATAATTAGGTTTTTTTTTTCGTTTTTTTTTTTTTTTTTGTATTTGTGCAATAAACATATTTTTTTAAACTTATGTATTTCTTTAGTAATAGACCAGGAATGTTGTTTCCACAACGGAAAATAATTTTAATAAAAAAGTTTTAAGTGACTGATATAATATTAGTATTAAAACTATTAATAAAATTAAAGTGTTTGTCTTTTAAATATAAACGAAATTATGGACCAATAAAAAAGTGTTAAAATATTCAAATAAACTAAAACTACTTGTGTGTGATTTCTCTATCGAATAGTTAATAACACAGTGGTAAAATGTAATCACTATTTTGGTAAATAGTGAATACCGCTATGAATAGAAATTGATTTCGTATGTGCATAAGTTGTAGGAGCGTAGCAGCTTGCCTGAATAAAATATTCATTAGAAAGTATTCTAATACTTTTCTTAATAATCGAATAAAAGTGAACTATTCGAATATATGAATACTTTTCTATTCGAATAACCCATCACTAGCTTAAGGTTGAAGAGGGGTCAACTAGAGCCAACAAGTTGCGACTTTGTTTTTGGGGGGTGCCAATCAATATAGTTACGCCACTGATAACTATATAATATATTATATATATATATATATGTGTGTGTGTGTGTGTTTAATTTCAAGATCTAAAAGGGCACTTAGTGAAGAAGAGTTCAGTTTCTCAAAATTTTCAAAGATCAAGTAACACCTTGTATAGTTCTTGTAAAGATAAAAGTTTTGGAAAAAGATTTTTAATATCTGGTGGTTTTTAAAATGGTGGCCCTAAATATAAATCCAAAAGTTGGTTTTTATTGGTTCGTCAATCATAGCTAACCTGATGAATGAAAAAATAATTTTAAACAAAAAAGGAGTTTTAACCTAAGGCTCTCTACCATGAATTTTGAAAACATAAATTTTCAATCAGAAAAATGAATTAAGGTAATATATCTCAATTTAAAGTTTGTGAATGGGTGCCAAATAGTGTTATTTTTAGATCCACTTGGACCTTAATTTCTCCAAATCTTCAAAGTACCTAACTAATGTTATTATATCCTTTTGAAAAATTATTTCTTCAATCATAACTATTCGTACTTTAGGAAACCTACCAATTCACATTTTTGGCTTCTATTCGTAAGGGTTACAGAAAACCTTTAAATCTAAAATTTGTTTGTATTTTTATTACCTATATTTCCTTATTGTTTAAATAGAAAAAATCTGTATGTCATCATCACCTTATAAATGAAAGAATATAAAATAAAAATTCCTAGCCCTCGAATACTCATGATATACAGTACTACTTGGCTTTTTTTTACATTGATAATTTTTAGAAGGATAATTCTCTTCTTCTTTAAAAAATTTAGGAGTTAGAGAGACTTTAAGTTTAACTTTTGACAAACTTGATATCTGTTAAATTGATTCTTTATTTCACTCAATTTGTTTTCATCAATCGCATGGAAACATGTAAAACATTTTTTTCATATTATTTTTAAATGATACAAAATATTAAAGAAACTTTTGACAACATGTTTTTCATTAGAAAGCCTTTAAAACAACAAATCACTTAACCTATGTTTATATACAAAATTTTGGGAAACGGACACCTTCCCACTGAAAGAACCCATAGTTATAAAATAATAATAATTCCGCACAATACTATATGTGTAAATTAGTGGGGTATATTTTAAACTTACATCAACAGCCATTGTCACACATTATACTTGAAAGAGGTGGTCTGAAACCCCTTTTATGACTTTGAAGAAAAATTCAAAACGTTTTCTGGAAATCATGATTTCTAATTATTTGAAGGTCCTGGATTTCAACTTCGCCACAAGAGGGTTGAAATATTTTATTTCCAAATAAAAGATGCTATCTAGCTCACCTTCAAACTTAATTGACTTGTTTTAAGAACTGAACACACAGTGAGTGTGTGGACAGAGTTTAAGAAATTCAAAAAGCCATAAATTCATCGATACTTGAGTGAAATCGGGGAGTGTCAATATTTTGTCTTTGACTCAAATTCAATTTTAACTACACAAACAAATAATTTTTCTAAAGTTATTTCTTTAAAAAAAAAACTTTATGATTCGATTATGTATATTTTATTTCATATATTACCTCACATTTGTTTTAACTTAATGGGCCCATACTATTGAGCTTGAGTGAGTGACACAAAATTAAAATAAAATTTAAATACAATTTGTCACAAATAATACATTTATTATTTCAAAGCTTTTTCAAAGACAATGTTGCCATCGTTGCAACAATGGTCTCAGGTTCCAAACCCTCCCGCAAAATTTCGACCATTTTTTCACCCCCATTTTTACTTTTCACCCCCTTTACACAACTGTCCCAAAAATTATTCCACCACCATCTGCCCCAAAAAACCTTGCACTAACCCTACCCCAAAACTCTCCACCACCCTTGCTCCAAAAATCCTCATATCACCTCCACCCAGGTATGCATCACATTCAATGGTTGAATTTTCTAAGTTGCATTATGTTCCAACTTTTAGAACCAAATTTTATAGTTTAGAAATTGTTTTAAGGGACACTATTGGTAGCTTTTTCCAAGTTCGGAAAATTAATAGTGAAACTCATTTTAAATGATGTCATTATTAATGAATTCACTGAACTTGTATGATCCTTACAAACACCAAGTTGGAGGTGGAGTACTCAATGTATATAAAAACACTCCATATCAAAGATGACATGAGATAAGAAGCTTTCTCGATGGATTCATGCGAACTATTATATTTCTGATAAAATCTGGTAGTAAAACAAAGGTCATGAAGCTTTTAAAATCAGGAATCAATACAAACAGGTTGTAACGATATCATAATATCACCTATATAAACCATTAATATCATATGACATCTAATACTAAATAATTAAAATAACTTGTAAAAAAACGAAATTAAAAAATGGAATAATAATAAATATGAAGGAAAGAACCAATATTAAATGATGAAGGGAAGCGACAGCTGTCACCTGCAGTTAAAAGTGTACGTGTCATTTACAATAGAACCAGGATTTCTATAACCTTGGAGAAACACATGGGCTACATAAAAAAAGAACGTCGATAACGGAATCTTAGGGGAACGTAGAGGTTTTTATAAAAAAAGAGAGATCGAAGGGAAAGCCAGCGTCATAACAGTACACCAAGTAGAAAGTTCTAACGGTGCTTCAAAAACACAAAAAACGAAAAGGAGAAAATAGGTCGACCAATCGAATACGATCACACGCTTAAAAAACCAACGGGCAGATTTAAAACGACCACTAAGAAGCGAAAAAGACACATGTTGAGAAAGTTAGGGAAATTTAAACGAATCAGCGAACAGGGCGCAAAACTCGTGTTCCGAAGAAGGGAGAGAGTTCTACAGGGACCAGGGTTTCGAAAAAAGAAAGAGTCTTGGAAGGGAAGTCGAGAAGGAAGGTTCTGGGGACAGAGAGTCTGCTCTGTGGTCCAGAAAGTTTGATCAACGCTGAAGAAAGAGACAAGACGTCTCTGAATTAATTTTAAAAAGTTTAATAATTTTGATTAAAGTAAAGTAAAAGAAAAGAAGAAATAGTTAACAGTAAAATTGCAGATTAGAAGTTTTGTGGAGTTTCAAGTCAGATAAAGAAAAGGAGTTCGATCGACCAGTGCCAAGGTATTACCATCATCGCAGAGAAGGAAGCTGGAAATTGGATCAACCGAGAGCACAAGAGAAAGGATTAATAAAAGAATAATGTGTGCCGAGCAGTATGGTGGTTTAAAAGAGTCAATTATAGTCTTGTGTAGTGAAATGTGCAAATCGTCCGATTATAGGGATCAACATTGATAAGTACAAAAATTTGTTAATTATTTTAAATTCATCATAAAAATTTCACTTTCAATTGAGCCATTAAAAGAACCTATTGACCCGAGATAAGAGATTGTGTTTTGTTAAATAAATTTAAAACTGAGTTAGCCTATAAAAAAAATAATAATTTAAATGTTAAAGTAAAATTAATTGGTAAAGGAAAGTATAATACAATTTTTAAAAAGAAGTTAATAATTATTTGAATAATCAAGTAAAAGTTAAATGTTAAAAATAAAGTAAATTCATATTATAATTGTAGAATCGTTTCATAAAATCATACCAATTTGAGTCAAGATTGAGATAAATTTGTTGTGTAAATATTCAAGGAAAAGACAAACAAAAGGCCTTGAATATTCTTAGAATAGGGAATTAGAAGTTAAAGAACCAAATTGTAATAAATAAATTAATATAAGGAATGTTTGATGAATGAATGAAGAGGTTAAGTAAGATTCGAATAATTTGATGTACATGTCCCATTATTCTCGATTCATGTTAAAATAAACTGAAAGATTTTATAAAAGGTAAATGTTGTTATTAAATGAGTATTAATTAATTAAAATAAAAAGAAAGGAGAGTTGGATTTGTTATAAGGTGATCATAAATTTGCATTTCAAAATAGAATTAAGGAATATACCAGGAAATTAAAACATAAAACCCACAAGAATTGATTCAATACTGTCTGGATCCAGATATAAAAAGGAGAAAAGAAAAGTAACAACTCAGTCTCTTACAAAACACTTTAGGATACAAGAAATAAAATAGAGCAAAAATAGATATCTTTTCTTTAAAAATTTGGGTTTCTTCATTAACATCTAAAAAAAAATGTTAATATCTGCAACGCATACAAGTGTAGAGTGGATACAGTATGAACAGATATCTGCATTGACCATTGACTCACTAGTTGAGTTTGTTATCCCAGGACAAGGAGATAAGTTTATCAATTTATCACATGGAAAAAATTTAACAGAAACAGATAAGATTGGACAAGTAAATGATTTTCTACACACATTGATAGGACATTTGAACTCTATTTAAACCAGAAACCAATTTCTATAACAAATAATACTTACACATTTAGAAACATTATTAAACTTTAGATCTACTGCAAAAGACTCAGACTTAACTCCTACAGTCTATGTTCTTGGATAGTGTTATGTATCCATAATAGCTCAATTTATTTGATAGAATTACACGGTTGATACAGACGAAAGCTTTAGACAGGTCCACCACACATCTTAGATGTAACATGACCTTTTTTGTCAATCAAATGTACTATTGATTTGACTAGTTAATAAATACCAAATTCTGCAGAAAGCCCTTTTCTGAATCCAAACTGATATTCTGTTAAAATTTGATATTTTCAACAAATTTTAAAACTCTATTCAGCATGTTTTTCAAATACTTTAGATATTACTGGGTATGTCTATTGGGCGGTAATTAGTTTGAGGCAAAGCCTCTTCAAATGATTTATTAAACACTTCCATAAAGGTGTCAAAATCCTTGATTAGGTCTGACTGAGGAAAACTTATAATTTGTTCAAATTTTCTAGAATTGAATTAACATATTTAATATTTTCTTCAGTGAATAACTTTAAATAAGGTTTAGGGCATTTTTTTAAAATCTCTATATTTGAATTAAAAGTGCTTTGTCATCAGGCTGGTACAATATTTGTAAAGCTATTGTCAATACAAGTTACAGATTTACCAGTTATTCTGATAGGGGTATCAAAGTTAGAAAAAAGGTTATAAGATACCAAAAGATTAAGTTATTTGTCTTTCCCTTTACTGTTGCACAAATCTACATTAAAATCATCTATAAGCACAAGGTTAATATTTCATCCAATTTTTCAAGAAATCTTTTAAATTCACTATTTGGAGTTCTATAAATACATAAGTATGAAAGAGTTCATAAATCATCCATGATCAGTTCAGCTGCCGAAAATTGAAAAACAGATTCTATACTGAAAATATTTAAGGTATAAACAGATTCAGCTTCAACACAGATTTTTACTAGGATAGCAACTCCACCTCCAGACTTATTTTTCTGAGAAAAACAAGCATGTATTTGTAAGTATACATTCATTAAACATTGTTGTCCATGTCTCTGTAACATATGGGCTCTTAGTATTTATTTAATCTTTCCATAAGTACATTGAATTCCCCAATTTTATTAAATGAACTACAAATATTATAAGCAAGTATATAGATACTAGATTTGTCCTCCCTTATCCGAGACCCAGCTAACTCCTCTGCCCCCTTTAGAACAACAGATTTTTCCCCTCTCTCCTTTCAAACAAATAAATAAAACTTACTGAATACTGAGAGTAAATTCAGTCAGAGAGAGGTTTCTGGCTGAATACATGTAGCTAGTTCATATGTTTACCCCCCCCCCCCCCCGATTTCTTAAAGTGCAAGCCATGTCCTATAATCCTGTCTCAAAACTTACTTATTAACATCACACATTTTGGATTACCAGTGACAGATTATCATTTGGTTAAACTACAGAACTTACAACATAGTTTGGACCCAACAACTCAGACAGGAGCTGTGACATCCCTCTTCCATGACTGTCTGAAAGTAAAAGAACCCTTCTGTGCTTTGTTTACATAACTGATGATCTTGGTTTCAAGTATATACAAATTCTAATTTAGACTTTTCTGTCTTCTACATCTCTGCTCAGTGCCATATCGATTTTTTGAAAGTGAATTGAAATTTATTATAATTTTACTAATAATTGAATTATATTATCTGATTGTGTATCTGCAAGAATAAATAAGGCATCAACAAAGCAATTCTCAATTTTCAAGTTAAAATCAAGACACTGAAACAAGTTCAATTTGGAAATATTTATTATGTTCATTATTAACTGGTGTACTGGGCAAAGATCTACTCAAAACAAAATTTTCTGCATTTTTTGGTGAAGAAATACTCTGTATTTTGATTTTGAGAATATAATATTCTAACATTAATTCATTATTTCTTGCTTTCACTATAAGAAGCATTTTCTGTAGATATTTCATTTCTTTTTAATTACACAGCTGATTTAACAATACTCCTTTATTATTATGTAACAACAAATCTTGCAATTTAGAAATTTCTCTTGAAAAAAACATTACACTATTATGAAAGTAAAGATGTTGAAATAAAACCTTGAATGAAGCACATTTATTGAGCGAATGCTAAGAGTTCAGAAACAGCAACACAACCCTTCTGAACAACCCTAGGAATATTACCTAGTAAGTTGGCCAGCATACCTCTGACCCTAGACCAACTTTAAGCATGACAATTTCCCAATTTATTATTTTTTCAAAGAAGATCAGTACTACCTCATGTAGCATTTTGTATATTTACCTTTTAAATACCCTACCTCAGTAAAGAAAGGATGCCATAAAATTTCAATAGCAACTTTGTGAATAGAACAACTGATATTACAGCAATTTTCAGTCCAACACAATAGCCAAATAATATGAAGTATGTATTGGTATAATCTATTAGACAATTTGCCTCCAATTAAGTTGCTCATGTTTCTGATCTCTCTTTAGAAAAAATTCTAGAGAAGAGAAAATAAAGTTATCAAATACTCTGAAGAGAAAGAAAACAGTGTGGATAAAATTAAATTGACACAATTAAAGAACATACTACAGAAAAAAAAAAATAATTAGAAGTAATTAGTAAAAAGCAGACTTTATAATCCAAGCATAATTGAAGAAGCGAGATGACAAGCTCAATGTTAGCATTTACGAGTACTTCTTTGCTTCTTTTTCAGTCACATTAACTGTACCTTTTATCATTACTAAAATAAAACGGACTAGTTATTCTAGTAATAATAATAAGATTAACTGACAAGAGATTTCAAAACTTACAGGTAATTAGGAAGTTAAAATACAAATTTGTGTTAAATGAATGTCTTTTATTCCCAATTTTTATGTGAACTACCTCATTTTCTGCTAAGTTCCTTTTATTTGCAAACCTAAAACTGGTAGTATTAATAATTTCTTGAACTCAACTCTCATAAAAGAAACATTAAAATTCTTGGATTTCATTCATTGAGTTGCAAAGCATACTTAAACGGTTTACAATGAAACAAGCAAATACAGCATATCAGTGCTTCTCTAATCAAAGATACGTTTATATAAAAAGTAAACTAAATCTTACAAGTTAATTAATATATAGAAATTGTAAAATAAATATAAAAATGATATGTAAAAAAAAATTGTAAGAATTTTTTAAAACAGCATTAGCCCCCTCCCCCCAAAGACCATTAAATTATATATGTTTAACTACAAACATGTGTTTGCAGTTGCTAAAAATAAAATCTCTGGGTAATTTAAAATAATATAAATTAAAAAGTAATACAGCACCTTACTTTTGGAAATTGGAAAATGAATTAAAACATAGGCTACACATTGCAACAATTCTAATATATGACATGTAATACAAACCTGATAAAAAAAAAATGGAATATAAATAATTTGTAAGACATTTGTATTAAAAGACTAGTAAATGCATACATTTTTAACAAATGGAAAACTGATTTTTATATTATTAATACTACAAGTTTTCTTTTTAACCCCAGAAAGCAAATCTTTTTTCTTAATACATTCCAAGTTTTAGAACTATTTTTTTGTAAATGCTAGTACATCCATAATAGTCTCTGGTTGATTAAATTTTTGTTAGACCTAAAAACATTAAGAGCTCAACATTTCCCTTTTTGCTCATGGTATTTATTTGGATTTGGCTACTAATTAATTCAAGCAATACCCAACTCCAAAAATGACAGTTTGGTGACAATTAAGCTGACAATTCGTCAGTTTAAAATTCAAAAATGTTAAAAATCGAACACATGAATAATCTTTTACAACTATATCCACTGTTTTACAGCACAAAACCAGAATAATTACGACATTAATGAGACATCAATATAGATTTAAAATTGTCTTTAGAGTTTATACAAAATAAGGTTATAGCAAAAACTATTTAAGAAAGATTAGTAAAAGTAAATGTCAATATGACAAATCATCTACTTTAAAAATCCCTATATATGATTGAGTACTAGTTTAAACTTTTATCTAACGTTATGTTTCTTACAAATTTTGGATACATCAACTTTCTAGGGTTAAACAAGATTTATAACATTTTAAATGTATTTTATTCAACATAAAATAAACGTACAGGATCAAACACAAGGGAAGATTGAAGAAAGAATTTTACTTCTTTACCCATAACTTATATATATAGTTTATAGTATTTGTTTGAAATGTATTGCACAAGACACAACTTCTAAGCAAAGCGTAAAAAAAGCATGCTGCCGCTAATACCAGTCATCTATTATTACAATATTAACAGACGACTTTATTGTACATAATTTATATTTAAATATGTAACTAACACTCCTCACACATTAACGGTAAGTGATACAATACAGTAAAACCATGTTTCGAAATATTTTATATACTACATAGGAGTTCGTAACAGAAAACAAATACAATAGGTCAAAATTTTATCTTATATCTATATATAATTTAAAAGGAATACAGTATAGTCTATTTAAATAAATGTATACTACAAAAGTGTCTGTCCTTTCTTCAAACTTCACAGTGCTATGAAATGATTAGATGTTTAGGCTTCCAGTTCAAGGCTAAGGCCATATTTATGTCCACCTTCGTTAAAGCTCTTGCCATCGATCAAAGTTGATAAGGATAGAGTCACACCTGCAAAATGAATAACTTTAAGAATCTATTTTCAATCTATAAAAACCAACTTTTCTTTTCATTTTGTCTTTCAATAATAACCAGGTTTTATAAAAATAAATCCCAGATGAAAGAGCTTACAGGAGTTTAATCGATCGGAATTAAAAAATTTCAGTACATTTTACAAATTTTTTTTTTCCACATTCTAGAAATCTTCAGTATGTATATAGTCATATGAACCGGGAGGTAGGGTGTGGAGGGAGGATGTATGCATAAGAATTCAATTTTAACCATGAATATTATAATATTACAGAAATGATAATTTTATGATATTTATAAATTATGATTAGTTAATGTTATTTGATTACAATTCTGTACTAATATGATTTATGTTGAAATATGATATCAACATGTGTTACAAACCATGTAGGATGCAAGGGATCCAAAATAGCACTATATTTTAATAATCTGCTACAGCTCTAAAAAATGTAACTATAATAACTATTCATTAGATAAATAAACAACGAAAATAGAGTTAGATCGAATTAATGTAGATTTCCTCCGATATCATGTGGCTTGCTTTTGGCATTCAGCAATATTAGACCTATTACAGAAGAAAAAGTTTCAAATACAAGAAATTAAAAAATAGTTTTTCTATTTTCATTGTTAACATTATAACAAATTATTGGTGAACCGTATACATTTTTATTTATATTGCATGTACAATATATTGTTTACTACCTAATTGACCCTATTCTACAGTCAAAATTTAAATATTTTTTGAAAAGATTTTTGAGTGCAACTTTAATAACAAATCGCTTGGAAACTGTGAGGGGAATTTTTTGGAGTCGGTGTAGGAGCCTATAGAGCAATTAAAATCTAGGAGTAGATTAATATTGTTTTTCACATTAAAAATCTGTCGTGTTTACAGAGGTTTGAAAAAAAAAAAAATGAAAAACCTCAGTTTTCAATTAATAAATCGGAAAAGTATCCTTATTAACCCAAGAAAAACTTTTTACAGTTATCGTCAATTTGAGATTAAAGTTACAATTTATTTTATTCCCTTAATCTATTTATAACAGGTCAAGTTAGGTAATGTGTGTGTGTGTGTGTGTGTGTGTGTGTGTGTGTGTGTGTGTGTGTGTGTGTGTATATATATATATATATATATATGTTAGAATTTAATAGGACACATAGCTTATTAGAAATGAAATATTTCAAAACTATAGTGTTTTTACTGTATGTTTTCTTACTTATATGTACTATTAGGTAATACCAAGGACCATTTTCCAAGGTAAGCCTGTCTCCTGTCCATACAAAATCTAACCAAAAAAAAAATATATATATATATATATATATATATATATATATATATATATATGAGAATTGTTACACAGGTTTGATGATCTATAAAAATAATTCTTAATAATTTCTAATTGAATTTGTATCTTTCATGTAATCACAAAGAAGTTAAATGGAGCATGGTGGTGCAAAATGTAGCATGGGGAAATTTCAGCTTTGGAAATTGTAGGTTAAGTAAATAAATAGAAATACCATAATCATAATAAATTTAAAAAGTAAAGCACTGGAGAAGCTGAGGGAATATCCAATACTAAAACTTTCAAAATAGAACGCTAAATAAACACACTTGAAAGACTGGGTAAAACAGTTGAGATAGGAGGGGCGGCAGAGCAACACAGCATAAGAAAAATGACTGAGCTTGGGTTAGTGCAGTTTTTAATGTAACAATAGCAAAAAGTATAATAATTGGTCTTTAAATTTTGTCTCAAAATGTCTCATTTTATATGGTAGCATTTAACAAATAAATAAACATTATAATCATACTGATAACATGATTTTTTAAATATATTTTGAGTTGCTCCATATCTTACAAAAAAAAAGTTTTAACTGCAGTGTTGTAAGAAAAACTGTGGTTAACTTTGTAATGAATGTAACATTTTTATTTATTGTAACCCATTATTTCCCCCTTACAATTGTACATACTTTCAAAAATGATCAAGTATTTTACCTTTCAATATAACAAATAACCCATGGTAATCTTGCTCCAGTAATTATCTTGGTAGTAATTAAAAAATTCCTCTATTCTTAATAGAAGGGAAAAGTGTAAAAAAGTTAAATAAATGATACCAGTTTTGTATTTGATGTTAAAGATTGTTGACATCTCTGTCAATATGCTACCCCCCCCCTTCTGCCCCCTTGGACTTCTCATACCTGTGAGAAAGATAAGGTCACTTTCTGCATATTATTTGTTTTCTCAAATTCTTTCCCAAAAAGTAATGATACAGCATGTTTGTTTAGATGTTTCAAAATGAACAATTTCCCTCAAATAATATAGAAGAGTAATTGAAGAACCAAATATCTTGTTCAATTTGAAGTTTACAATTATTAATTGTCTTATTAGACTGATTTCATTCAATAAATACCTTTTCGAGTTGTGCTACTCACAGACCTTGTTTCTTTTTAGTGATGTACATTTCACCTATTATTCAGACATTGTCAAACCAGATTCTATTATTTTACTCATGCATAATAAATATAACGTTAAATAGGAATAATGACCAGATGCTCCCCCCCTCCATGTCTACCATAGGAAGTGTTCTTCTTCTACTATAGTTATTGTAATTCAAATTTTAATATAAAACTACATAAAATATAATTAATGCTTTAAAATATTTTTGTAATAAACAATTTCAATTAAATTACATAATTCATGAGTTTTAAAATATTTTTCATAAAATCACGTCTGTTTTGAATAGATACACAATTTAAAAAGATAAAGTTGTCGACTAATAAGAATGAAGATGCGATTTTTTTCTTCTTAATTTTGTATGATAAATAACTTTTTTTTCAAAAATACAATAGGAAAAGTTTAAAGTCATAAGTTGTTATCAGTTTTTACTTTCTTTCATTTTTCCTATCTGGCTTCAATTGACCAATTCTGTTCTCTTCCTACCCTGAAGCCATTAGAATATTCGAGAGATTCAGTCATAGGTGTTTATTTCATGTTCTTTACATGAAAGGGGATACAAGAGCCTAAAGTTTTGACACACAGACTTTCAGTTCGTATGAATGGAAAAATCATATTATCTCAATATTTTTTCTGAGAACTCGATTATTGCAGGTAAAATAATTAATCTTAATGCATTAATTAATACAGGTATTTTACTTGGTAGTATAAAACAATTATGTATATTTTTATATACTTTTTTATTTGTAGGTTACACAACACTAATATATATATATATATATATATATATATATATATATATATATATATATATATATATATATATAGTGTTGTGTACCAAGAACCAATACTTTCCAAGGTAAGCCCATACAAAATCTAATCTATATATTTATATAGTAGTTTTCTATGTTTTTAAGTCAAATATGCTAGTCTTTCCGTCGAAAATAATGTTCATCAATTAAGAATTGACTTACTGGACGTAATTTAGTGTGGCAATAGATCTCATGTTGTTATTTGTTGACTATGATTAGATCCAAGAATGTCACATTTCCCTCTTTCAATCAGACGCAAAAGGACTCTAATCGGTGCTTATACCACTGGAAAATCATATCGGTACTTACGAACATTAGCGATGACATGATTAGAACACTAAGATGTTTAAATAGGGATAGTCAGTGCAGTGATACACTTCCTGTTGTTGATATCTGTAGACTAGGATAAAACTAACAATCCATAGTCGCAAAAGTATCATTCTTCCATTATTCAATAAGACAAATAATAAATCAACATAAGATGGATGTAGGAGGGCGCCAGTTTACTAGTCGAGGGTTTCAAATTAATATGCTTTCATATAATCTGACAAAAGAAAAACCGTATAAAAACAGAATAAAATATAATTGTTTTTTCAAGGACAGCTTCAAAAATCCCTGCTTTTCCAAGAATTCCTGGTCGCTGGACATACTTTTTATACATACCTACCTAACAGAGGATGAACATAAGTATACATATATTTAGTATAAAATGAGCGACACTTCAAATTTCAAACATCAAATGAAATAAAACATTATTTTCCACAATAAAGTGTTTTCTTTCATTTGGTGATTATAGTTTGGGTTTAATATTAATAACTACCCAAAATAAAATGTATATATCTCAGAGTTAAAAATACTGTAGTTCTTAAAACCCTGGAATTGGTATTAACTTTTGCCGTAACATGGTCCCCTCTTTCGCGAAACTGCCTACTAATTCTAAATAACACATCATTAAATATCTCTATTAAACTGTTGGGCTATTGCTCTGTGCATTTAGATACAAATCTAATTCACTTATCATTTAGCCCATTAATTTTGCTCCACTATAAAGCCAACTTTTATTTTTTTTTTAAATAAAAGCTAAGTGGAAGTAAAGCACTTAATATTAAGTCCATGATTAACTTAATATTGTTTGATATTGCTAACTCTCTAAAAAAAAAAAATGTATAGAATTGCTTAAAACAAATTTTCCAGCCATTATTCCTCTATATTAATAAGTTCATTATCTTCCAATAAAAACATTTATCTGTTTGTAAAAAATTACAAAATAATATTTCAATTAAACTGTAAGGCTATTGCTCTGTGCATTTAGATATAAATCTAATTCACTTATCATTTAGCCTATTAAATTTTCCCCTTCTGAATCTTTTATAAATACTTATTAAAATTTTATAAATAATAAAATATATATAATTGCTAGAAATATAGTGGTCAACCATTATATTAATAACATACAATCTGGTGTTGAACATATACCAGTTACTTCTTACTAAATATTAAGAATTAATCACTAAATATGTATAGCCTATTCAATTGTTAGGTTATTGCTCTGTGCATTTATATATAAATCTAATTCACTTCTCATTTAGCCTATTTATTTTGCCCATCTAAAACCAACTTTTATAAATAATAAAAGGGATACGGAAAATAAACGTATAAATACCTCTACCATGTTTAATATTTATAATTAACCAAAAATTGTATAGAACTGCTTAAAAGATAATTCTCTAAACTTCATATCTCTATATTAAAAAAACTCACAATATTGGAAAATGATAAAATTATTACCATGTAAAACTAACCATGAGTTTTACCATCTAAAATATAAAGAACTAAAAATTAAATATGTCTACAACTACTGGGCTATTTCTTTGTACGTTAGATCAAATTTAACTCACTTATCAATTAGCCTATTAGTTATGTTTTTCAAAATAGATATTTTATAAATAATAAAAAGCCACATGGATGTATAGGATCTATTAATAACTTAATTTTGTTTAATATTAGTACCTAACAACAAAATAAATTTCAGCTAAAAAAGATCTCAACCATTATTCCTCTATATCAATAGCTCACTATATACTGTTGGAAAACAGATGAGTTACTGCCTACTAAATGTAAAGAACTACAAATTAAATATTTCAATTTAACTGTTAGGCTATTGCTCTGTGCATCAAATCAAGATAAAATCTAATTCACTTATCATCTAGCCTATTAATTTTGCCCTTCTACATACAACTTTTATAAATAGTAAAAGTTATTTTAAGTAAAGGGCATAATAGTTATTTGTGTATTAAAAGGAGAAAAGTGATACTTTGTCATCCTGAGAGAGAAAGTTGACACTCGAGATGGAGCCGAGGGTGGAAATTATCTTGAGGGTTACAAGGAGTTTTTCTCCTGTAATACACACTAAATTTTCTCCCACCTGCAGTTCTGTTAAATAAGTACACAATATAATATAAACATTTTAGTGAAATGACAAAATTAGGTTCAATGGCTTTAATTAACAAATCCTATTGTGGTTACTAATTTATTGTGTATCCTACTTTTGTACATAATTATGGATAAGTAGTTTTCACTATCCATTATTCAGTTATTGTTAACACTTTCTATCATACTATGTACGCCATCAGCTATCATAGAAATATTGCTGCCGCGTACATAGTACAACGGCCTATTTATATCTATATAGTTTTCCTTAGTATATATATTTTTACATCAGTAAACAGTCTTTATTTTCATCACTTTAAGAGCCACATATAGTTTATACAATCTTTTTTTTATCATTGAACCATCTCTATGCATTAGAATGCATTATCTTTCTCCCTTCATACCACATGATAGATGACAGCAGCATCCACTGAGAATGGTTTCTTTGCATTTTATTGTGAAAATTACAATTAAAATGTAATTAAATTGCACTTTTTTATGAGCAGTGTTCACGCGCATCCCAGTGAAACCTTATAAGCGACACGTGTGATATAAGCTAGATTTATTCAGTTTATAATATATCGTTATTATACTTTTAGAATATTTAGATTACTTGATGTTGGCAACACTTGTAAGTAACGTATCAAATAAACAGATGACTTCTGTGTTCTGATTAGGTTATAAACATTTGTTTTGTTTACTGTTTTAGTGAATACTTACGTTGTGCTGTGTTTCTTTTGAGTTTTTCCACTATGAATAAGGAAATTACGGATAATTTACTATTTTTGTTAAATAATCTTATAGACTAATCTTTCCAAGTTCTACATAAAAAAATTAAACCTATTTTAAATATTAAATGAATTTAAAAATTAAACTTGTATATTGCACTGAATCACATCGATTTTCTCGGTTCAAACCACCATGCTTCATAAAAAAATAATAAATTCTACTGTACATAAAAATATGAGTTTTGTTGTAAACAAAAATGTTTTTGTCTAGAGAATTTAAAAGGGTTATCAAGTTTAAAAAATAATTTGTAACTATAAAAAACCATCTACTTTTGTTTTTTATTTTTTTTTCAAAAAATGTTATCAAATAAAAAATATAGAAAATCGTTTTTGTACGTTAACTTATATTTGTTACAGAGAGAATTTAATTTAGAATAAAATGGTGAAAACAGAACTAAAATCACAATTACGAATCAAAAGTTATTTATATTTTTCTAATAAAGTACAAAAACAGCCATTTTAATTGCTAGATTAGGATCAAGCAAAGTTTCCGAAAAAGGCTAGGCCAATGGGTTAAGGGTTAATAATAATGAAATTGTCAATACAAACATTTTTAGCACTGAAACACTGATTGCCCAATTAATTTTATTACAACCAGGACTCCAGTAAAATCTCTTTTAATTTCTAACACTGATCTATAATTAAAAAAATCGAACCCTATTTTTATTTTATACATAATTAATTTAAGTTTCCGCGTCATTGGTTACCCGATTAGGTTTTTTATTTTGCAAACTCACTCATTTATTTTTCAAAATGTGCTTTAAAGTGAATGTGTATAGTTATGTACTCAATTATTTTTAATTTAAGGCTTTTACCATCTCGAAGTGGAACACATATTAGTTGTGTAATAAACAAAAAATTTGGATTATATTATCTTCTTTTTTCACATATGTTATGTATTCATTTGAAATATAAGTAGTGGAACCTAATTTTTATCTGATTACCAATATTACTAAAGCCATTTAATGAAAATATAATGCGACATTAACCCAGCATATTAATTATAACAGTACTACTATAACACAACCTAATAGTTATTATTACGTTTCTACACATATGACAGCTAGATAGAACCGAAGAGGAATGAGAAATTTGTTTCTTCTTACAGCAAAAGTTATTTCCAAAAATTAAATTTGACTCACGAAAATTATATGTTTCTCTGTATTTTAAATAGTGATACAGGTTGAATATCAATTTTAATTGGAAGATTTAAAAGTTCAAAATTGTGACCATTAATAAAAATGATTTTTGGCCAATTTCAATGAAAATCAGATTCCCCACACTTTTGGATCACTAAATAATTATAATATAAATAAAACTAAACTAAACTCCATCGCACAATACCACACGAAGAGCCTACATCTGCTATAGACATCACGTCAGTTGGATAACGTGTGTTTAGCACATTGAAATTTCCATTGCCGTAGTTTTAAATTGCTTAACAAAAATTTGCTACTAACTGTAGCTTCCGCATTTTCCTCATGATGCTCGGTCAACAAAGTAATTGTTTGAGCCCACACAGGGATTGAATCCAAAATCTCTCTCATGAAGCGAAATGACTAACCAATAGACCAGCTGGGAACTCTAATATATCCATTAGTTTATACCTATTATTATAAAAAATATTTTTTCTGTCAAAATACGAGCAAACAGAATTGTATAACAAAATATTGATAGTAAATGTAACATAAAATGACATATTGTTTTAAAATGAAATAATTCAATAAACTGTACTAACCATCGCGCACTTTCTGTGAGTAACTGAGACCAATTTGACTGGCATTGTTTACTTTGGCTCTGACAGATGCATCAGAATCAAGATTATACTTGCAACCAATACCAAACCGAGTGTCATTATTTCCAGCTGACCAGGCAAGTTGAATAGCAGTTTCTAGTTTAGGATTAACTTTCTGGTAAACTGTACCTCCAAATTCAAGTCCATTGTCTCTGTATAAAATAAAACATTATTATTATTATTGTTGCGAATGAAGCCGACTTACTCCCAGATTCAACTATTACATTTAATAAATGAGAATATTTCTGCTGTGTTTTGCAGCTCATCAGGTTTATTCTCATTTGTTAAATTTGTGTAATAATCATTGATGCAGTAAAAATGTTATTAACTTGGAAAAAACCTCCTTTTATAAGATTGTATGTGATATTCTTAATAAGTTATGTGAACAACAAAACATGTATTTTCTGAAATCAGAGGTTTCAAATGAAATGATTTGTTCATATTTAAAGTTTCATATTACTTTTTCATACATAGAAATTCGTAGTATAAAGTTTGCACAAAATGATATTTGAAATAATAACTATCTGTTATCCATGCAGTGCTCTTAGTTTAAAAACAAGTACACCAATTCTGGTTTTAAAGTTATTTGATGATAGGTTGTTCATATTATTGACATTGTTTAAGCGGACAATTGTGTATATAAAAAACCCAGAACTACAGTTACACCTGAGCATTCTTAGAACGAAGACTAGATATAAATATGATTAGAAAAACCTAAAGATGATGAGTGCTGGCTGTCGTGACAACATGGTCTTTGCCTTTCGTGTAGTGTAATTCCGTTGATTGCGGTTTTCCCAATTACGATTGTATTCACTCTTTAACCCTCCAACTGGTGATCGACCCCTTTTTGCCTTAAAAGTGGTCACTTCATTAGTCACGGCTCAATTCACCAACTAAAAAACACGTATTTTGCCATTCAACGTTACGCCCACTTAAAATTGTCCCATCGCAATAAATATAATACCGTTGGAAAGCTAATGTTCCGTAGATGAATATCATGCAAAAAAATTACCACAAAACGTTATAAATAATATTCCAAAAATTGGCGAAGTTCGCATATTTTTGATGCAAAACGTCCAAGTTTTACGTTAACAAGTTTTAAACAAAACATTCGTCTCGTTTGTCAATTATTCCTATTTCGAAATTTCAATCTGTCACATCTGACATACACTGCTTGATAGATCGCGTCTTTCTCTTCAAAACCGTGTTTTTCAAATATTTCCAACTAGTATAGTTTTTATTATATAAAAATTAAACCAAATCAAGAATTTTAACGCTATTTTACACGCTAAAAATTACATTTTTTGCAATTCAACTTTTATCCTAGTAGATATTATATTATCGAAATGTATTCTATACCATTGAAAAGGTAATTTTTCAATCTTTCATAACCAGGTTTAGAAAAATTAAACTTGCGTAAAATTGTAATACAAGATTTGACTGAAGTTGAGGTTCATAACGCTAGGCTGCGACAATTTGCCGCGGCAAGTTTTTATCACCTATATGTTCATATATTTTTTCGAAATGGTAAAACTTGTCCAAATGTTACAAGTTGACAATATTATATAGTATTTTTCTTCCTCTTTCGAACTATGAAGACGAAATCATCCTAAGTTATATAGTTTACAAGTTGTATACAGTCTACGATGTAGTTTACTGAATATTTTGATCCTTCTCTTTACTTGGAGTATTTAGACGCTATTCCATATTTCTACATTGACGTCATAGATTTTACTGTTTTATTTTACATCATTCCAAAGATGAGGTTTCAATCTTTAATTTTGTGTATGTTACAAACTTGTGCATTGATAATAAAGGTTTTGTTTGAGCCCGGAACATACGAAATGGTGTGATGAAAATACTATAACAAAACACTTAGCGCTGTAACAGTTTGGGAATACATATCTATTTTATTTTGAAGGTTTGTTTATACTAATTGTATATATTTTGTATACAAGTTACAATATATGTGTTTTTATATCTAAAGATTATGTTTTTAGTGAATTTCTAGTTTGTGAAAGGTTTATATTTGTCATAACCTAAAAGGAAAATGGTAAGTCTAGGCTATATGCAAATTGTCTTATATTTAGTGTTTTATATGAGTATACAAGTGAATATGTGTGTTATTCTTTGTAAAGTATATTGTCTTAGTAAAATCTAATGATTTTGTCTTAGGCCTAGCTTTAGGAAGTTACTAATTACGCCTAAATGTCAAGAGTTCAAACCTAACCTCAAGCGTCAGAATACAAATTTTTGAAAAATCGTCATTTTTATTTAGGAAATGTAACATATTATTTTTTTTCCCCTAAATATATTCACAAATATATTAGAAATCTCAACAAATGGTCGAAAAAATTGCAAAAAATGTATTAGTATGTTTTTGATCACCATTTCTATGAAATTTCTGCTCTGTTACTCTTAGATTTTTTGGTATTTGACCAAAAAACTCCAAATTTGATACATCTAACTTTTTTTTCATTACACACCTACATTCTATGCACCTTTCTGGACATAATGATATATAGAAGTTCTGTATAAAATATATTTTACTATTTTTAATGTTTTTTTTTAAAAATAAAGAGAAAATTCAGTTTTTACGTAAAATATTTTTTTACATTTATAAAATGTAACAAATTTATATATATTTTTTCCTAAATATATTCACAAATAATACACAAAAATTGTGTATATCTTAGAAATAGGTAGTAAGCTATTGATTTTGGGTGATACAGGTATTTCTGAAAATTAGTTAATATCATTTTTGACATCTAACATACTTACTCCAAAACCGTTTCAAAAATTTATTTTTTTATTACATAGATAAATTCTATGCATCTTTCTGAGAAAAATGATATATTATAAGTTAGGTTTTGTATACAAATAATATATTTTATTAATTTTTAAACGAACGAAGAATTTTTAAGGCACATTAACATGCACCAGCTGGAGGGTTAAGTTTTTTTGACTACTGCGTTAATTTTTTATTAGATTACCAGTTTTAGTATCTAACATGGTCCCGCTAAGCTAACGTTGGAGTTTTTCACTTTTTTTCATGTTCTAGGTTTATTACTTAATAACAAGAGTTGTATTATACTCTCAAAACATTCACGTAATCGTTATTTTATATACATAAATGATGGTGACTGTCTCCTTAAACTACATCAAATAATAAATCAACAAAGTTTGATCAAATTTGATATATGGACATATTTGGTTAATGATTTTGATCAAATTTAAATCCCAAGGATTCAAAGGAATCGTATCTATAAAAAAAAAAGCTGGTTTGAAAATTATAGGCTGAAAAATGAAAATAAACCAATAATAGTTTTTATGAAAGTCAAATACTGTAAAAATGAAGCACAGACGACTTCTACAAAATATGTATAAATAAAAAAATAAAAAATTGGAAGTAAATTGGAAAAAACTAATAATGAACTCTGACTGATGGCACGAGTCTTTTGACTTTGTGATCGCAAATTCCTAAAACCAGTATTTTTTGGGGAGATTGGTACGTATTACAATATATTGGCTAAGATTTAATTTCGTGTGAGAGTGCATTACATATTAGCTCACCATTTATTTAATTACGGATGATGAAGCGATAATAAATAATTAAATAACAAATAATGGAACATAAAAGTTGAACACAAATATATTATACATACACATTTGTGTGAATGATGAAATCACCAGTAGAGTAGCCAAGAGCAAAGCTGTTTGCTGTAATTTTAGATTTTTGTGCATCGAACTTGGTATTATAACCTGCCAACCAACCTGTAAACCACATTATTAGATTTAATAATAACCTTATATCCATCATTTATATGAAATATTAGGAGACAGGATCAGGAATGGAAACAAACTACTTCCTAGCTTTTGGATTGCTTTTAAAGTATTCAAAACTATTGGAGAATAAATTTAAATCAGGAAAAATAACTATAATTTTTGAGATCGGATAAGGTATTCAAAAAATGTTGGGATAAATTTGGATCAGAGACAAATATCTCTTAAAAATTTTCAGTAAAGTGTCAGGATAGAAATGTAGTTGTTTTTAACATATTGGAAGTTATTATATTCTAATCAGGATGGGACCATAACATATTTCTTCAAGAGTAATTTGAATTTGACTAACTATTTTATATGTCACATTAAGCCTATATTACTGAATAATACATTAAATATAACAGCAAAGGCTATTACATCAGCAGTTCATAAACTCTTTTTCTTTAAACACTGTCACAATTACGTTCTTTTGATTATGCCTCATTTTATATCTGTTGTCAACCACCTTATAAAATTTAAACTTAAAGTTCACCAGTAATCATGTATTTCTTAGGAATGATACAATTATATTAACGATGAATAGCAAACAAAAATCAATAATCAGCAATTCATAGTAGTTTTTCCAATTGAAATTTAAAGATTTTACCGTAAATTAAAGGAAGCTACTCGACTACTGAATTAGAAAATTATTTAACACTTTATTGAATTTCAATATTTACAAAAAATGTAATAAAAATAAATAGGCTATATGACTATAACGTCACAAATTCCATCATAAAAAGTTAGCCTAAAATAAACGACACCAAAACAAAGCAAAGTTCAATGACCCACAAAGCCAACCAAGAAACCGACACTAAAATATCAGCTGATAGGCCTAAACAATTTACGAAAGTAATACACAAGGAAAAAACATCATCAATAACTAAATTAACTATGTCAAAACCAATTCACACCCCAAGAATTCACCCAAATCCATATAGAAATGGATATTATCAAATATAATTCTCAAATATAGAATAAAGCCTAGACAGAGCCTTGTAACATGAAAACCTATAACCTCACATCTAAACAAACACATTGAAACCAATTCCATAATACTATCACAAACACTACACCATAAATTAATATAAGCACTACACATATATATATATAGCCTCAGTAAACAACTATTTTTTATTTTAATCATCAGAAGATAGCATATACAATATATGAAGGTAAAACGCATTCCCTATGAACGCCATGTTTTTGTTAGTACAACTAGATCAAAGAAACGACTATCACAATCGAAATTAATAAAATCAAATAAAAATAAATAATAAGTCACAATATCTGTTAGAATAGTAAAATAATCCTTAAAGTAAATTTAAGAACATAAATAGTAACCGTAAGACCCAAATGTTATATAATTAGAATTAGAACTAGGACTACTTGAGTCATAGATATAAGTACGTCATTCTGTTGGAACGGGAAATTATACAATTAACAATAAAATCAGTAAACTCATTTAAGAATCGGCAATGTAAATATGAATAAATATTATCACGAGACCAAAGGCAAAAAAGACATAAAGTAATATCAAAATTATAATTTATTCAAGTCAGGAACATCAAATTGTACAAGGCGAAAGAATATTATTTGAGTAACCAAGGGAACGGAAGAACAGTGCATGCTGGGAACCGCGGCAACAATTCAATTCAAAAACCGAAGCCAAAAATTCATTCCAATCCAAGACTTCAGAGCCTAAAGATGAAAATTTCTATTCGTAATTTTAAAAGTGATGCCGTCAAGTTTTAGTATGTTAAAACAGTATAAACAGTGGTAAATTCAGTGCTAAATCACACAGAGAGTGGTATCCTCTGTAAATTTAAACATAATAAAGTCCAGAAACTCTTAATATTGAAAATAAACTTTAACAAATTTTACAATTCATAAGCCTATTTCAAAAAAGAACACCGATCCTAAATCTCAATTTTTCTTAACTGTAACTTCACAAAATGCGTTAAAAACAGTTTGTTCATGTCTGGTCGAGTGCCTGCCCCGAGAAAATAATAAATATTAATTACTAATATTTATAAAAGAACTTTGTAATTCTATGATAAAGATATATGTAATGAACCCAAACCTAGAGCTAGCCTGGAATAATTTAACTTTGTAATTAAAGACAATCTAACCTTGTTGTGTTATTAAAAGAACTCAAAAGCAAATATTATTAATGTTTAACAAGAAATAATTTACTAAAAGAAAATATTTATAATTTAAATGAATAAACAAATGAATTTATATAACTGAAATTATATGCATTATTGTCAACTTATTTAGTAGTAGTTGAAGACTAGTTGTAGATATTTCAAATAAATTTTTAATAAAGTAACTTCACTATTTTGGATTTTATAATAAAGATAAAATATTTTATAACATATAAGAAAAGTATTATGTTATAAATGGCGCCGCAACGATTAGGGCATGAACAAACTGAGAATTCAACAGAATGACTTAGGTTAAGTAAATATATTATATAAGTAAATTGAAATTAAATTTAAGACAACAATTTAGAAATAAGGATTCATTCAACTTTAATTATAAGATTGAACAAATTTAATAGCCTAGAATAAGATATGTATTAGAATTAAGATTAGCCTAATTTCAATTTAGTAATTTATCTATTTAAACTCAAAAACATATACCAAAATCAAAAATAATAATTTAAAATGGACGCTAACCAAGAAGAAAGTAGCAAATATAACCTTAGGCCTAAAATTAATCCCACCGGAAAAGCCAAGGAAGGGAAATTGAAAACCTTTAGAGAGACTATTGATGCCAATGACACTGAACTAAATGTTAGACCTAGCCAAATAGAGGTTATGGAGCAGAGTAGTGCTAGTAGTGTCCAAGATACAGAACCAAATGTCCCTACGTTATTAGAACAAATGACGCTGTTAATTAACAATCTACAGATTAACATCGACCATAAATTTAAACAAAATCAAAATGAATTAGAGAAGCAATTAGAGAACCAATTAGAAAATAAATTTAAACAAAATCAAAATGAATTAGAGAAGCAATTAGAGAACCAATTAGAAAATAAATTTAAACAAAATCAGGAAAAACTAGAATTAAAAATGATTCAAAATGAATCCAATTTGAAGGAAAATTTTGAAATAGTCCAGAAAGAAATTACTAATTTAAAGGAATGTTTGGCAATACAAATAGCTATAGTAGAAACTCAATTTACAGATAAATTAATTGAAATGGAACAAGCTGTGACAGAGAACAACCAAAGAATAGACAACCTAGAAAGTAGATTAGATTCCACAATCAATAGTCAGAGTTTAAATGAGTCCCTAGACCTACAGAAGGCCACAATTGAAAAGCAATTGTTACAAAATAAAAATAATGTGATCCATGAGGTAAAAGCTATGATTGCTGAACTACCGAAATCAAATATCGAAAATGCCATACCATCCCATATAAACGTAACTTGTGGAGGTAATAGTCAAGAAATCAACAATTTAACTAATCCGACACTTCCTAAATTTAACGGAAGACAGAATAATCCAAATGATTATCTGGATAGATTAACAAGATACTACGAGAGGTTAACTTGTCGACAAATCAACCAGATCAGATACAACAGAGACTGTCTATTCGACATAATCGACAACAGTTTAGAGGGTAGTGCTGCTCGGTGGTGGCAATTAATAAAAGGCGATACTACAAATTTCCAGCAATTCTGCGAAGAATTCCTATCCAAGTTTTGGAATAGGGATGTTCAAAAAGGAATTAGGCAAAAACTTGAACTCGAACAATATCGTTTAGGAGGAAAACTCACTCGAAGTGAATACTTCATTGACAGGGTGTTAACAATGAAGTCGATGACTCCCCAACCACCGGAGGAAGACATCATCGCAACCCTAGTAGAACATTTTGACCAACGCATACAGGATGCGCAAAGAGTACAAAATATAAGTACAATAAAGGAATTTGCTGACCTCCTCCAAAGAGAAGATACGGAAGAGGCAAACTCGGAAATTAGGAGACGTAATAATACAAGCCCGAGAGGAACACAAAATCCCACCAACAACAGACCATTTAGACATTACCAAACAAATACTAACTACAACCAACCACAAAAACCACCCTTTAGGAATTATCAATCCCAAAACGAGTTCAGAAAGAACAGAGAACACCCTTATAAAAGTCAAAATAGCTACAGACCCAATCAGAGGCCCACCAACGGTTATGGCCAACATTATACAAACAATTATAATCAAAACCGAAACTATAACCAGAAAACCAACTACGATAGACAACCAGAACCCATAAGGACTGAGTTCAAATACAGACAACCACAACAAGACCAAGAACGATATTATCAACAAAAAGGCCCATACCAAGAGCGAAGAGAGGTTAGGTATCCTACAAACGAGCAAAGAATGGTATGTCAAGCTATAGCAATGAATACTAAACCACCGACACTAGAGAAACCAATACAAGTGCCTCAGGAGGAATGTAACCAAGAGTTAAACTCCAACGCACTGGCCTAGACCAAACTTCGAATAACAACCAAGGCTGTACAGGCAAAAGCGAGAGATATCTGCGAGAAAAACCTGAACACTCTAAGTCAGTGCCAACAAATTTTACAAAAATCGGAACAGAGCCACAAAAAGAAACCAAATCATACTATAATGATTACAACATCTCAAACCTTTATTACGATAGAGAATTTCTATTAAATGAAGACAATGACAATAGTCCAGATCAAACCAACTGTAAGTGTCCAGAAATAACTATAAATTTAAATGGTATATCCACAAATACGTTAGTAGATACGGGTAGCAGTATATCCTGTATTTCTGATAACTGGTTCCAGGTAAACAAGAACAATTTAGGTCATTTTGAACAGTTGCCAGTGAGTAACACATTCATCACCACTGCGTTGAACAATAAATCGAAACGAATTTCACACATTGTGCTATTAAAAGCCCAAATAAAACATATCGAGTTTGATATCCAATGTATAATTGTCCCCAACCTTATTAAAGATTGCATAATGGGAATAGACGCAATACGTATGCTAAAAATGGAAATAAATTTCAAGATTAATACAATTACTATAATGAGTAAGGATAATAGAATATTAATAATGAAGTTCGATAGCGAAAGTAATGAGTCAGCAGGATGCAAAATAATAAAATACGACGACAATGAATATAGAATAAATAACAATAATCAAACTCAAAATCATAATAATAACAACAACAGTGAAATAAACGATTTAATTAAAGACAACGATAAACTCAACAAAATAGAAAAGGACCTAATAATCAACCTAATTAAACAAAGCAATATAGTATTTTCAGACAAACCTGGACGTTGCAACATGTACCAACACCATATCAGGGTAGACAATCCAGAACATTATAGAGCCCAAAGTTATCCAATACCCATAAATTTACAGGATGAAGTAGAGAGAAAATTAAATGACATGCTCGAGGACAATATAATTGAGGAATCAAACAGCCCATTTGTAAACCCTATTATAATTGTCAAGAAGAAGACTGGCGATCTCCGTATATGTCTAGACATGAGACGTATAAACGCACTGATTAACCCCGACTATGAATGTAACAGAAGCATTAATGAGCTATTAGCTAAAGCTACAAATTCCAACTGGCTGACTACATTAGATCTTACCTCTTCATACTGGCAGATTGAGCTAGAACCACAATCTAGACAGTATACAGCATTTCAATTTCGAGGCAAAGTGTATCAATATGTTGTAACCCCTTTTGGCCTATCCACTTCACAAGCTGCCCTAGTAAGAGCACTAGACCAAGTATTCAAGAACACGATAGAAAACTTTTCTTTAGTCTACATTGATGATATATGTGTTATATCACCTGATTTCAATTCACACTTACAACACTTAGAATATGTATTTAGAAAACTTGCAGATGCAAAGATGACAATAAAACTGTCTAAATCAATCTTTTGTCGAGATAGAGTTCCTTTCTTAGGGTACTATTTAACCACTACTGGTCTAGAACCAGATTCAGAAAAGATTAAATGTTTTCAAGACTTTCCATCACCCACCACTAGGAAAGAACTCAAACGGTTCCTAGGAGGTATCAACTACTACAACAAATTCGTAGACAAATATGCAAAAACTGTACAACCTTTAATGAGATTGACTTCTAAGAAAGTAAAATTTATTTGGACTTCTAATGAAGAGAAACACTTCCTAGAAATTAAAAACTTATTTCTAAAAACAAATGTATTGAACCATCCTATGCCAAACCAACCCTACTACCTACAAACAGACAGTTCAGACTTTGCGATAGGAGGACATTTATTCCAAATTGACAGCCAGAACAACAAAAGGGCTATCCTATTTATATCCAAAACATTGAAGAAATGCGAGATCAGATACACCACTACAGAAAAGGAGTTGCTAGCAGTCGTCTACTGCATACAAAAAGTCAGACATTACATTTTAAACGCAAAATTAACGATCATTACTGATCATAAAGCATTGACATTTTTGAAAACATGCAAATTGTTAAATGGTAGATTAACTAGATGGATACTTGCATTACAAGATCACCAATTTGAAATTGTACATTGTAAAGGAGTGGATAACACAATAGCTGACCTACTCAGCAGAGTCAGAACAGATGAGAATCAACAGAACTCATTGACAACCACACCAGAATTAATAGTCGCAAATTTAGAAAGAGAACACAATTTAGAACTTTTAGAAAACCTTCGAAATTTAATACAATTACAATAAAACGATCCAACTCTCAAACAGATATATCTCCAAATTAAAAATTCAAACACTACAGAACATAATAGATTTAGAATAAATGACGACATACTATACCAGAAGCATCACAACAATTGGTTAATTACAATACCCCAATCACTTGTCAATACTTTAATCTCAGAATGCCATAAATTTTATCTACACTGTGGAGCAAGGAAATGCCTGCAAATTTTACAAAAGGATTTCATATTTAAAGATATGGCTAGGAAAATTAGACAATTAATAGGAACCTGCGACACCTGCCAAAAATGCAAACACAGTAACCATCCTCTCTATGGAGAGACTAGTGGAGTCAAATCTGAAGGAAAAGGAGATCTAATCGCAATCGATTTGATTGGTCCTTTACCAAAAAGTCGAGGTGGTGTCCAATATATCTTCATCATTCTGGATACATTCACAAAATTTGTCCAATTATACAATCTAAAGAGAGCCACATCACAGGCAGTAATAGACAGAATGTTCAAAGAATACATACCCACATACGGAAAACCTAAGAAAATCTTAACTGACCATGGTACTCAATTCAAAAGTAGAATTTGGATTCAAAAACTAGAAGAGAATCAAATAAGACACATACTAAATCCAGTATACCACCCCATATCAAACATGGCAGAACGTCCTATAAAAGAAGTCAAACGCTGTCTCAGGACATATTGTGCTCAAAATCACAGAAGTTGGTCAAACTACATAAGTACCATAAACAGTTTCTTAAACGAAATACAACATGAAACCACTGGTTTCACTCCCAATGAATTACAACTAAACAAATGTGATATCAGATTCTGGGAAGAGGTAATACAAAACCCTTTCAAAATGCAAATCCCCATTCAACAAAAGTTAGAATTAACAAAATCTCGAATAAAAACCACACAAGCCAAAAGAGCAGAGAAATTAAATGCAAAACATAAGATAACGATACTCAAGGAAAATGATTTAGTACTAGTAAAGTCATTTCCCCAATCCAGTATGGGATATGGTGAAACAGCAAAATTGTTCACAATATATGTTGGACCATTAAAAATATTGAAGAAAATGGGAAAAGCCATTTACTCCCTAATCGATGATAATGGAAAAACCTATGGACCATATCACATATCTCTCCTACGTCGTTACAAAATTGCCTTGCCTGTACAGACCTCCGACGAACCAACCTAATCGACATAAAGTTAAGTGCAACGATATAAACAATGTACTTCAATATAAAACAAGTGTCCCCTATAAAACAAGTGTTCACCATAAACAATGTGACTATCCATTTATATATAATTCCCTATATATATATATTCCCCATAAACAAAGTGCTTAAATATAAAAAAATGTGACTATCTATATGTATGGTCCCCATCAACAATGTGTTTTTACTACAAACAAAATGGTCCCTCATAAACAGTATTTTTCCCACAACCCACACAACTTATTCCCCCCATAAACAGTGAATTATCACAAATATTTATATGTTAAAATATATGTATATCTCCATGAATAGTGAACCCATATAAAAACAGTGAAATAAAAATGAACAGTATCACAAAATATGTATTTATGTAAAAGTGTCCCCGAAATGTGTATTCCCCATGTCCAATGGGCATTCCTTAGTATGAACTATATGTCATATGACAACTATATGTTTCCCACCCCAATGATAAAACATGTGTCCCCAACTATAAAGTGTTACCCAAATTAAATGATAAACTATGTATAACCCCATGAACCATGAATTATGATATAAAATATCAATTAATTAGGTATATGTAGCCTAATATGAGAATAAGATCCATATGATCCAATTGTTAATTTTATTCAATTTGTTAAACCAATTCAAAATCAACTGATAAAATAAGTAAGGATAACCTATAATTCCATAAGAATAAGTGTTCAATGTATGTTATGTTATGTTATATTATGTTGTATATGTTATTTTACAATGTAATTTGTTAGTTATAAATTTATTTATTGTTCAGTAAACTTCACAAAAACAAATTTAAAGGGCATTTATAACGTCACAAATTCCATCATAAAAAGTTAGCCTAAAATAAACGACACCAAAACAAAGCAAAGTTCAATGACCCACAAAGCCAACCAAGAAACCGACACTAAAATATCAGCTGATAGGCCTAAACAATTTACGAAAGTAATACACAAGGAAAAACATCATCAATAACTAAATTAACTATGTCAAAACCAATTCACACCCCAAGAATTCACCCAAATCCATATAGAAATGGATATTATCAAATATAATTCTCAAATATAGAATAAAGCCTAGACAGAGCCTTGTAACATGAAAACCTATAACCTCACATCTAAACAAACACATTGAAACCAATTCCATAATACTATCACAAACACTACACCATAAATTAATATAAGCACTACACATATATATATATAGCCTCAGTAAACAACTATTTTTTATTTTAATCATCAGAAGATAGCATATACAATATATGAAGGTAAAACGCATTCCCTATGAACGCCATGTTTTTGTTAGTACAACTAGATCAAAGAAACGACTATCACAATCGAAATTAATAAAATCAAATAAAAATAAATAATAAGTCACAATATCTGTTAGAATAGTAAAATAATCCTTAAAGTAAATTTAAGAACATAAATAGTAACCGTAAGACCCAAATGTTATATAATTAGAATTAGAACTAGGACTACTTGAGTCATAGATATAAGTACGTTATTCTGTTGGAACGGGAAATTATACAATTAACAATAAAATCAGTAAACTCATTTAAGAATCGGCAATGTAAATATGAATAAATATTATCACGAGACCAAAGGCAAAAAAGACATAAAGTAATATCAAAATTATAATTTATTCAAGTCAGGAACATCAAATTGTACAAGGCGAAAGAATATTATTTGAGTAACCAAGGGAACGGAAGAACAGTGCATGCTGGGAACCGCGGCAACAATTCAATTCAAAAACCGAAGCCAAAAATTCATTCCAATCCAAGACTTCAGAGCCTAAAGATGAAAATTTCTATTCGTAATTTTAAAAGTGATGCCGTCAAGTTTTAGTATGTTAAAACAGTATAAACAGTGGTAAATTCAGTGCTAAATCACACAGAGAGTGGTATCCTCTGTAAATTTAAACATAATAAAGTCCAGAAACTCTTAATATTGAAAATAAACTTTAACAAATTTTACAATTCATAAGCCTATTTCAAAAAAGAACACCGATCCTAAATCTCAATTTTTCTTAACTGTAACTTCACAAAATGCGTTAAAAACAGTTTGTTCATGTCTGGTCGAGTGCCTGCCCCGAGAAAATAATAAATATTAATTACTAATATTTATAAAAGAACTTTGTAATTCTATGATAAAGATATATGTAATGAACCCAAACCTAGAGCTAGCCTGGAATAATTTAACTTTGTAATTAAAGACAATCTAACCTTGTTGTGTTATTAAAAGAACTCAAAAGCAAATATTATTAATGTTTAACAAGAAATAATTTACTAAAAGAAAATATTTATAATTTAAATGAATAAACAAATGAATTTATATAACTGAAATTATATGCATTATTGTCAACTTATTTAGTAGTAGTTGAAGACTAGTTGTAGATATTTCAAATAAATTTTTAATAAAGTAACTTCACTATTTTGGATTTTATAATAAAGATAAAATATTTTATAACATATAAGAAAAGTATTATGTTATATGACATGATAATAAATTAGCATACAACATCAACAATGTTCTATTACAAGATTCAAGTATTAGAACAAACCCATTGGTAATATTGGAAATCACTTCTTAATCTGGTTATCAAGAAGAGATGCAGAGGAAGCATTTGTTAAATGATTTAAATTATAAAAAATAAAAGCTGGAAATTAATATAAATTTCCCAATTAAAAATACAACTGATAATAATCTTGCATAGCTTTGTATTTATCGGATTAATAATATGGTACCTATACTGATAATTCCAATGTAAATGTATAAAAAACTCAAAACAATTTAATAAAGTTGGAATGGAAAAAGGAATGGGGTCTTATTTGATTCAGTTATATATATATAAAAAAGAAAACCCCAACACGATGTTTTATATCAAAAAATATTAAAGACCTTCAGCAGAAATTATGTTAGTTAAGATTCATATTTTATTCAGGTAAAAGACACTGCAATAGACTAAAAGACACTAAACCATGCTGCCAAAATAATATAACCTGTTTAATCTTCTGTGCCAAAGATTAAAGGTTCCACATTAATGAATCACACATTACATGTAAGTAAATTTATACAATCTGGTATTATGTTGTGTAAAATTGGGCAAGATATCCACAGCTATATTTCTCTATTTTCAATGTCTAAGGTTTTAATTCATTCATAATAGAACAGATGCAATGCACTATTCAAACTTAGATGAATCATAATGAAGATGTTATGTTCCAATCATAAATAAGGTTTATAATTGAAAAACAAAACATATTTTTGTTGACCACCTTGTGGAATTAAAAGTTAATATCACCAGTTAAGTTGAATATGTATTAATTACTCAGAGTAGCCATGGATAAAGGACATAACAGTTCCCAGACAGAACTGAACAGTTGCAGAGTTTTCAGTTTATCTAAAATCTTCTACACTCAAGAATCTATGTTTACAATGAATTTAGAGTAGGCCATATAAGTGTATCTAGGAGGGTAAATCAAAAACTAAAATGAAATTAAAAACAAAATAATTTATATTTGCATGAATGATATATGTTTATTTTATTCAATAAAATCCCCTCCTACTTAAGTTCATCTATTAACAAACTTTAGAAACTGCTTTAGAATCTGCTGAGTAATAGATGTTGTACCACTTTCATGATGTCTTCATCAGAACAAAAATGATTCTCTCAACTCTTCTTTCAATGAGGCAAAAAAGATGAAAATTTTGTTGGAGTCGGGTTCAGGACTTATGGTGAGAGGTCAAGCAACACATAACCAATATGTTAAAGCAAATGGATGGACTTGTGGCCCATATGAGGTCAAACATTATCCTTTAGGATAATCACACCTTTTGTAAGTTTACCATGGCTTTAAACAATAGTTTTACTTTGACCGATCGCAGTAGCTCATAGTATACAGTTTTCACTATACACTGTTTCATCTTTAGGTGTGATTGGTATGAAGTGAATAATAATTCCATATCTTATATCCCAGAATATCATCATCAACAACTTGTTGAAAACATGAAAGTTTTGAATTTGTTTGCCATTTCAACACAAAACTTGTTGTTTACTCTAAGGCTTAAAAAGCGATTTAGCCATGTTTAATTATTGGTTTTTATCCAATTTAGAAATGAGTTTCCATTCATCTTTAAAACGTTTCAAAAGCTTCTGGGAGATTTGCAAATAATTCCCTTTATGGTTGTCTCTCAGTTTATATGGAACCCAGTGTGCACAGACTTCTATTTCCAACTCACTAGCAACTTCATCAACTTTAATTCATGGGTTATTGAGAATCATTTGTTTAACCACATCAATATTGTCAATATTCTTTGAAATGAAAATCCTACTTTTCCGTTGTTAATTACGGAGAGAAATCCTGCCCTTTTTAAACCCATCAATCCATTCATACATTTTACTTCTACCTAACTCCCTCCACATTGCTGTTGCATTCCACAAATAATTTGTTGATTTCACCCGTTGAGAATTGAGTAACCTTATCACTGTACACATTTTTCCTTCATGCATTTTAACAAAAGAACACTCTTTTTAAACACAACCACAAACACTTAAAAATTCCTTTTTGTATTTCTTTAAAAAAAATAAATAAATTAAAAAAAACTAAAAAAAAAAACTTTTTTATTTAATTATAGAGGATTATGTAATTATGTTAATTTTTAATAAATGCTGATTACTCATTACATCTGTTAATGACTACCCCTCATGTAACAAATTTATAATTTTCTTCCTATAAAAAGTGGAGAAAACTGAAATTTCCAAGACAATAGTATGATGAAAACTAAAATAAACTACTTACCATTGTATCCTAGCACTGCAGAACCATTGATAACAGGAGCTCCAGACTTAAAATCAACATCACAAGTTACAGCAGCAGACTGGTTTTTATATTCAGACTTTGTCCTTAATGACTTATCTCTGAAAAATAAATGACCAACCAATAAAGTATACAATTGAATTTAACTATGCAGAGGCCAGAATAACCTTATACTGTATATATTTAAATATTATTAAATGTTAGAGTTTAAAGATTTAAAAACCTAAAAACGAACTACTTTTACAACAAACATTATTCAATAACTATGTACTAAATTTAAACATTTAAACAATAATCTTACTTGAACAGATTTAATAAATTCTACAATTTGTTTTTCACACACTGGTTTTGTTAGTAAAGCTAAAAATATTATTGCCAATAGAATAAAAACAGAATTTCGGAGAAAGTTGTTTTTTAGATTTAAATCATAACAGGAAGGCACTCTAAACTCTCCAAGGATGGTAAAAAACTGGTAGGTTTATCATAGTGATGAAACGATTCAAGCTTACCTACCTATTACTATTATTGAAGATTAGTGCTTATTAAATCATTTCACTGGGGTTCGTTTCGCAGAATGAGGAATAAAGAAAGGATAATATATATAATCAAATTTACTCAATTTGTATTCAGTTAACCTATCATTAAACATTACAATTATTTTCAATAATCGGAGGTTAGCGTTTAACTTAGCATTAAACCATCACATAGCGTAATGATTTGTTGTAGAACAAGGATAAAATTTAATTAACTCTTACAAATTAACCCGAATTGTATTCCATCAAAGTACGATTAAACATTATGGAAAATGGAACCACTTATATTACTGTGATTCTAAAATCGCCAGAGTTCTTGATGTGTTGCATGGTTTCTACCGCACTCAGGTAAGGGTTTTCCTGGGCCCCTGGGAAATTCTTCTCTTCGCCACTCAAAATTCCCTGGTTCATTGTTGTTAACGATTTCAGCAAAGATGTCCATATCAGTCAGCTGGCAATATCTTTATCCACATTGACAAAGTCTTTACACGAGATGGATGGATCAGGAGTTACATCCTCCCAGCTGTCAATTCCAGGCATATCATCGGTTACAGTTTCCTTCTCTCGATCTCCTTCATGATGAACTCAGCTTTTTTAAAGCAGTTTATAATTGTTTTTTTCTGTTACGGGGTCCCCTGATTGTGTGTACGTTCTTAAGGCTTAAAGACTGTCAAGTGTAATCTTCAGACCAGAAAAGTTTCCAGTAAGAATGTTTTCAACCAAATAACCTTCTGTAGAAATATTTTAAATTAATCCCCGGTCCATGGGTTGTGACTTATGTCATAATCTGCAAAAAAATAAATAACTAATTCAATCGAGAATAATTCCATCTATGTAACATATTATCTACTTACTTACTCTTCACACTCTTTGGAATTCTATTCCATTATCAGAAAATCACTCTATTGAGGTCGTTCACATAGACGGAATTATTCTCGATTGAATTACTTATCAATTGTGACTGGGATACAGATAACAATGTATAATAAAAAATAAATAATGTTCACGTTTTCGAGAATAGGGATACTGTTGTGTGCAGTGAACTTGTCAATGAATAGAATAGTTTGCTAATTTTATTTTCCAAACTTTGTATCAATATTTAAAAGCCATTTTTCAAAAGATTACATTTCATCCATTTTTTTGTTCAATCCACAAACCCACTGGGTTTTCATTCAAGGTCCCATTTCATTCATGTTCAAAATATTCGGTTCTCTGTCCTGAATCATTTCTTCTAAGTCTCTTTTCCAATCTGCAGCTGCACACTGGTCAACAGCATCACTTTCCCACACACCGCTCTAAAAGAAATGTTATTCAGATTTTCAAATTCCAACTAGAGGGTGCCAAATCAGTGCTATAACATCAGAAAACCACATCAGTAGTTACTTTTTCCTTCTTTCCGTTAATTTAGCCGTTATTGTTTGGACACGTGTTAATTCCTGGTGCGCTATCTCCTTCCGAGAATTTTGCCTTCCAAGAATTGTATTGTGACTCTGCTTGTCACAGTCATTTGTGTTTGGAAAGTGATTGTCCAAGTAACCACAATATCCTTGAATAAACCACGAGTAAAATACAAGACATTCAAATTTTGTGAAAAAGTCGCTGTTATTCGTGAGGTAGAGAAAGGTCTTAAGAAGAAATTTGAAAAATAAGGAGAAAATATTAAACAGTGCTTTGAATGGAAATGGAAAGCACCACAAAACAGCCAGAGAAACAGATAACCCTGAAATGGATGAATGAATGCTAAAGTGGTTTAAGCAAGCTCGAGACAACAACATCCCATTATCTGGACCCCTTGTTCGAACAAAAGCAGAAGAGTTTTCTGTAGATTCGTAGAAAAGTGGTATCAAGGTGAGTACCAGTTGTTTGGATGGTTTTAAGGAAAGAAACAACATCACCTTTAAGTCTGTGTGTAGTGAAAGTGCGAGCCTAAATTAAGAAACTGCAAATGTTTGGAAAGACGACATTATACAAATTACTGGAGAAACGCCAGAAAGACATTTTTTACGTAGATGAAATGGTTTTTTTATTTTTTTTTTAATGTAATCCCGACAAAACAAAACTTTTTTTAAAGGAGATCGTTGTAGTAGGGGAAAATGCAATAAGGAAAGTGTGACTTCATTGGTTGGGGTCAATATGGATGGTACCGAAAAGTTGCCTTTACTGATGATAGGCAAATCCTAATTCTAGATGTTTTAAAAACAAAGTCCAATCAACTTGAGTACACATCAAATAAAAAAAACTTGGATGACAGCAGAGCTCCTTGATTGGCCATTAAAACACAACAAAACCTTCTATAAACAGAACAGAACAATCATCTTATTTATTGACAATTGTACTATACATAATTCTATCCCAATAATTATGAACAACATTAAGGTTATTTTTCCCCTCTTAACATGACTTCAGTTGTACAGCCAATTGATCAGGGCATTATAAAAATTTTTACTGGTGACTTATTGTACAAATGCGCTTGACAGATTCATTGAAAAAAGCAACAAAAGTGCAGATCGATTTCCTTCAAGCAGCAAGGAATGTGTCACAATGCATGGTTCCAAGTTACTAAAACAACAACAGTAAATTATTTAAAAAAAGCTGGATTCATTAAGAAATCTGACCATCATCCAAGTGAACTTTTAGAAGATGTTCCCCTCATCTGTCGGATGGGAAGCCAATACGCACATCACCTTTAAGGAATACGTTAATTTAGACTAACAAGTAGAAATGTGTGGAGAACTTTCTGATCAAGACATTTTAGCAGAAGTGAAAAACAAAGAAACTGCCAAATTATTGAATTTAGAATAGCAAGATGAAGTTGAAGAGTCCCAAATCGCTACAATGTCAGAGGCTCTTCAACAATTGGAAGAGTTTCGGCGATACATTGAAGGATAAACCAATGTAAGTGAAGATGTTTTTCATTCTCTAAATGTACTTGAGGATTTACCATATACTGATATCTAGTTATTAACCTTTCTGTGCAATTCAGCTTGCATATAGTATATTATAGTATGTAACTATTCAGTACCATACAATCAACTACATTCCACAGAACTTTTTTACAATATTTTATGATACGATGTTCAACAAGATATGAATAAAACATCATATTTGATGTATCGATGCTGCCCATATAGTCACAATATTGTCTACAACCACTGGCTTTGTGAGTGTACGCACATGCCTTTGTCTCAGTGTTTGTTTTTTATCACATCTGTAGCTTGAGCCTTAGAAGAGACTAGTGTAACACAACTGTTTCTTTCTGAGATTGCTTTTCTCTAAGGACTAATAAAAGAAAAGACCTACTTCAAACTTTTCTTTTATCTTTCGGGGTATTTCCTAGTTTTTCTAACTGTCCCAGTGTAGAAGGGACCCTTGTCAAAACGGTGGTTTACCAATGGTATACTTGTAAAAAATTATCACAAAAAATGTGAAATTCCTTGGTTTAAATTTTGTGCATAGATCATAATCAAGCTCATTTACTTGCACTTCCTCTAGACCTAGAATTTTGATCTTCTAACCACAAAAAAACTTAAAAAAGCACTATAAAACAACTTTCACACACCAAAAATAAATCGTAAATTAAAACAGCTGGGCCAAACATGAACATAGATGTCAACTGTCAAACACCTGCTGTATTGCATAGTTCACGTGGGATTGAAAAAAAAAAAAGGAAAAAAAAGTTTTTCCGAATTTATTTTCATAAATGGAGCAATACATATTATTTTTGAATTAATATGGTCCTTTGTCTATCAATTTATGGGGGGAAAATGGCGAAAATTACAAAAAATAAAATAATTAAGAACTTTTCCCCAAACTTCCGATATATCTGCAGTTCATCTTTTTAGCGCAAATACTTATAAAATATCTGCAGTTCGTCTTTTTAGTGCAAATACCAACTTCTGGTATATCGGAAGTTGGTCTTCTAAGGTTAATGTGTATCCATAATTTGAGAAACAAAAATTGCCACCTGTCACCATTTCTTTTTTTTACTGTCAACATGTAGATTGAATACAAGTACTCTAAAAATTACCTGTACTGTAACGATATCTGTCCAACCCAATTGTTGCGTTTGACCTTTGAGGAGCATTTGACACCAAAGGATCTAAAACTTTAAGTCAACAATACTCTTTTGTTAAATAGGTTACTTTCAAGAAGTCTCAAAGCAAAAAGAAAATATAAAAATTGAAAACAAATAGCAAAAGTGAGGTAAATTAAAGTAATTTGAATTTATTAAATATCTTTCAAGTTGTAAAGTTTTTTTTTTTTCAGAACAAACAAAACTTTATCATTTACATATTCATCATGATATTCTTTCAAAATGCAGCCCTTCAATTATAAAAATCAACTACCTATCCAACTCCCAGCAGCCTTACAGCTTTAACTCTCATGGGTGATTTTTATCTAGTTGGTGTTACAGAGACAGATGCCAAAATCACTCATTCTATGTTAAAATGTTATCTACTCAAGTTGGATGCAACAAGCCTTGTAATTAATGAGACAAGAAATTTAATAAGTGACAAGTAATCTACACTTTGAGATTAAGATGGCTTTGTCGTAACTTCTTGGGATTCTTGACTTACACTGGGCACTTAACCAACATGCACACAATAATGTATCAAACTGTGTAAATACTAAACTAAATGCACGAGGGTATGACAATTGTTGAGTAAATATATAAACCCTTACTTTTATAATTAAAGGTTATCTTTCCAATCTTACCGTACATAAAAATTCTATTTAGCCAATGTCATAAATCAATACAGTTATTCATAAAAAATCCCGTTGCTCCAAGGATTGTCATCCGATATTGAACAAGGTGATATACAATTTCAACTAATTAATATTCAAGGTTGAGGAGAATTCAGATATAATTTTAAACATGAACATTTGTGCAAATTTTAGACAAACTATCCAAGTATTAAAAAAATGAAGATTTTTCATTTCACTTATTATTGGAAGTCAGCTTTTTCTAATACTAAAAATATTAAGAGTTGTTGCCAAAACAAACTAACCAATGTTCACGTAGACAATTTGTTGATCAAAATGTCAAGTAAATAGTGAAGAGAAATTGATCTAACTTTTCTCATCAAAGTTCTGTTACATCAAAGTTATTCATGTCAATAAAAAAATTGTGAAACAGGACTCAAAAAACATTTTTATTTCTGTGTTTACTATACGGTACTTCATTCCACATTTGTATAGCAAGTAATAAAATTGTCAAATTTAGTTTATCACTATATTTTCTAGTTCAGCCCAAGCATACAAATAAAATTAATTACCCTCGACCAAATTAAATATAGAACCACAGTAGTTTATGGCACGTTTTCATGTTATGGAAAATAGGAAAGATAAACAGTTTTGTGAAACACTTGTTTTACTTACAGTTGCCTATGTAGAGAGATTTCCTAGTGTTTCCTTGAATCATGCATTTTATAAAATCAGTTGTTTAATAAATTATTATGAATTCTTATTTATAATTTATATTACATAAATTACCCAGTTTGAGGAGCAAAAGACGTATCAACAGACACCTTAGCTCCTTGACAGAAGTCCTGGACTGCTACTTCTGTGGCTAAAATATTGTCTGTGTTCCATTTTTCCGTAAATGTTACTCCTGAAAATTAAAAAAATAATATTATTAGAAACTATTAGTATAACAATTACATAAGGGTAACAAATACTTCACATTAGATTTGGTTGTCATTTCGAAAACTGTGGATTTAAGTTATATCAATTGTTTAAGATTAGCTTAATACACACCCTGCTAATTCTCTATAAAAGTAAACAGATAAATTAAATAATTATTTCAAGAGAAAAATATACGACCTAGACTGGGAACCGAACCCAGAACCTTTGGCTTTACGGGCCAACGCTCTACCAACTGAGCTATCCTTGATCGCTTCCCAGCATAGGACAACACTTCTCACTGTGATCGGTATTACAGTTACTAATCATGAAACGAACAGAATAGTTATTGTTCACATTGGAAGCCAAAATGATTTTTTAAAAGAGGCCAAATTGATTTTTAGGGCAGATACATCAACAGGCGATTATCATGGGCAGATGAATAGAGCAAATTTTGAAAAATGGATAAAAGATAAAGTTTTGCCTCATTTGCCTCCAGCTTGTATCTCAATATACAGTGAAACAAAACTCCCAGTAAATACGCTTGTAAAAAAGATGATTGCATGGCTGCTAAATAAAGGTATTTCTTGTGACATGAACTTTCGTGTACACACTCTATGGCCTTATTAGTGAACACAAGCCAAAACAAAATTCTCATAAAATTGACTTAATTTTAGAACAAAACTGTCACAAAGTGTTAAGATTTTACCACACTATATGTGTTGGCTAAACCCCATCGAGTTCGCTTGGGCTAAAGTCAAAAGAGCGATACGCAAAAATAATGTTACAGGAGAATTGTCTCTTCAAGCTCTTGAGGAACAAGCAAACAATGCTCTTGATCAGACAAATATGGAAGACCTGCGCGGATATATGAAACTGAAAAAATTAAAAATGAATATTGGGAGAAAGATGCCATTGTTGAAAATACAATAGAAGATATTATAATTAGTCCGGCCACTTTCTGAAAGCGATTCAAATACTTTGTCCGACTCTAAGTCAACCGATTCAGATAACTCCAATTTAGCAACTTTTTTTTTAATTTATAAGAAATCATCATACAAAAGTACCGGTAAGTAATGAGATATTCTGTACAAGTATTTTAATGATTCAGAACATCTACATTTAAATTATTAATATTAAATTAACATGAAATTTTCTAAATAAAGCCACACAGGCTTTTAATATTAGACTTAAAATACTTAATGCTAAACAAATTTTGATTGACTATAATATTTTCATTAGTTGTTTTTATAAAAGATTAATTATATTTTCCTCCCTTTTTATCATATTATCATTGACTATTTGAAGAAGTATCAAAAAATAATAAAATATTTTTAAATATTATTTGTAAAGTGGTATTTAATAAAATTAAATAATTTCATTCATAAATTGGCCGTGGTTGTGTAATTTCCTCCCTTTTTATCATATATCATTGACTATTGAAGAAGTATCAAAAAATGATAAAATATTTAAAAATATTATTTGTTAAGTGGTATTTAATAATATTAAATAATTTCATTCATAAATTGGCCGTGGTTGTGTAAACCTCGTTTAAGAAAAGCATTCAAATTAGCAGTTGTAACTCATTTCGGAGTATTTATCGTGTCAAACCATTCAGTCAATGTTATTAATTAGAGTAGTAATTAGACGTTCAGTATCAACTAAAATATTTGCTAATACTCTGCATTTCTTGCACATTCATTCTTACCACAGCAGTACTGTATACAGATTAGTTTCAATGTCGTTTGTAACGAGGTAATTTATCTGTCATAACCCAAAATTACAGCAACAACAAATTTTTAAGTGACAAGTACATGCTCTATGGTGGGAAGTGATCAAGGATAGTTCAGTTGGTAGAGCGTTGGCACGTAAAGCCAAAGGTCACGGGTTCGATTCCCAGTCTAGGTTGTATATTTTTCATTTGAAACAATTATTTAACCAATAATACTAGCTTGGTAAAATAATGTATAAACATTAAAATTAATATAATTAAATACATATATAAAGGCTGCAAGCCGAATATACAGATTAGTTTCAATGTCATTTGTAACGAGATAATTTATCTGTCATAACTCAAAAATTCCAACAACAACAAATTCAAATGAGAAGTGTATGCCATATGCTGGGAAGCGATCAAGGATACTCAGTTGGTAGAGCATTGGCGCGTAAAGCCAAAGGTCCTGGGTTCGATTCTCGGCCTAGGTCGTATATTTTCCACTTGAAATAATTATTTAATCAATAATACTAGCTTGGTAAAATAATGTATAAGCGTTAAAATCAATCAATTAACAGATATATTCTCTGAGAGATAAAAAACAAACAAACTAAAAATAATATATAAGATGACAGAGGCTATGAATTGAATTAATACTGGGTAATACTTTTTAATAATAATAGTAGAGAAGGGTAACTACACTACTGTCAGTTGCAAAAGTATGGATACTTGAGTTGGACATTAATATAAAATTAACCAAGAGAACCAAAACAAATCCTATTATACCATATTTTTTCTTATTTAATTCTGCGTCAATTGATGTCGAAGTCAATTTTTTAATTTTAATGCTATATTATTTTTATTGCAGTTGGAACAAAAAAGTACCAGTTTTTCAACTTCTCGGACTAGTGTCCACTTTAAAAATTCATAATTCGAAAACTTACGAATTTGGTAAATTGTTCGATCACTACCAAATTTTTATAAGTACAATGTTTATGCAAGTGTTTTATATGGAAGTCTTCAATTCCAGGTTTTTAGATTAGTAAAAAAAAAAAGTTGATATCAATTTCATACAAATCCTTTATTGTCTCATGTAAAGTTGCAGTGTTTTGGGATCTCCACTGCATCAGTGAAGAGTATTTCAGCCTGTAGTAAAGATAATGAGGATAGTCTATTGTTACAGTCAAGAAAACAGGGAGTGGCAGCAAGGAAGACAGGTGATTTAACTGGCACTTTTTACAAGAACACTTTGGTCGGTTTAAAAGCGTAACACTGGTTATTACAGGATTGTAATAAATTTTATTTTTAGAAGTTGAAAAAACGGTACCACAATAAAAATGATATAGCACTAAAATGAAAGTCGACTTTGACATCAATTAAACAAGGGAACTTATGGTACAATCAAATTTTTGTTTAAAGTTAGTTGGTTAATTTCATATTAATGTCCATACTGTATCTAACATTAAAAATTATGTTTCTTTTTTATCTGGTCAAAGAGCAAAGGAGAAACACAGCAACACTACACAACCAAAGACAATCAAAATCAGCTGAGAGTGTTAAATGATTAACACTCCGGTACACTCACTACACTGTTAAATAAAAACTAACTAGCGATTCAAAATTATGCTATGACATAACATATTAATACTAGAATTTGTATGATAACTTAGTGATAAGAAAAAGTACTCATGCAAAATTTATAATAAACTTTTTAATCCATATAAAACACTTGCATAAACATTGTATAAAAATTTGGAAGTGATCAAACAGCATGTTCACAAATTATGAATTTTTAAAGTGGACACTTGTCTGAAAAGTTGAAAAATTGGTACTTTTTTATTCCAACCACAATAAAAACAACATAGCATTAAAAAATGTTTAACTTTTTTTGGATAATCAGATACGTTTTATGTCACTTAGTTAATTTTATATTAATGTCTTAACTCTCGAGTAACCATATTTTTGCAACCGACAGTTAGGCACTGTATGTTGCATATATTCTGATGATGTATTTTTGCTGTATTTGTTTCTCGTGATAATAAGGATTTTTTTATCAGACAGTAACTATTATAATTCATAGAATTAAATTCCCAATTTATGGCATTTAAGAATTACGATGATAATCGGCATTACATATCTGTTGTATGACCTCAAGCTTAAAAATTAGAGGTTAAGACAAAACAAGAGTTATTCAACTAGTTCATTAATTATTAATGTACTCTACAAATATTTTATCTACAATACAATTTCAACAAGGAATAGCCTACTTTAGAAGATGGCTTTAATCATTTGCAATACTTTCTCAATATAAAATAAACAATTTTAGTAAATATAATCAATTAATTACACAATATTAAATATTCCAAGATTAATCATAATAATAAAAAATATAATCTTTAAACATGTTATATTGTCTCTCTCACAATATAGAGATAATGATGTAATTTCTAGTGTAATTTTTTCTCTTTTATTTTTATTAATGCTCATTAGAATAAGGAGACTGGGGAATAGATAACACAAAAAAATGAAAAGCCATCAACTGGGCTCAAAAATGTGTACTCTTTGACAGTTGACTAACCTAAAGGCGATATGATGACTGCAGCCCTGCTCCACTCTAGAATGAACTATTTAAATGATTTAATTTAATTTAAAATTAAGTTATAACTGTTTACTTCTTAATAGTATTCTATTATTGGAAAGAAATATTAAAAAAGCTAGTAACCAGGACACTATTTAGTTTGTAAACCAAATAAACAAAATTCAGAATATTCAACTATTAGGCCTAGAAGATTTTTTTCTTCTTCTTAAACATACTGCAAAAGCAAACAGAGTGCTTTTATGTATATATGTTGTTGAACTAAAGTATTGTGATTAAGTTATGTAATGAAGGAAAAAAAAAGAAAAAAAAACTTCAAGATTTGTTTGTCTGTTTATTGAACTTGTAATTTAAATGTTTTAGACCTACCTATCTGTCCAAACACAAAATTTGGACTTTTTTCTAAATCGGATCCAAATGATTTTGATTCCTTTTTTGAAAAAGAAAAAAATTTCATTTAAGTAATTAAACAAAAAAATGATGGCAACTCCCTTAAAAAAAAAAAAAAAAAAAAAAAAAAAAAAAAAAAAAAAAAAAAAAAAAAAAAAAATCCGGTTAAAAAGATATTGGTCAAAATGTGAAAATTAGTCATCATATTAGAAGGTTGAATATTTTATCATCTCAAGAATATCTACCTAATTTTATTAAAATGAGAAAGTTTATGTCTCAAATAGCATATAAAAGAAAATTAAAATTCAAAAATACAAAAATGAACTGTTACCACTCTTGGATTCTTTTAGTGTTTTTTCAAATTACTAAAATATAGTTTTACAGCATATTAAAGTTTACATATGAGAAGAGGAGATACAAATGAGATGATTTTTTTTAAATTGTCATTAGCTAGCTACTGTTAGCTCTTATGGTAAATTTAAATTAACAAAACTTTAATTGTACGGTACCTAATAAATTTAACATGTTGTTTAAAAGATATTTTTTAATTTAAAAAAGTATAAAAACATACTGTTACTTACTTAAACCCCAGACAAAGAAATACATCTAAATGTATTACACTATATATCTGAAAATTCTGATAGTATTACTTATATTGACAAACATCATGTTAGTAAATTGTGGAGATTGTAACCACTAACCAAGCTATAGAAACCACATAAAATATATAATTAAAATAATACAAAATGAACCTTAATGTTGACACATCGTTACAAGTCTGCCCTTATTGGTGGAAAATAGTTTCATATGGTGATTAATAAATTAAATTATTTAATACCTAAATTAAATAAATTATTTAAATTATTACCTCTTTTTTCCAAATACAAAAAGTTACAGTAAAAATCAAGAATAGCAAAATTTTAATAAAGAATTTTACAAATCATATGAATTAATAAATCAGGGCTTAAATTTTTACAAAATTTAAAAAAATATCAAACTGCATATTTTTAATAGAATATATTTACAAAATATGTAAATAAAATTAGGACTGAAAATCCGTAAAAGAAAAAGTAAAATTACTAATTGAAAATACAAATATATAACAGGTAATTACTACATAGAATAGATAGTTACAAATTATGACTGCATGTAAAAAAAGTTTTAAAATTAAATAAATAATAAAATACTGATTGAGGAATCTATAATTAATACATAAAACCACCCTAAATTGGAAATTCTGAAAGTAATACTAAGATATGGAGAAGTGTAAAATACTGAATATAAAAAATAACTAATATACAGTTATATAGGCCTAATACATATTTGAAACTAAGACTGCTAAACAAAATTTTAAAATTACTGATTACAAATTATAAGAAATGAGTTAGCACATTATAAAATTAAAGACTAAAAGCTTAAAAAGCTGAGAAATAAATAAAAAGTTTGATCAAACATTTTATTGATACAGCCCAAAAAAAATTTTTTTTGACAAGTATTTAAAAAAAACTGAATCTTTTTTTCTTGTATATTTTGTTCTTACTGTTGACTATTTGCAACCTATTAAAAACATTATTCTTTTAAATAATAAATTACTGGTTAAAGGAATTCAACATAGGCGAATCTTTGCACTTACTTTCTTTTTTACGGGAACCTGATACACTTTCACGAATATATTTTTAGAGTTAGTACACTTCACATTGATCTATTGACGTCTTTGTCTGTACTGGTCTATTTTAGGCATACCTTTTACCCTCAAGTTCAACTGTTTTTTATATTTTGGCATCATGACAAAATTAATGTCTCCAAGACTAGCCAAAAATTAAGACTGCATTTTATGTGTTACATTGTTTGAATGTTGTCTCTTTATTAAATAACTTCCAAATTCAATAATTGAAACTGTTTTCATGGTAAATCTTAAACTATGGGCCAAAAAAAATTCAAGGTCAACATATATTTTGTCAGTGATAAAACTTATAGATGGTTTGAACAATAAATAAAACTGAAAATTTTTCTTTGTAATCAGCTCAGTACTTTCCAAGTTATAAATTTCTTTTAATGCTGGAAAATAGAAATCCAGATTTCTCTACATACTTGGAGATTTTTTTTTTAAATTTCCAGACACAACATATTATGTTTGTGACAAACTTGAAATTTGATTTAAAAAGTAGGCCTAATTGGAATAAAATTTTTATAAAATTTAATTTATATTAGTTTTTTTTATAGGGCTCTAAAAGTAGCAACAATTTTAAAATTAAAACAAATTTACGTTACCACCTCTTATTTTCTTAGGAATTTACGTTGAGTTAGTCTTTATTTTACTAAATAAATAATATTTTACTATAAATAAAAGATTTTCCTTGTTTAATTTTTTTGAATTTGATGTTTTGAACTTAAAAAAGAATTAAAGTTTTATGAAAATAATTATGTTTGATGAAAAAATATTAGCTTCTGAATACATAAAAATTTTAATTTTATAGTAGGTTGCAACCATAAAAAATAATAATAAACAAAATTTTAATGAACGTATTTTTTTGATTAATTTAGTATGTAGGATGTTATATTCTTTACAGGTGATAATTGATTTGTATGAATTCTGATGTTATATTATATTTATCAATAATAAAATGCACATTTCAGAAAAAAGGATTCTGTACTTTATTTAATATTCTACATAGCACACTTTTTCAAAAGAACTTGCGACCTTAGAGATACTTTACTCTCTCTTTAAGAGTAATAATTTTAATTTTTTTTTTTTTTTTTTTTTGTAATAAAGCATTACAAAATGGCACCAAACATTATCAAATAAACATTACAAAATAACCTACCAAGAAATTTTGAATTGTTTCAAGGACAGCCCAAAATTGCTAAGATTGTAATTACTTCTTGTAAAGATTGTAAATTACTTACAAAGTTAACCAACATACTAACCTACATGCAACTGTAAAGGTTATAAAGATAAGATGAGATAAACATCATGACAAAATACAGCTACAAAAAATATATTTAATCATTTAAATTAATCCCCCCCCCCCCAATTTTACTGATATAGTATTTATTCCAATATGTAGCAAAAATCCATTACTATAGGCCTATAAATATAGCGGGGTCTTTCAAAAGTAAGTTAAACTTTAATTGACTATAGTTTATTTGCTTTTTAAACATAGAACAAAATAAAGTACATAAATTCTTTTGGAATTAAATGGGATTTAATAACAAATCTTAAAATTAAGCCAAATATTTACTTGTTAGAGTTATTAAGATAAGTGTTTGAATTGACAATCATCCTGGTCTTTCCTCTATACACAACATTTGTTAACATACTGACATTTATCTCAGATGTTTTGAATAACTGCTTCTTTCAAGTTCTTCAACTCTTACGATTGAAGGTCTTTCTGGTCTATCTCTAACCAACCCAGTGACTTCAAATTTACTAACAAGCTTCAAATGTAACTAAACTGCATGGTCTGCCCCTCAAACCACTGTGAGTACGAAACTTTATTAACCCAATTGATAAAATCCGTTCACATTCACAACACTAAATCAATGTATGTGTGTTTGGAAAATTGATTGTAAACTACTACATTTTTGCCACCTAGCAGATTTCTGTTTGAAATTAGTCAACAATAAGAAAACTCATTGTTATGGTAAAAAAACAAAGATCCAATGAAAATAACAGCTGATGTTTTAATGAGTCTTAATTACATTTGCATAAAATAGTTTTTCCAGGGATTGGACAACAAATAACTAAACCACAACTATTTAAAGTTTTAACTTGACATTTTAAAGACTCCAGTATATTATAATGCCTTTGATCCCTTTAGTTATCAATTCCAAACTGAATTATCTTTGACATTCAACCACATAAACAAAATAGAGCACTACGAAAGGTTGTAAATACAAAAGATATATTACATTTAAGGATATGAATTATCAGCTTTCAGAATTCATGGAAACTTACCATATTCCTTAAACTTGTATTTAGTTTCTAATGTTCCAAAAACCTTCCCTGATTCACTATTAGATACACCACCAGTACTGAATTCAACTCCTGAGCTTGTTTTTGTTTTCAAGTCCAACTTTAACAATCCAAAGTGATAACCTTTGCCAAATACATCACGTGCATTCTTTCCAAGATCTGCATATACTGGAGGTGACATTATTAGCTAAAAAAGAAAATAACATGTCTTTATTAGTAGAATGTATTGTTTTGAATGAATGTTATTGTCAGACATCAAATATTGAGGCTATCTAGAGATATAGGTTATGTTGTAATTTGGTATTCCTTTATAGCAAATTTGTAGCAAAATACATTGTTTACTAATAAGAATAATTTTGTCTAATGAAAATTTTATAAATTGATTATGTTTTTTACCAAAATGTCTATAAATTTATATAGGCCTATCTATAAATAGAGATAGGTTATGATATATTTATCTGGTCTGACCATATTAGCAAGTTTCCATTAGTTTAGATATCAAAATAATTTTGTCTAATGAAAATTTTATAAATTGATTATGTTTTTTACGAAAATGTATGCAAAATTGTTTATTAATTTATGTAGGCCTATCTATAAAAAAAAATTTATTGGTTTATATACCTAGTTCTATGGAATTTTGCCTCCATTACTTTTCGATTTTTTGCTATTTGACATAATAACTCCAAATTTTTTACATCTAAAAGTTTTTGCATGACACACATCAAATCTATTTATCTTTGTGAGAACATAGGTAATAAAAACTTGGGTTTTGAATAATTATTATATTTTTGGTGAATTTTTGAAAATAGTTACCAAATATTCACTTTTTACGTAAAAATGAACCATGTCTAATGAAAATTTTATAAATTGATTTTTCTTTTTAGCAACTTTTATCCACAAATATATTACAAATCTCTAGTAATACAGTACTTCAAAAAACAATTTTTTTTTTAATTTGTATAATGTACATTACCATTTCTGTGAAATTCTTCCCTCCGTTACTTTCCAATTTTTTGCTATTTGACATATTAACTCCAAATTTTTTACATCTAACTTTTTTTTCTCACTACACAGCTAAATTCTATGCACCTTTCTGAATATAATGATATATAGAAGTTGTGTTTTCCATAAATAAATATTACTATTTTTGGTGAATTTTTGAAAATAAGGCTAACAAAATCCCTTTTTACGTAAATTTTTTTTTGAAAATGTAACAAATTTTTTTTCCTTCTAAATATATGTAATTTTAACCAGTGACAGCCAAATATCACCTAATATCAAGATTCACATATCATATGACGCATCGCATTACATCTCTTATGAGTCCTTTTAATTAAAACATATTTTTCCATAAAATGGAACGTTGTTTCTCTCATTTAGACAAACTGGGATGTTATGAACGAAATGGATGAAGACCAGATACACGATTTAATTGAAAAAAAAAATTTAAGAAAATATTGAATTTTTCAGTGTCGAAGTTTATTTCCGTGTTAAATATAATATTATATTAGAATTTTATATTAAGGTATCTAGTAAAAGAATTAGATTTTTTTTTTTTTAATAATCCGTATATCAAATTAATAAATAATTACCTTCCGAGAGCTTTCTTAGAGTTAACCGATTATGGGTTAAGAGATTTACCTACGTCTGGGGTCAATAATTTCAGGCAATAAACAGGTTGTGGTAAAATTTTGATAACTTTTCGATCATTTCTGTTTTCCAATAGTCTTCATTTTTTTAAATTTTCTCCAACTTCATTCCGTGCTTTATCCACAATACAAACTGTTTCTCTGTGCAATATGGAGTTGCCCTTGAACTTGATAGTACTGTAGTAGTTATGTTTCTTTTTAATAATTAAAGAGGCATCACTCATTTGCTACTACAAACTACCAACAATTCCTTTCTTATAACTTATTATTTCTTCTGGAGGAAAATCTCTTCCAGAATAGGAACATTTAACTTCCACTACGCCAACAATATCATTCAGGCCTTCAGAGTTGTTGCTATACCAATGTCAATAGAAAAATTACTTTTATTTTTATTATTACTCTCCACAGCATTGTCAATACACACATTATTGTCGGAAGCAGTGGAAGTTCTGACTGATTTTCTTTTCTTTTTATCATTATTTCAGGTCATCAAACCAAAAGATTTTTAAACCCTCCACTCTTGAAGATTTGAAAATATATGACTTTTTTGCATTTTGAGTGTTACTCCTCGTTGTTTTCGAAACAAGCAACAATAAAGAAAATGTATTATAATTATTTAAAAATACAATACTTAGTTTCTACACATAATAAACACTAAATGACTGTTAGTACAGAATCGTGTTGGTACTATCCCTCTTATTACAATACAATTTCTGCAATATGGCACTAATACAACTTCCTCACTAGACTTGACTAGACTAAACCTTCTCCCATCCATCCCAAACCAACTACAACACAGTAAGATATGGCACGAAAAAGCTTTATAGCTATGTGACTGGTGGGTGTTTTAAGTTTTGTTGTGTAATAATCAGAAAAGGGCTTCTCGGCAGATAATAAACCTACCAACATTTAATGTTATATATTTTTAAAAAAGTAGATAAACACTGTATTACGAATAAATATACATTTTAGTTATTAAAAATTTTAAAAATGGCAAATTAGAGATATTTAAAATATAAGACCATACATTTGCATATAGAAAGAACTAAAAGGCATTAAAGAATAAACTATTTATTGTCATTAAAAAAATATATAATAATTTACATCAATATTTTCTTTTACTTAGAATCTTTAAAAAATGCAACTACAGTAGAGCCCCGATTATCCGCGGAATTGGGTGGCAAGGGCACCGCGGATAGCGAAAATCGCGGATAACCCAAAAAAAGACTAAAAATGAGGTGAAAACGAAAAAAATATTTCAGCATAAAAATTATGTTTTATTGTACAAAAAACATGATATGAAAACTTTTAAAAGATGTAGAGTACAACAGAAACCATTGTTCTACATCTAAATCACTAAAATAAATACAGTAACAGTAAATAAAAAACTATACATGTACTGTACTGTTAAACAAAAAGTGTCCAGTTACGCCTTTTTAAAAAAATCAGTCACTCGCTTTTGCTTCTTGCTTTGAAAACACCTTTTCTTTATTCTAGATTGTACTTTTCTTAACATAAGTTTTTCTGCCAGTTGTGCGTCGTCATCTTGTTCCTCTAAATATTGAAGCAATCCGTCTACGTGCTGCAAAGCAGTTTCGTGTGTCATCCTTGCAGGCGCCTCATCTTCTGAGCTTTCACTTTGTTCTTCGTTCTCGTCCAATCCCATTGCTTTGTTCGTTATCTCTACGTCAGTCAGTCGTTCAAACCCAGGCACACTTGCGTCGCATTCCAGCCACTCATCTATGTTCTCTTCGTCGACATTCTCTCCTCCTGGAACGGATGTCAATAGGTCAACAAGTGTAGCGGTCGGCATGACTTCACTTTTTTCTTCACAAATGGTTTGGTTGACATTTGTTTCGATACTTGGAAAGAGTTTTCTCCGTGATTTAACAAGGGTTGAGGGTTTGACGTAATCCCATGCAGAAGCAATATCGTAAATGCTATCCAAAATTGTATAATTTTTCCAAAATTCTTTGAAATCGCAGCCTTCTTCGATTTTTGACAGTAACAACTTTGTTCTGTATGTTCTCTTCATTGTTGCAATCACTCCCTGGTCCATAGGTTGTATCAGAGCAGTAACATTTGGGGGCAAAAAGTGTGCAAAAATTTGCCCGTCAGAAGATTTAAGCACGCTTGTATTTGGGTGTGAAGGCGCGTTGTCAATTAACAAAACAGCCTTCATTGGCAAATTTTTTGAGTCAAGATGTTTACGTACTTGAGGCACAAAAATCTTTTCAAACCATTCTTGAAAAATCTGCTGATTCATCCAACTTTTTTTTTGGTTGAAATAGTCAACTGGTAAATTTTCTGCTCTTGTCCCCTTAAAAGACCTCGGTTTCTTAGATTTACCAATAACAAGAAGCCTAAGTTTGTGACTACCTGCAGCGTTGCTGCATGGCAAGATTGTAATTCTTTCCTTGCTACTTTTGTGACCTGCCGCTTTATGTTCACTTTCAAATGCTAAAGTACGAGTGGGAAGACACTTCCAAAAAAGCCCTGATTCATCAGCGTTATAAATTTGTTCATATGACAGATCTTCAGACAACACAAACTCTTCAAAATCACGTTGAAAATCATCAGCTGCTTCTTGATCACCACTCAGCTTCTCTCCGTGTAGACCGATCTCTCTAATTCCATGACGTTTCTTAAAACGATGTAACCAACCGGACGACGCATCAAAATTTCCTTCCAGGCCTAACAAATCAAAAAATATTTTTGCTTTAGTTGCAATGATAGGACCAGACACGGGGGTGCCCTCACTTCGCACCTGAGCTAACCATTCCGTTAATGCCGAATCAAGTTCATTATAGGTGGATGTCTTCATTGTTTTTCTTTTTTTCATCCCAGAAGCACTGTCCGACATTGATGCAAAGGCCAACAGTTTGTCTTTTTGCTTTAAAACGTCTCGCACTGTTGTTTCCCCAATCCCATAATTCAAACACATCTGCTTCCTAGAAGCGCCATTTTCTATTTTAGAAATCATTTCAAGTTTTTGTGTAATAGTTAACACAACTTTCTTTCGTTTTTCAGCCATTATTAATTTCAGGAACTAACGAAACACTAAACTTGAGCACTGACAAAGAAACATAAAACACAACTGATCACTAAGCACGCTTACTGACAACTGACACCGCTAGCAGGTCGAGAGAAGGGGGGAGGTCTTTGTGTAGAGGGGAAGGTCAGTGAACTTGACAGAGGGGATCAATAATGTGATACTTTAACGTAAAGCGGTGTGAAATCTTTAAACTTTAGACTTCGGTCATGTGCAGTCGTATTTTTTTTTTAAAATCGTTACACTCGCGGATAATCCGCACCGCGGTTCATCCACTCGCGGATAATAGGGGCTCTACTGTATTTTGAAAAACGAACTTGTTCAACTATTCACAAAACCGTGCAAACCCACAGAAAATGATTACACATTACATCTATAATAGTATGTAGGATCAGTTGACATTTCATAGTTTCTGATGTAGGAGTTTCACAAGCAATGAATACAAAAGTCCAAACGTGTTCTGTACTCATTACAGTAGAGGAAATCGCAGTAGCTAAATAAATGTATAAGTAATGAATATTATTCGTCACACAATGAAAATGGTATAATTGCAATGTCGAATTGGCTAGTAATTTTGATTAACCTGAGTAATAATGTAAAAAAAAAAAAATGAATTATAAATGTTTAGCAAAAATATATTACATTAATGGTTATGTTTGGCATTTTGTAAAATACTACAAAATATTTTAAGAATTAACATGTTGTTAGCTTTAGTAATATTATGAAACATTAAAAAAAAAAACACGCACATCAGTGCTAAAAGCTATATTCCTCCACGTCTGAGTAGTTCTCTTTCAAACCACACGAGGGCAGCCTTGTACACATGGGTAAATTTTTTCATTTAATCCTTTGTACCTGCCCTACTTTTTAAGTTAGACACTTCGGCATTATTTATTGTAATAGATAATAAATCATTGAGTGTTTTCCTTTTTTAAATTTTTTGAAAATATTATTCATTCTCACAAAAAAATAGCGAAATAGAAAATTGATTTACAAATGTCCCCTCCATTTGTTCAACCACTAATGATTATATTCCAATTTTTAAAAAGGGAAACATCCGCGTTCACCTGATCTTTAAAATGATCTTATAACGATAATTCTGAGATGAAAATTGACATCAATAAAACTGCTCAAGTGTAGCATTATTCTTATGGGAGATGAATCCAATATGGCGGAGGTGGAGCAGAGCTTTAAGATCACAGTCACAGAAGTTATAAAATCTATAGCGGTGAAGCATGATGAAGGCTATAACAAAATTATACTGCTGTATTGCAAAAGCTTCAAAACAGAAAGAGAGAACGGAGGAGACTCAAGAGGACAAAACCATGGGATCTAATGCAGTGATTAGGTGTATAACCGCATGAATGTGCAAGTAGTATCCTTCAGTCATTTACAGGAATGATTTATACAACAATAAAGCTACTAGATAAGTTGTACTTAGCTATAATATAAATAAATAATTTTAAAATCATGAGAATTCTCAATTATAATAATATATCTTTAGTTTTCCACAAGCTAAAATAAAAAACAAAAGTTTACTTAAAATATTTTCTCAAACTAAGAACAGTTTATATATTCTTTAAATTATTACTACAAACTAGAATTCATTTAAAATTCTTTCAGACATGTATACTTTGAGACTTAAAGAGACCATAGAGTTACTTAGTTGTCTAATTGCTTGAGAAGGTTACAAGGTAGCAGTGTTAATTTGGATACAAGGTCCAGAAACTACTAAGCATTTATAATTATTGAAATTCTATTTGAATTAGATAGCTCTCCTAGTGGCCTAGCGAAAACATGTGACATAAAAATATATTTAAAACAGTTAACCTTCTGTAGGCTATGGCTTAATGATATTGTTAAAAAACAAAACAAAAAAAATATTGGTTTCAACTTCTTCAAAATAAATTAAAGAGATTATGTGATGAAATTAATATATTTGTATTTCGATAATTTAAAATACTAATATATATATATGCCAAATCAAATATATAATTCTTGACCTCCTTGTTCCTGACATTACAATTTTTGTTTAACACGTTAGCTGCCGAGGCCTAATACGATACTCTTGCCTGGAATGCCACGATTACGATTTTTCCATTATTATTTTTGCATCTACCTATGTTAAATAATATAGCCTAAGGCAATAGTATTTACTAATTTAATTTACATTTATGCATATATAGTTTCGAGACCGATCGGATCGAAATGCAATTTTTCGGCATTAATTTTAATCATAGTATAACGTTTAGGTCCGATCGAACCGAGATAATTTTCGTGTAAAAAAAAAATCTAAACGGGCTATTTCATTTCTTTATGTTGGCAACGCTCACTATTTTATTTGTCTAATATTTATTTTATAAATACATATATTCATTTTACAACTGTATTCTTTGTGAATTATTCATTACTAAACCAAAATGTTTTTGTAAAATTTTTAATCGGTCCGATCGTGCCAACAAAAAAGTGAAAATATCCACTGATTTTATTATTATATTGAGTAACCATGGTAACGGTTATTAAAGCATACAATATACTACGTCTAACACACGTCTTTACCCAATCCAGAGAATACCAAAATTGGCCGATAGGTTGCTGCACTATCGAACTGTGAGCCACAAAACAAAACATTACGTCATTGACTTTATCGGTCCTTTTACCAGAATTTTAAAAGCTACAGAAAAACTATTTGTTTCTCGAAGCAGGTTAGGTTGATTTCATTTACACATTAACCTTTGAACTAGCAAAAGTCCAAAACTGCTAATGTCTCGAATATAATATATATACAAAAATTGTTTGTAATTTTTCTTTTTTTTAGAGGCAGAGATGTCTAAATAAAGGAGAAATATAAAAATTAGATATTTTGATTAAATATAAGCAGCCTAAATTTTTTAAGTTATTGCCCTAAAGAATGTCAGCCACCAAAGAAAAATATATATGTGCCACTACGAGATTTAAAATGGGAAATAAGTCAAAGTTAGATTTCTTATTTCATTTAATTTTAATTTGTCGTTACCTGCATCTCATATTATTTTTTCCTGTTGTGACCTCTAGGATGCACACTTTTTTGACATCATAATCGGAAAGAGCGACCTCAAATACATTAAAAATAACATTGAAATCAAAAATATTATATCGATTTATGAACCCCGTCTCTTATTTCATATTACGTTTAATCGGACATCATTCTTATTGTTTATATTTAATAAATAAACAAATTAAGTTTCCGAAAGAAAAAAAAAACTGTTTACATCTTTGATCTAGACACTGTAACGAATAAAATGAGTTATGACACACAAGTCATTTCGTGCAGTTTCACTCTGGATCAGAATAAATCCCGTTTTTTGCCTTGACTAATAACTTTTATTGTGAAGAGGTAAAATGTGTTTATATATGTATAATTATTGAGCGTCTTATAATGCATATATGAATTATGACTTGTATGCAATTTTATTGTCTCCCACAATGAAAAATAAATAAAATGTAATAATTACTATAGAAAATGTGATGAAGATTTATACAATTTTATTGATTTTATTAACAACCATGTTCTTCTATTTCTAGTTGTAAATTATAAATTAATTATATATATATATATATATATATATATATATATATATATATATATATATATATATATACACACACATTTTCAATTAGTTAGGTAAATATTGGCTGTAATTTAATTAGTTATCAATTTTTTTTTCCAATCAACCAATAAATATAGATCAACACTTTTTGGTTATTTTGGTAAATCTTGGTTCTCATTTCAATTTGTTGCTGTAATTTTACAGCCAGCTGATGCACTAACAGATAAAAGCATTTGTAATTAGTTTGGTATATATCTTGATTGCAATTTAATTATCTACAAAATTGACTATCTCTTTTGTTTTAAAGTAACAATTGCAATTCAGTGGCGGCTTACTCATAAGGACTCTCGGACGCCCCCCCCCCCAATGCTAATATTATTTTAATAATGTCAATACCTATATGTATTTAATTCTTTGGAGATAAATGAATTATTATGAATTGCCGCTATGGATTTCACCATCATTTGTAGCGGAAGTTTTACAATATAAAATATTTGACGAATGTATTCTGGAGTTCGGACGGTGGCCAGAGCGTCCCAGTTTCATTGCATTTAGTCATATGGGGCAAGCAGCAGACAGAGCTGAGGGTGCCGTGACGTCATTTACACAGCGTGTAATGGGCTTCTAGGGCAGAGTCCGAAGCTGCGCGCGCAGACATCAGTCAGTGCAGCCACCATAAATTAGATGTTCCGCATTACTAAAAACCTTGTTTTCGATGGGCAAAATAAGTTGGCGCAACTGTTCTAAATAGTGTCTCGCTACTCACACGAGTTGTTTGTTTATGTTTTTAAGTTTAACCCTTTGTGAATGTTAAGTGAATGATAACATGTATAAAATAAAACAAAGCCTTACGTGTATAAAATAAAACAGAGCCCTCCCATTGCCCTTAACCATTGGCCGCTACTGTTGCAATTAGCCTAATTATAAAGCATAGCATATGCTTTTACAACATCATAGCATACGACACATATCGATCTTTCAGAACATGACAAAACACTGAATATTATATAGATGATGGCGACTAACATATGAATATGATAAAGTAGCAAATCTATAGGAATGTGAAGTCAAACTTGGTAATTGTTTACAATGAAAGTTACCAGTATTAATTGTGATATATTTTTTTTTTTTTAGCATGTTCTACATAGGCTACCTTACTTCTTAATAATAAAATAAATTTCAACGTGAAGCTAACTTTATCACTGAAAAATCACAATTTCAAAACTATAAAATTGAATGCGTTTATAGATCATCGAAGTCAAGCAACATTGATCGTGGTTAGTACTTGGATGGATGACCACTTGGAAAATAACACACAATTACTTTTTTTAAACATATTTACGAATAGGTCAGGTATATATATATAACCACCTTACTTGACCTTGTAAGGTCAAAATTCTTCTACAAACCAGTTAGCTTATAACATGTGTTAAGATTCAAAGGCATTTGATTTTGGTGTAAGCTTTTATAGCCTACACTTACTCTAAGTCTGGTTTCTATTAAAAAGTACCAGTAACTTGCCTAACAATGATTAAATTCCCTTCACTTTTTCATACTTTTTAAATACAGTTAACCTACTTATGAATATAAGATGGGATGATTTAGAATACCAATTTTTACACCCTACTCTAAATAACCTATGTAAAGGTTATTCAATCATTTTAAATTTTAATAAAGATCAGAACTTAGCCTACTTCCAGTATTATACACAAAATCAGTAGGCCCATAAAGTGGCATAATTGCCTCAAAAGACTAAAAACAAAGATACAGTTTACTCTAAGAAATGAATAGCGAAATATTCATTTGGATGATTGAAAATGAAGAATGGAGTAGGACTAAGATGACTTTTCAGTCAACCTAATTTAGAATATTTTACTCATTGCTGTAGCCTAATCCAGTCAAAATGTCATCCATAATACTTTTGCGACTAATAAAGTCAATATATTACTAGTGTTTGTTTTAATTATTTTTTTCAATTTCTTTTTATTGGGTAATTTTTGTACAACGGTAAGATCACAAGGTGCCTTGGTCTACATTTCATAGCCTATTTTAGCTACGTAAAAAAAAGGGAAGGGACGTAAAAATGACTAAAAAATATTAAATAATCAATGATAAATGAAAGATTATAATGGTTGCAATTACACAATGCTAATCTAATAATAATACTTACAATATATTAGGAAGTAGTTTACTTTGATAAAAATCCTCTTTACCAAACTACCGGCACTACAAATAAAATCGACACGCAGCTGGAAGAGGAAAAATTTGACGAGAATAGATTACTTGAATCATTCTGGGTTCAAGACTATTTAACAGCACACACAATTTAAATTTGGACTATATGGAAAATAATACACTATTTTACGTTCAAATTAAACATTATAATTTTTTTATTATTTGTTTTAATTTATATTTGCTTTAATAACAAGAAATAGAGGTTTTAGACGCATTTATTCATCATCCCCACCCTATAATTTAGAGTTAGCGCTCAAATTTAAACAGCAAAAAACATCCTTCTGTTTTAAAGTGGTTTAATCTTGTTTCAATTAATCTGAACAACTTAAACTCAAGGAATCAAACTTGGACAAATAAATAAACTAGATATTAAATTTTACAGTTTTATTATTTCCTAACGAGATTTCATTATAACAAACAAAAGTAGTCAAATCCTTTTTTCCTTATTGTTTCAAATCCTGGAATAGCTTAATCTGTAAGTTCTATATTAACTAAACTACTTGGTGCAATCTTTGATATATCAAAGCTTTTGTTTTTAATTTGTTAATAATATAAGAAAATTTCATTTAAAAGATCCAATTTACATAGTTTCTTTTGATTCATTACAACTTTTATAGTTCTTTTTTAAACTATTTTAGTAAATAAGAATTCCACAAACTTAAATATTTAAAAATTTTAATAGGAGATTTTATGGTAAATATTGGTTGTACCTAATCCTACAATTTTTCTATAAAAAATTAAGAAAACATAAAGCATTTACCTTGTGATCAAAGGATCAGATCATATTATGTGTCACAATAAACATTTCAAGTCCCAAAATTACATAATATTGTATATAGCCATCTGACTTGACCTCACCTATGTAATTTATGTAGCCTACCGTAACATTTTGTAACTTACGCAACTTAGACGATACTAATTGTGAAATCAATTTCATTACTTTAATATTCCTATTTTCTAATAAACTAATGCATTTTCTGACTTTAAAAGTGTCTTACAAAATTAAAAATTATATGATTGTTTTAAAATAAGCGAGTCATAACACATAAACTAACTTCACTAATTTAGCCATACATATTAACATTGGTTGTCGTAATTAGATTTTAACTTAACAGCTGTATTCTCTTGTTTTCTATGTGTTAACAGTGAAGAAAAACATATCTAACAAAAATGAGTTGATGTTGCATGAAAACAAACTAATGTAAACACTACAATTCCCATATAACGAAAAGTATGATTTCCTAAAACAGATTAACTAAAGATAAAGACAGTTCAATAAATATATTCCACAAAAGCAAATGCTCAAAGAATAATTGAAGCAATGAATTGTAAACTTTATCTGATGTAAAATTGATATCAATTATGTGCTGAATTTTTACCAAGTAACAATTATTTGTAGGATAATTGATTAATAAATACTCGTGCAATACTGAAATAAATCTGTGCCAGACTTAGTTTTAAAAATTGTTTGTGAGTATATTTGGTGTACTATTGTGAAAATAATAATAAAATCTTTCTGTGGTAAATATTAATTGTATTATTTCTTAAATATAAGTTTAAAAATATCACTGTAGGCCTTCTGGCAATTGGCTATATTGAACGATCCTATTTAAATCACAAATTCTTAAGAATTGTACTATAGTTAAATATCAAAGTCCAAAATGCTGTAATAAATTTAAATTGAAAGTGTGGTTATGAAAGATGAATGATATGTTCAATCTAGATGAGGTAAATCTGATTCAATCTGATTGATCAGTACCAACCAACAGTACACAAACATTTTGTATAAAAATAGTCATTGAAATGCTAATCTACAAGTTTGGAAATTAGAAAATAATGTTTAAACTTTAAAACCACTGCATATACTACTGTAAATAGCTGTACTTCATTTGTATTAATTTATACTTACCAAGTCAAAGCTTCCACCAGTTACTTTCTCATCTTCACCTGCCTTTATGTTTACTATTGAGGCAGGAAAAAATGCCCCCAACAAAATATTTTGAAGCATCACTATTTATATTTAAAATTTATTGATTTATTAGAATATTTGTAATAATTAAATTATTGTTTCCTTGGAACTAATAATACAAATTGTTTTGATTAGTGAGTATGATGAATAGTACAATATAGATTTAAGCTCAGCATAAATCATATGGTTTAGTGCAAACATATGATACAAATGAATTGTTGCATTATTATTATTATTATTATTAACCTGTTTACTCAAGGTTTGTGTTATATTCTTATTCAATTTGTTCCACACTATAATTATGGTGATTAAAGCCTATTATATAATATATATACTTAAGATTCTTAAGTTTAATTAAGTATAATTTAACCACCATAACTAATTAATTTATGAATAATATCTCAAATTGAAAAAACCTTTAAAACCAGAAAGTTTTTAAATAGATGCTGGTTCTTCAGAATCAATGTTAAACTCTACTTACTGACAAAGAACATTTAATAATTTTATTAATAAAATTTCATCAAATAAATAAAATAAAATTATAGATGATAAGTTAAAATTATGAATCAATTATAATGCATAACTTAGTTATGATTTTTTAAAAAATGTTTAAGATAAAATGACATGGGGTAATTAATTATTTATTGTGTTTATGAACCTAAAAAATGATGAATTTGGACCACATTAATTAAACAACTACATGGTAAGCAACAATTAGTATGTTGATATAAATCAATATCTCTTAATACCATGTTACATGTGAAGATGTGTCCAAAATTTAGACCAAATCATAATTAGCAGCAGTATATGTCATAAACGCTACTTTTGTAGATATTCAAAACACCTGTGTTTTATCCTTTTGGGAAATTTTATTTAATCACTAGCTGCAGCACTGTATTTCCTGTTAGACCAACTAGGCCCGAACCTAGAGTGCAAAACTTTGGGGCAAAAAGTATAAGAGTGTTGAAATGTTAAAAAAATAGTACTGTAGTTATAAGAAATTGTAAAAAGTCGTGGGACAAAATTTGTATGTAGTAGTAAAAAAATTATTTTTAACAATGGCAAGAAAGCATAAAACGATAAGTATTATTGTAACATTGAAATTATTCTCAGAATAGTATTAAGCATGACCGTCAGAAACTGTTCAGGAGAAAAGTCATATTCAACCATTAAATGAGTGAAAAACTACCTGAGGAATTCTATAAGCAGTGTAACGTTGAATGCTTTAGCCATAATGGTCATTGAAAATCACGTCACTTCAGCATTGGACTTCAAAAAATTTTTTAGAAGTATTCAGAAATGTAAAGTAGGAAGTAAGTCTCAACACCTTACTGCCTTATTTTGAACTCATGTACTGTTTTGAATAAATGCCATTTTTTACTTGAACCAACAGCCTCTAATTTTAGGTTCACATTATTATTTTGACAAAGGTTGTTTGTTTCACATTTCATTATCAATTTATGATTTTTAAAACAAATTGTATGTTTAAAACAAAAAGACAAGAGAACAGTTCTTCGAAATAAAATGGGGTATGATTGGGGGGGGACACCGGCCAAAGTGCCTACAAGCTCTGAAGACCTAAATGTGGTCCTAACTAGCTGCTCCGCCAGGTCTTTTATTTCTTACAGCAAATTTTACAGAGTTTATCACAAAATAATTTTATTGTATTTTGATCCTAAGTTTTCTCTTTAACCATGTTTTACACAGCTGAAAAAAAATAATAAAAAGGACATATTTCAAGTTTTATGTTTTTTTTTTATATACCTAATGAACGTAAGATCCTTCCGTCCTCCACTTTTTTCAACAAATGATTTTTCTCAGATGGTTTTTTTCTCAATAACCAGTCTTCATAAACTCAAAAACACAAAGACATTTGAATGTTTTTGGGGTTCACCTCTCACCAATTTGAGGGACAACTATAAAACACAAAAATAATTTACCATTTTAAAATATTTATATTTTAGTGACAATTTGGACTGATTTTTTATTCTTTTCAAAGGTAGATACAATACATTGTTTAGGAATGGTTTTTGATTTTAATTTAAGTTAAATAGTATTAAGTTAATTCTAGTATTTCTTAATAGCGGATTTGAAATAATATGTCTCTCTGTTGTCTGTGTCTATAGCCCAAATCTATTGACCGATTTTAGCCAAATGTGGTATATTGGCATACATGTCTTTTTTTGGTTAGAATCTAATTTTGTATATAATTTTTTTAAACACTCACTTGTGGAAGAGTTGTGGTAGTAAAATCAAGTACCTCATAATGAACAGTAAATAGGAGTCGAGTGAAACATCAAGGTTTTGATGAGGAGATAAAAATAAAGACCGAAAAAAAAATTTATTCATTTGAGTTAATCCAGAATTATGTTTTGTCAAATTTTAAAACTTTTAAATGACAGAAAAGATTTTAATGAACAAATTATTCTAATTTAACTCCCTTTTTGTAGTATTGTACAATATACAGTGTTGTATTTGAAGTTCTACCATAACTAGAGTCTAAATAATGGTGTAAATATGTAGATTGTCAAATCCGTTCATGAGCATCTGGTACCTATAGGAAACTGTAACTTTATTTAATTAAATACAATTGCATTGCTCAAATCTGTGGAACTGTTTGATGTTACTCTACTAACGTGTTGTTTGTGTCGTTGTCTAATGTGCTGTTTGTGTATCTACAACTTTAATGTTATACAGATATTCACTAAATTTTCTCTTTTTTACTGAAATAACACTCTAAATATAAAATAATATCATTAACTTTAGAACATACTCCTATCTGAATACTTCCAGATTGTTATTTTTGTGACTTTTAAATTGCCAATGTACTTTGTAATTAGTCATAAAGGACCAATATTATTCATAAAAGTAAAATCTACAAAGGAGAACATATTTGAGTAAAATTTCGTGAAGTTTATTATACTCATACTTAGTATACATTACAATTAATCATTTATCAAAACAGGATTTTTTCTTCCAATTTTAAAATTGTCTCGAGTTCTGTGCGGTTGGATCAAAGCAACGATTATTTGTTCCATCTCTCCTCTAAATCATTATCACACTCCCAGTCGACGTATTCTCAAGGTGGTATTTGAGATTCAAACAATTTGATGAAAGTTAGTATAGTTTCAGTTTAGTATGTGGATTGTCCAAGTTTAAACTTCGTAAATATGAGAACAATTAAGTGTTTGAAAATCTAGATGTACATAGATATATTGAAACATCAAAATAAAACTTATTTTATCAGCATAAACAAATTAAAATCTGACTACTTTTTTCCATGACTACCTGCTAAAATGTGTCTTTTTTCAAGATATACGACCTTTTTTAAAGGTTTTAAAACACATCATTATTACACATTTATTAAATGTTTATTTTCTCAAGATATTCAACGATTTTAAAGATTGTGAAAAAAGTAACCTTATTACACATTAATTTAATAAATATTTCTTTTTCTCATAATGTTTTACAACCTTTGTCAAACATTGTAAAATGCAATCTTATTACACGTTTGTTGATTTTTTCCCCTTAATATGTACAACTTTTTTATAAACATTGTAAAATGCAGCCTTTATAATATACAACCTATTTAAACGTAAAAATACAACCATATTACATGTTTATTTTACAACTACAATAATAAATCATTTGGTGTAAATAATTATTATTACACTATTTGTTTAGTATTTTGATTGGTGAAAAGCCTCACATTGGAATGCCATAATAATATACAAAAGTACATAATTGTCTGAGAATATTATTATTAAATTTACTGAATGGTTTTGTTTTGTTCTAAAAATCCGATTATGTAAAGTAAATTACAAAACTATAGGTTTTGTTAGATTCAATCAAAAATAATTACAATAAAATTAAATTGTTGGATAATAACAATGGTTAATAATTCCAAATAGACAATTATTCAAAATATTCAAATCTTTGAATGTCTTATGCACAAATGAGAAAGGGAAAAATGACTATTATCAATATCAATAGTAATAGACTATTTTCTCTTATTAGGTATCTTACCACAATCAAAATAGGCCAGATGCCTGAATGTTCATTAGTTACTATTTAACATCAGGCAGTGTAACACCTAAAAAAGGTTGGTCTAATTTAAATAATGGGAAATAAGCGGGAATCGAGATAATTGAATAGAAGAGGATAGAACAAGATTCAAAAATGTGACCTATGTCTTTTAAAATTAAAACGAAGTAACTTCAATCATAATAGATTTCCAGACATAAATAAATAATGATGTATAGCTTTTAAGGTAATTTAATTATAAGAAGTTTAATAAATTGTGTGTGTTGTGAAATGATGTGATTGGACACATTTATGAACCAAGTAGTATTTGAACAGAACGTTAGATAGATTGTAGGTGAGACGATTATTGCTGATGTAGAGAGATTTGGAATAACCGGTGCTAACAGGAAATAGAAAAATGCCATGCGCCTAGTCTGAATTCAGTGCTTGAAGGTATAAGACGTATTTTCAAAGTAAAGAAACTTTAAAAAAATGTGATTCAAGAAGTTAACAAAAGTGTTAGACAAGAGTTTAATGTTGTCAGATGTAATCTGCACCAAACTAATTTAATGACAGTAGTTTTGAACAGTATAGTGGAGTGTTTTTTAAGATAAAAATTATTAAAAAACGGATAAAGACTTTTATGACGAGTAACGTTTTATGTAAAAAGACAATAGCGGTATCTCGTGTCGATCGGTTGAATGATGGACAGTATTAAGTGTCAAAATGAACTAATAATGTTGTTAGACAATTTTAATATGAGCGATGGAAATGGATCTGATGTGCATAGTTTTCAAAGAACGGCTAAGCGACTCTACGCAGTTAGAAGCACGCGTTCATCAATTTGTATTGTACCTACAGACTGGTAAAAATGTGCTATACAACACAAATAATTTAATTCATGCATAATATGAAATATAATTTGTCTCGTGTTTTTTAAAGATAATTTCTTTATATATATATATATATATATATATATATATATATATATATTTATATATATATATATATATATATATATATATATATTGATATTTAAAATAAAGAATATTTTATATATAATCAAATCAATAAATGTTGATTGATTTAATTTTTATTCTCAAATAAAAGTAAATTAATAATTAAGTAACAGATATTTCGATCTGTTCCTTTTTTTTAAAAAAATAAATAATTTTTGTTGCAACATAATTTAAATTCAAGTTTTTTAACAAAATATACACCTTCTTCAAAGGTTAAATAAATATACTAATAATTGATAGGATGTTAGTTATAATAAATTTATTTGATGTATTATTGATGATATACTTCATGTAATAATCTTGTTTTTAATAAACTAATGTTAAAATTTCAGCTCAAGTGTTCTCATTTAAAAAAAAACCAAAAAATCACTGAAAGTAGCCTACACTTTTTGAAAGAATTCACAGCCGAGATCATAAATAAATAGAGTCACTTTTTTTTCTAAATTGACGTTAACACGTCTGGCGCCCTATAAGCTGAGCAATAAAATAATAAAATCATTTCTTTTTATAGTAAAAAATAAATTCATTTTTTTAAAGTAATATTTATGATGAAACCGTAATAAGTGCTTATTGTAAATTATTACAGCAGTTGCCCGATGATGCCGCAAGGCGAAACAATTGTAGCTCATTTATATTATTAAAATATTTGAAACTTTAAGCTTTTGCTTTATTTTATCCTTGAATATGGAGTTTCAACAAGAAATATCTGCTATTACATTAAAGTTTACTATTTAACAGCTTAAATATATCTACATATATACACAGAGGAAAATAATTGTCTATATTAGCCCTTGGCTGCTCAAGAATGGTTACAAGATTGTCTATTTCAAATTATTAGCCCAGAATCTCAAATTAAATAGGGGTAGGGATGGTGCCGACCTTTCCCAAGTTGAGGTATGGGCAAAACACACACACACACACACATATATATATATATATATATATAAAGAATTGATATTATTAAGATTAAATTCAATTAGCAAAGTAAATAATTTTTCCATTGATATTTATTGTTTCTTCAATATTGGATGAAAACACAAGGGTGAATTATGAGTGAAATCACAAATTTGATTTTCAAAGTTATTAGCTGGTTTTAAGAGTTTAATTACTCAGCAAAATTGTGTTAGTTTTACTTTAGTCCTTGTGGGTTATAGAGCTTTAGTGGAACAAAATGCTCAAGTAGAAAATGGCTAAAAAGTATAAATAAATATATAACAAAGTAGAAGGATAGCACCAAAATTAGCATTATAAATTTCGCTAAGTAAAGGAATATTTAACTTTCTCTACATGCAAAACAAAATAAAAATAGCTACACATTGGTCGCCAAATTGTTATATTATAATTTCGGACATTTTATTTTATATATATATTTTTAAATTTTAGATATCTCTTTCTCTCTCTTTTAAATATTAGCCACCCATTGGTACATCAAATTGCAATAACATAAAAGCTTACACAACATCAAATAAATTATGGTGTGGCGATAATACTAATTATAATAAACGTAACTCGGGTTTTGGGGGGGGGTTATTGGGAATGGGAGGTGCCTTGGATCTTTTGGGATCGTTGATCCGGAACAGCCTATCTCAGTCCAGACCTGTAACCAACAACTCAACGCATCTCAGTCAGCCAGCTTACAAGAGCGATTAAAACTAAATGATTAAATTAATAATAATTTTATAAACAATATATTATCTTAAATATATATCTTATCTTACATCAGATGTAAGGGATTCACTCAACTAAATTATTGATCCTAATCGCAATCGTTGAGCCAATTATGATTTCATTTAATTGCAGTATTAAACTTAGCGCATCTTTTTCCTGGGGTTTTCCGACCCATCCCAGGTTCCCAGTATGGCTAGTGTGCCATTTTCATGGAGGAGGGGGTATTAATTAGGCAAAAACAGGAACTGTAACACACAAGTAATTTTATCAAGAGTCCAGCTCCTGTCCTAGCGACGGGTGATGCACAACTATGAAATTTTAAGTTATTACAGTGTCTGGCTTAATTAACATAGTGGGGGAACGAATTGGCTCCTGCCACATTGTGTCCAGCAACCTGAAACACCATTGAACCTAAAATTAAACCGTATTTGGTATTGAAGGGGATCCGGTGGTGAAGGAAATTCACCACAAACACGCCCGCTGACGAAAAAGGGGGGAAAAAGTTAGCTATGGGCTCATATTCCCCCCTGGCAGAAAAAGAGGGAGACCCAGTCTTATAGACCTTGTGCAGGGTTAGGATACTTAGAACAAAACTGGTATGTGACAGGGTAATGAGTCACCAGGGCGAAGGACACAACAAATCAGATAAATCAGCAAAACGAGTAGTGAAAATAGAAGTTGAGGTTACATTTTGACAGGTGCCAGTTCTGTTCTGGACTCACCTATTATACTCTCAGTATCTGATTAAAGGTGTATAGTGAAAAAAAATAGGAAAAAAATCTAAAAGAAACCATGGTGATTGGAGGTTTTGGAAGTGGAGGGCTGTAACAGGTAGGATAACATAATAACTGAATAATTATTAACTGAGGAAGAAAAAGATCAAGAAAATATTTTTATGTTAATAGAAATCTATTATGGGTAAATACTGCAGTTCAGTGGTAGTGATTGTTTGGCAATTTTATTATTTTTTTATTTAGTTATAAGAAAAAAAGATGGAGCAGAAACAGAAGGGAAGTTATAGAAAAATAAAGACTAGAATGGTGTTTTAAAAAAAAATTTTTAGCAGCTCACATAAAAACAAAGCAAGGTGGACTATCAATTTAACACGTTAACCACCACGCCGACCTGATCGGGTCGGCACAGTTTCTGTGGGTAGAGCAATCTGCCGACCCGATCGGGCCGGCATCTCAAATACGTCATTGTTGTTGATTTGCTCGACTGCAACACTAAAACGCATTCTAGCGGGGACAAGCCGTACTATTTGGACATTGCACATCCTATGTTTAAACGCAGAACACTCGGTTCCCAGTTTAGATTTATTTTATAACTCTCTTTTCGCTGTTGAAAAATGCAAACTTTCGCAGTCCTATCGGGTCGGCACTTTTTTTTTAAAGATAAACCAACTCTAAGTTATATGAAAACTGGTTTCAAGCTGTTAATATATAAATAATTAATATAATGGTATACATTAGTTATTATAAAAGTGTTAGTAACATATTTTGGTTGATGTATTATACCAAATTAACTAATTTTTTAAGAAGGTCAATTAACTACAAATAAGAAGAAAAATCAGTGTATTGCAGTATTATTATGTTACAATACGTAAAGAAAAAATAAAATACAAAATTAGCACACAAGTTTACATGGCATAGTAAAAAGTTTTTCCATAATTTACAATTATTTGTGCAAATTCTTGAAACACTCTTTACACATGTATGGTTTGCCAGAGCACTCTTCACAAAATGTCACTACTTTCTTCAGGTTTTTCGCTTTCTGGCGACCCTCAGAAGTTCTTATAGCTCTGTCTGCAGTTTTTTCTGATTCGTCGCTTGTTTTTTCCTTCACCTGTGAAGTTTGCTGAATCAGCCAGGTAGTGGTGACCTAACATTTTTGCAGGCTCCAGGGTGCCATCTTGAACGTTTAGTAGTGCATAAACAAGTTTCTCCTTAAAAGATGTGATGGAGTGATGTTTTCTTCCTGATTTTTCTTTGAAGGCTATCCAGGCGTTTACTACTGCTGTGCCGAGCAGCATTGCTTCAGCGGCTTTGTGGTACCAGCGCATAGACTTGTGCACAGAACTATTGTAAGAAGACATTTGGTCCGATACATTGATACCCATTTTAGCTTTATTATAATCCTGTACCACTAGGGGCTTAAGAATGGGGTCACCTTGTCTCGATTTTTTGCCGGTGTCAGCAAAACCTACGGGATGTTTAGTAGACATCATTCTCACTTCTCTTTTATCTAGCCAGCTAGTGTAAACAATGCTGTTTTCATACTCTAGGCAGATCATTTCTCCTTTTCTCAGTTTCTCAACTTCAGATTTGCATTTTTTGTGAGGAAACCAGGTTCTATTTGCTGTTACTGTCCCAGCAAGATGAGTTTCTATTTGTAAGAGAATATTTCCAAGATCTACGGAGGTGTAAAAGTTATCAATGTAGAGAGTGTGGCCCTTATCAAGGTAGTTTTTCATTAGATTTAATACAACAGAGGTTGCCAAAGACAAGTTTCCATGTGAACCTGTGTACCCTTTCCCATATACACCATCATCTTGTAGGTGTAACCAGTCGTATCACAGAATTTGAACACCTTTATACCATATTTGTGTGCTTTGGCTGGTAAATAATGCCTAAAAATAAGCCTTCCTCTGAAAGGAATCATACTTTCGTCAATTACGACATCCTCCCTAGGTGTTCCCTTTTCTTTGAAAACGTTGTTTAGATGAGATAAAAGGGGTTCAATTTTTGAAAGGCACCCTTGCTGTTCAATACTTTGGTTATTGTTAAAATTCCAAAATCTCAATAACAATTGGAATCGATTTCGGCTCATAATTTTTCCCACAAGACAGTTCTTATACAACACTTTTTGAGACCAGTAGTCAGATATTTGGGGAATATGAACTAGGCCCATCCACAACACAAGCCCAGTTATGAACTTTTTCATTTCATCGTCATTTGTAGGTCGCCATTTGTGTAACCTACTACTACGTCTCAGCCTTTTTGTGGAAATTACTTGATGTGCATTTCGATTTGTTTCAAGAACCATAAGATTGATTATTTCAGCTGTGAGATACTCCCTAAAGTAATGTATAGGCTGAGCGTTTGGTAGGATATTAAAAAAAGTGTTTTGATTTCCTGTAAATACTATATTTTTTTGCCTACCCTCAAATTGTTTCCATTTATCCAGTTCCTCTTGTTTCATAACAGCCTTTTCGTTTTAGATCTTATAGCATTGTACCGTTCGCTCAAACTTATGTACCTCTCACCATTTAGAGTAACAGGATTGTCAGCAACATCATCAAGTTCATTAGTAACGGCTTCTTCATTTTCATCAATAACGCTATTATTTACACTGCTATTTACACTATTATTTACATTATTGGAGCTAGTATCCACAAAGTTATTTACACTAGGCATACCTTCATCGTCACTAGGACCTACAAAGTCTTCAATGCCATCTTCATTCTCGACATCATTAGGCACCGCAGATTCATCAGTTGGTAAATAGTCTGTATCATCGGCTTTACTATCCACATTTGCATTCAATACCGACCCGTCATCACTAACATCAACACTAACTTCCATACGTTCAGGTTCACTCGACAAAGGGAAGTCCAAGAATTTTCGTATATCGTCATCGTCCTTTCGTGGTTTATCACTCATTTTAGATAAATAAATAATCTAACTTTAGCACAGAGAGGTTAGTGCGTAACCGTAAACAACAAGAATGAAAGAAAAAGGCGCGAAATAACAATATCTGGAAGTATAGAGAGGGAGTGGGGAGTGGTAAGTAGAAGGGGTAAGCTTACAGATGCACGAAAAAGGCGCAAAACGGGATGAGTAAGCTTACAGCTGGGCCTTGCACGGCTGCCAACAAAGATCTGAGGCGGAAACAAGTCGTGGCCCGATCGGGTCGGCGCCTTCACTTTTAAGCGAACTTGCGACGAAAAATTAATGTGCCGGCCCGATCGGTCCAAAACTAACCTCCAATTTCTCCGCATGAATAATTGAAGAAAATGTAAATAAATAGCCTTTGTAACAATAAAAAATCGATATCAGCAACAATACACCAATAATTCAAGTTGCCACTACGGGATTTCGTAGGACCCTCTTATGGTGGCAGTTAACGTGTTAATAATGGTTTTAATTTTATTAATTTTTTGTCAAAATCGTCATACCCAAACTGTAATTATTATTATTTATTATTATTACTGTATAATAATTTTTTTTTTTTTTTTGGTGTTCTAATTTTAATGATCATGAAATGTGGGAGGAAAATGGGGGTGTTATACTGTTTATAAAGTAAATAGAGAGAAGAGAAATATATATATATATATATATATATATATGGTTGCAACCTGTATTCAATCACTGCCACTGTTAAGGTTTTCTTAAAGTTGAGGGGAAAAGTAATTTTGAATACCAAAAGGCATTGAAATAATAAAATCTTGAATGAAAAGGGAGTGAAGAACATTGGGAAATTTAGGTGTGTGATTAAATTATTGTAGTTGAAAGTTTAAAAAAAGTAAGGTTGTGAGTGCATCACAATCTGCAAATCAGGTTAACAACATAACAACGAGAAAAAATTGATAAAATATATTATTTTTAATCTTATATTTATTAGTAAATAAAATACAAACGACCACATATAATATAAGGATTCAAAAACGACCAAAATCAAAATGCAGGCGTTCTATATGTTCATATCGGTGCAGAAACCAAGGAAAAGAACTATAGTTACCTGCTAATTTTAGGCAAACCCTAAACTCAAAGAATATTTGTGAACAATTACTAGAACTAAGTAAGGTGGTAAGTTAGGCTGAGATTGAAATAAGGGTTATTTTTATTATTATTTTTTTTTTGTAAGTGTTTTTGGAGATATTTTGGCATCTAGAGAGTGCCATGGGTTATACCTATCGATATGGATTAATTTGTTTTACGGGAGGGGGTTACTATGTGGAGATTGTCTTGTATTTGTGGGAGGAGTTCAAATTGACATGACACAACAGAGTCAAAAGTCCACAGGAAAAAAGAGTGAGCTCAAAAGCAACTCGGCTGCCGTGAAATTATACCAAAAAAAGTGTGGGTAAATAGAATATAAAAACAAATATTTTAAAAAAAGATCTATTTCCCAGAAAAAAAATATAAGCTACATTATCAGGCCATGCTGAAGCAGGACTCAATGATGCCAAGGTTGAACTGGAAAGATGAAGGAAAAGTGGTGTGGGTGATAAGGAAGGAAACCATACTGACCCAGCAACTCCCATGTCATCTGTAGAGGTACAACCTCAGAGGTTGCATCTAACCCTTACTGTGCCCAAGGTGATTCGGGCATCAGAAACAGGCCCGACGAGAGGGGGGGCAGCCAGGGCTGTAGCCCTGGGGCCCGGGACCTGGAGGGGGCCCGGGCGGGCTCACCAAGTTTTATTTTTTACCTACTAAATTTACTTTAAGAATAAAATCAAATGGATTATTAGTCTAAAAATCAGAAAATTCGAATTATTAGATTTTTAGTTTCCTTTCTATTTATAATTAGTTGATTAAAAATTCATGTTTAGTCTTAAATTTGTCTTTAACTTTATTTAATAATACATTTTCTTAACTATTTAGTACCGGTACTTATGTATTTACAAACAGTACTGTATTACTTCCCAAATTTCTATAGCATATGTTGATATGTAGACTATATATATTATTTGTATAAGGATAAAGATAACTAAAATACAAATATATTAACATTCAAGAAAGTATTTTTTATTTTTAGAAATAACTGTAAATTAAAAATATGGTATTATTAATAAAACTCAAAGAAAAAAAAAACAGTAAAGAATTAAGCACAGTTACTTCTCAAAAGACAGAATCATACTAAATAAAATTATTCATATTAAAACTAAAGGAAATGGATCAATAAGGAGCAATGGTTACTTTACATTTGTGGGAAAAGTAAACAGGATGTCTAGAGTTAGATTCCAAGAAAAACTTCCTGCCTCCCCACCTCCCCTTCCCCTCCCAGTGTCTGTCATCAATTACACAATATATTATATAAAATATCTTTACAAAATATGTTTGTTGCATTATTATAAATGACGAGGTGGGGTTTCAGGAGTGAATTTATTATTTGACGGGGGCCCGCGAAAATTTGTCCCTGGGGCCCTTGGGTTCTCTCCACGGCCCTGATCAGAAATGGGGGGTAAGGTGGAGGGAAATTAGTGATTAATGTGTTGAATGAAGTAAGATGAGAATCGATATGAAGAAGGATGAAATAAAATAAAAGTACTTAAGACTACTATCACTACGACTGAGTGGGTCCAGTCTCAGTCGAAGGTCGAGGCTGTGATTGATGGGAGGGAAAATAAAGTAAGGGGGAAAAAAGACTCTAACTATTTAGATAGCTTAAAAAATCTTTTTAAATGGGAAATATGGGCGTTGCGAACCTGACATCCTGAGGTCGGGTCAATTACCGCTACTGTAACAGATGTGGTGAAGGCACCAATAACCATGGGTTTCAACTATAATGGTAAAAGTTTAGCGTTGATCCTCTTGGCACCTTGGCTCAGATAATGCTCCCGGCACATAACCCAATCGCCTATTTGAAATGGGTTACTTTGTCGTCCGGAGTTATAATAGATTTGGCGTGGCATGTGGGCCATGGTCAAACTCTCAATAGCCGAAGACCAAACAATGTTATTAGAAAGTTGTAGTGGTGGGGAGATCAGACTGTCCAAATTCCAAACCAGCTGGAATGGGTTGTGGATTTGGTGAATGAGGAAAAGGTTGTCGGGAAAATGTCCAGTACTCACGTGTGTTGCTGTGTTAAATGTTAACTGGAACCAAAGAACATTTTGGTCCCAATAAGTTTGATGCTTTGCATGGTAGATTCGCAAAGGCAACCATTAAATTTTTACTAACCCTATTTGCATGGGACGAATTAGTGTAATAAGGGGAGGTGCTGATATATGTTATACCGAAATTAAGGCAGATTTGGGCCATTAATCCCAACTTAAAACTTGGAACATTGTCAGTAACCAAATATTTGGGAAATCCAAAATAGGCAAAAACGTTGAGGAGAGTAAATTTAGAAAATGCGACGACCACCATGAGGAGATATCTATTACGGTTGGAACTTAGAGGAAGTGGACTAATGTGGTCAATGAACATTTTTTGAAAAGGGGAAGTGTGAATTTCAGATGCCTGGTGTCTGACGCGAGTGGTTTGGGCCTGTTTGACCTGTTGGCATTGAATGTAGGTTTTCACTGAATGGGCTATTGGCCTTTAAGATCTTTATTTGGCCCAGAAATGCCTGGAGACATGCACAAAAGTCTTAGCGATCACCAAATGGGCAGGTATTGATAATTTGTGGTAGTACTATGTTTATTAATTTTTGGTGTAGGACCACTCTCCTTGTACGCTGTCCTGGGGCCAGGTGAAGTACGATGTGGTCTGTAATAGTATAATTGGGTGGAAGAGGTTGCGTTTTTAAAATATTTGAAATGACCGGGTCCTCCTTTTGGTAGATATGAATGTCTTTGAAAAGGTCCAGCATACTGGACAAAAAGGATATGGACATTATCTGGGGGACATTAGCAGATAGTTTTGTGAATGAAATGATAGAAGGTCCAGAGGATTCAAAAAGACAGGATAGGGAGTCAGCTACAATGTTGTCTGACCCTCTAATATGTTGAACAGTGAATTTAAATGAGTTTATAAATTCTATCCACCTTGTGAGCTTGCCAACCTATCGAGGGTAGTTTAATAACCAAGACAGGGCGGAGTTGTCCGTTTAAAGTTGAAATTATTGCTGTTCCAGATATTGTTGGAACTTTTGGAGTCCAAGTACCAGAGCCAAACACTCTAGCTCCATAGTAAAGTAGTTCAATTCATGTTGGTTCATGGCCTCGAAGCGAAAGCTATGGGCATTAAATCCCCATCATAATCTAGGGATAGGCACACATCCAAGACTGTGCCTGAAACATCAGAGTCGACGATGAACTACTTAGAAAAATCTGGTAGTCACAATATCAGATTACTGGTCAATTTGCTTTTGAGTGTTTGAAACATTTGGTCTTGGTGTGATCCCCATTCGAATTGGACGCATTTACGTTTTAGTTTGTTTAAGGGGTGCGAAATGGATGCAAAATTATCAATAAATATTTAGTAAAAGGCAGCCAAACCGAGTTTTAAATCTGTCTGTTTGTTTTAAATTTTTTGGGGTGGATAATCTGCTATAGTTTGGACGCGGTCCTGGTGAAGAGTATCCGAAGCAAGTGTAAGCTTCTCGGGGTTAACAGTCAGGCCAGCTTGACGAAGTCTGGTCAAAACCTCTTCTATCTTAGACAAATGGTCTTCAAAAGAACCGTCCGAATAAATACAAAATGTCATCAAAAAAAAGAAAACAGATATTTGTATTTAACATCACCAAACATTTTTTCAATTAGGTGTGTTAAAACAATCCCACCGCTAGCTAAACCGAAAAGAAGGAAATTATATTAGAATTTATTATAATTCAATAATACCTAATTTTACTATTTGCTCTAAGCAACATGTAATATATTAATTGAAAAATTTTATTTGAGATGACAAAATATAAATATAAATTGTGAATTTAAACAAAATCATAACCTCCTTTTTTTATGAGTTTCAAATTATCAATTTTACTTCTTTGCAAGGCAATGGTATGGATAGGACAATGATTTAATTTATTTAAAATTCATATTTGTTTTGTATCCAAGTCACAATTGTTTAAAATAACAATGATTTACCTTATGTATATTCTTCCATGTGACTTCTTTCTTGGCATTACAACTAACATGTTTCAGAACATCGGGTCCATCTTCAGAGTTATTTCACTCGCTTGAGATCGTTAATACAATATTATTACTATATTTCATGAGATATAAGGCGTTAGTTGTCCTAGGGCATTGATACAATGCGCATCCTATATGTCGCACAGTTTTATGTGTCGTCTGTGAAATGTAATGGTTTGTTCATGATTTTTGTTGAATTTTAATGTTTTAATGTACTAACGATCTCAAGCAAGTGAAATAACTCTGAAGATGGAGCAGATGTTCTGAAACGCGTCATTTGGGATACCAAGAAAGAAGTCATGTGGCGGAATTTACAAAAGGTAAGTCATTGTTATTTCAATTAATTTATTCTTTCTTTTAAGTAGTCTTATAAAAAAGTTATTACATACATATAAATATAAACAAGTTCACCATTTTTAAATTTAAAGCTCAGGATAGTGTGATACCTAAAATTGTAACTTTAATTTGGATACCATGAAATGGTTATATTAAGATTTGAAATATGAAAATAAACCGGGAGATTTGTAATTGGTCTATAGAGAATACCACATGAGACAAATGAATGACTGAAAATAAATATTAAAGCAAGGATAAATAAAATTTAATATAGATTTCCAAAATATTATTTTGATGTATAAAATGTTAGTTGTAAGTTGTAATAAATATTTAAGTAGTAATTGTGTTGTGATAACAAACAGAACAGGTTGTCATATAAATGATTTGAGCAGTGTCCGTGGTGTAGGGAATGTGAACAGTTTTTTAGCTAACTTTGTACATTGGAAATGACGCTTATGTTGAATCTAGATTCAGAGGGACATGCGGTTAACCCAGTCTTAAGGTGATATCTGATATGATCAGACGTATTCAGTTTGTGTTGAAAGAAATTTGTAAAATTAAAACAATGTAGTGTGCCAGTTGGAAGGTGACATTTGACAGAGTCAGACGTACAGTATTACTTTTTGTTTAAAGAAATATTTAACAATGTAGTGTAAAAGTTTAAAACAGTTGGGAGATGGCATCTGACTTAGTTAGATATGTTTTCTGTCTAAAAGAAGTTTTAGAACTATGTAGTATTAATGTTCTAACAAGTTTAGAGACGGAATTTAACGTTGTAAAACGTGTTTTTGTTCGAGGAGATTTTAGGACAATAGTTTGAGGTAGAGTGATGAACTTTGTGCGTAATACTGTGAATTCAAAAAGACAATTGATATTGTCGGCGTGTTAATTGCGTCTACAGGAGACTGCAGTTCAAGATGAGGGAAGCTCACCAAAAAAGGACTCTCACCATAGAGATGATCACATGTGGTAACAAATAATGATAGACAATTTCATATTAAATTTGTATATAAAAGAACTTTTGATATAAATAAAATTTGTTTTAATGAATAAATAATTGCATTGTAAGTAGTAAATTTAAAAAAAAATAATTTAACTTTTAATTAAAAATAATATAATCTTTGATACATGAGAATAAAAAACTCATAATTAAAATAATTCTTTAAAGTTGCAACTGATTCGTAGAGTCATTATAAAGGATTTAGGTCTCTTCAAGACAGAATAACTTTAAATTCATGATATAGAGATTTTAGATAATATTAAGAAATGTACCATGAACATATATGTATATGTATAACCATAATAAATAATCATGTTCAGTTTCAGCACAACAAATAAGGTTTCTTTATTTACGAAAAACCACTTAAAGTACACTTTTAAAAATATCTACGACCCTGAGAGATTTTTATGTACCGGTAATAATAATTAACTTGTATTCTTTTTTCAAAATTGATGAGTTAATTCTATCTGGCGCCCATAAGCTGAGCAATTTTCTTTAAATAAATACTTAATATTAAAAAGTGCCAATCAAAGATTTTTAGATTCAAATCAATTTGTAAAATCAAACCCTTCTTATTTTAATATTTACAATAGTCTTGAAAGCACAAGGAATTTTACGTAGTATAACAGTGCAAAACTCATGTTTGTACTAAATTTGATACAAAAACAATGTTAACTAGAGTGGAAAATCCAGTTAAAAATCCAACTTTATAATTTACAGTTTTCTTGTAACAAACCCAAACCATATATGCTAATGTTAGTGATAATTTTAATAAAACTTGGACAAAATTTTCAGTCTCAGAATGCTAACACTACTTTGTATGTATAATACAGGATTTTGTATATATTGACTACAGATATAATTAGAATGTTACTAATAACCCTACTGATATTTAAAAAATTTTGATATCTTAAATTAAAATTTAAACTAAATACCTTTGCTAAAAGCAGTTATCAAATCTAAAATTCTTTATAACATCACACAACCCTCAACTTTGGTACACAACGGCCTCTCCTCTAGTGCTACTTAGTACTCTAAGTAGCATGTGTTATGAATACTAGGTTTTCTCCTATATTCATATTCTACAGGTTCAATTAAAATAACATATTTGGTGGCTCAGATTGTTAATATTAATTTATTCCTTGTTCCCTATTCCTATCTGATATTTAATCCTATAAAATATAATTTAAAACATAATCTGTCCTAATCAGACCTTTAAATCTTCAATCCAGAGAAATGGCAAATTATTGAATTTAACAACTCTTGTTTTTCTAAACACATTAATCTGCTCACTTTTTCAACATAGGCCATGAATATCTATAAACTGCCAGTGAGCTCCTTTTGTATGTTCCTGGGCCACGTCTCTTTGGTGACCAGCAGCATATCCCCGGCCCTGTCGACGTCTTGGATGCCACACCCCCCTTTTCTAAGTCACTAGCAGATAGAGCTTCATTATCCATGTTATGCTAATGACCTGCAAGCTAAGCAGTTGCAAAGTTGCGACACTTTTTAAATTATTTCCCAATAAATACCACACATTTGATATTGAAGATTTACCTGGTGCTAACATTTCACTATTAATATTTTCTAAACTTTGTAATCCTCAAACTTTAACTTTTAACTTTAACTTTGATACTAAAGAAATAGTTGATTTGAGATTTGAAATATGAAAATAAACCTGGAAATTTATAATTGGTCTAAAGAGAAGACAACGTGAGTCAAATAAATGACTGTAAATAATATTAAAACAAGGGGAATAAAAAATTTTAAATAGATTTCCAAAATATAAATTTAAGGCGGAAAATGTTAGTTGTAAGGTATAATAAATTTTAAAGTGAGATATTGTGTTGTGAGAATAGACAGAGCCTGTTGTCGTATGGATGATTTAAGTAGTATTCGTGCTACCAAAAATGTGAATATATTGAGTTTTGCTGACTATGTAAATCTAAAAAAGGACGCTTAGTTGTGTGATCTAGAGAAGCCAGCAGTCTGAAGGAAACGTCTGAGATGGTAGGATGTGTTTTAAGCAGTTGGTTAGGAATGTCTGAAGTAATAAGATGTGTGTTAAAAAAGTTGCAAGAGAATGTCTGAGATAGTAGGAGGTGTTTTAAAACAGTAGCTGATAGGAAATAGTTCAGAGCAATGTAGTTATGTTTGAGTGATTTTTGAAACGGAGAACAATTTAATTAATGTTGAATAGTTGTGAGAGGGAGTTTGTGATTTTTGGACGTATTTGTTGACTCTAGAGACGATGTTTCCGGACATAACTTTCAGTAGAAATTGGACAATGTGCGTTTGAATGGTGATTTCGAAAGACAAAGTTTCATTATGAATATTATGCAAACTGTTAAGGATATTTCATCAGGAAGTTCACAAAATCAGCAGACAGTAATGAACAATCTTCTCTACAATAGCAAATTAGTAACGGGTGCTACAAAGTGCTCAAAAGTCAAAACTACATGTTGTATAAACATTTTTGATTAATTGCTGTATGATGTATTATTTGTAAGTTTAATATTTTTGACATGTTTTTTATATATAACTACTTTGCGATTTAAAAAATTTAGAGATGCCTATAATAAGTAGTAATTTTTGTTGAGATCAATTAATTTAAAATACAGTTAAAAAAGGAAATAAGTCTATCTAGCTCATAATAAGTCTAAGAAGTTGCAACTCGGTACTTAAAGTAAAGTTTTAAGATTTTGAAATTAATAAAAAGTCAAAATATAAAATATCAAAATTAAAGATAGGATGTTTAAAACAATAAAATTGATAATAAATTTATTGTCAATAAAGAATATTAGTAAGTCAATAAAGAATATTAAATTTAGTTTCAGGAAATCAAATAAGATTTTTATTTATGGATTTTTTATTTACCGAAAACCACTAATTAGAAAAGGAACACGACCCTGAGAGTAATTTAACTTAAAGTAAACTTGTATTTTTTCAAAATTGGTAAGCTATAAGCTTCCTGGCGCCCTAGCTGAGCAAAATTTCAATAAATTCTTAATGTTTCAAGGACAAGTTAATAAAAGTAACTTTTTAACCCTTTATTTTTATATATTTACAACTTATAATTTTTTTTTCTTATCTTAAATCCTAACACATGCCATATTTAAAGTGTCATTTGTACAAAAATTATTTTCTATGTGTAAAATACTTAGGCATATCACACATACAACAAGTTCTTTTTAAATTCCACTACTATCAATATTTCTGCTTTAAGTAAAGTTGAAAATTTACCAGCTGGATAGTTCTCAGCATAGTTTGACTATAAGGCCACTGGTTAAACTGAAAGTAGGGACAAATCCTGTTTAACATATAAACCTTATTAGGTAACTACGCTATTGTTGGGAGTGCTCTTGTCTTTGGTTAATTGACCAATGTTTGTCTTAGGGTCAACTTGGTTGTTTGCCATTTATAGTACTATGTATTTTGTATTAATGTACAATGTGTAATGAAGTAAACTAAGAAGTTCTGCTGACCTGCAGTACCTGATTACATTACAGTAGACTCCCTTAGTTTGGCCACCTCGGGACCGGACCACTGGCCGGACTTCAAAATGGCCGGACTATTCGGATGTACTATCAAAATTTAAAATATCCCTATTAAATACATTACCTATGCTTAAGAATCAACAAAAGACGTTGTTTAAACATTTTTACAACATTATGTACTTACCAAAGAGAAGATTTTGACGTCTCTTGGTTGAATTATCATGTTGTGCCACTCATAGATACGTTTTTGCAACACATATTAAAAAGTAAATACCGATACCATACTAAGGATAAAACTGAACAGAAAAACACATTCCAGTACGTACTGTAAAAACAAACCAGAATTGTATTTGAGGAAATTACTGTACAACACGTATTACTTGACTCATAACCTATAACAATTAAAAGAAATCCGTTATTTTCTTTTGCTTTTTCTGATTAAGAGTGTTTTTAAAAGCATAGTCACGCCATTTTCTCATAAACATCACGTCGACAACTGTTGCAGCGGCTTTGGACCGATTCACCTTTATCTAGACGCTCTAGGATACTGAGTTTTTGTTCCATTGTCACAAATGTATGTTTACGTTTTTCACTCATTTTAGAAAACATTTTTCTCAAAGCTACCTCGCACATGTATAACTTACACTTACTCACAACGTTCACTCCCGAAAACAGTCCTACATACTAAACAGCAAAAAACATTCACACACGAAATTACAGATCAATCTATCTCACTGTACAGTACGTACTACATATAACCAAACCGTTTGTCACAGGTTAAGTGCGATCGACCATTTACAAGCTCGCCCGTAAACTAAACTGACATACAGTAAATATTTTTCTGTAGAGTACTTCTACGGTTGGAGTAGACTAAACATTCAAGATAAAAGTTAAATGTGATGTGACATTCAAGGCGACGTGGCGGATATGACTCACCCTCCTAGGACCGGCCGAACCATCCGGCAGCCGATCCAACCGAAGCCGAACTAGAGGGCGTCTACTGTATATTTAATGTTTTAGTTATTTTGACAGGTCAAATCTATTTTTCTTTTTTCTTGATAACAATAGTTAATCCACGAATATATGATCAATGTATTGTATACATGAATAATAGCCAGTTTTTGAATAAACTATACCAATAGTAATTATATTTATTAGATTTTATGAATTATATAATTATATTTCTTAACTTTTTTCCATATGGTTTAAAATTATTTTGTGACATTGTTTTTATTCAATTTTAATACAAGATTTTATTTTTGCTACTCTTTGAATAAATTATACATTTATTTTTTTATTTAAAATATTATATTTCAATTGAAATTTTATAAATAGATAAATAAAAAACAAGAGTTAAAATGTTGAAGTCTTGAACTTTAACTAAAAAAATATGTATTAGCAATAAAAATGATAATAACATTAGTAAATAACATTAATAATAATTTTAAATAATTTAAGAGAAATTATTACCTACTTGTTAAACTTTGGAACCACATGGTATCTCATACTTTTACCTGAAACTAATTAGGAAGAATAGCAGGGGGTGGGGGTATGTAAAAACCCCTGATATATCTGGTGTATTAAATTATTGAATTATAGACCATAGGTTTTTAAAAAAACAAGTTTTATACTATTTCAAACACTTAAAAATATTTGGTTTGTTATTTTTGTAACTGTTTTTACTATAAAATTTGATGATGAAATAACTAAACATTAATATGTTTGTTGTACTAACAGCCTAGGGATAAGCTAGTATGATATCCGAAAAAATCTTTAATTTAGAACATATGTGAAATATAGAATTAGCCATAAATATTTATAAATTTTCATATTGATATTTTCATCTCATTGTTTAATATAAATTTATTTAATTTTAGATAAATAAATAACTATGAATATTTTATAAGTGCTCTCTCAATTGTATGTGAACAGTTGTACACATTTTTTTAAACTGCAATATAACTCAGATGAAAAATGAATAATACAATTTGTAATAATAATGAATTGTGAAAAATCATATTTATCATCGTAAAAGATGTTTTTCTTAACTGTTAATAAATAATTACTTTGTTTGGCATTAAGTATGCAATCTATCATTAATGCCAACAATCTTGCCGGGAAAGGAGGTCTATAAATACTTGTTTCTGGCAACTTCTATTAGCTCTTAGTTGGGTTGATATATACGTTTAATTCTCAATGTAAATTAAGCCTTTCAACAGAAGTGTACAAGTTTTGTGTAAACAGGTAACACCAGATGTCTAAGTACAAAAAGTGTGTACAATTTTACCAATTATTTAATTTATAAAAGATATTAATTTTAGTACTATTTATTATTACTTTATTAACTATTTACTTTCATTTTACAACTAACTAAACTAAATATTATACAAATAATTTAATATTATTATATAATTATAAATTGCTAAAATTGTGACTTGTTGCCAAATTTTTATTTTTGAAGTAAATTTTAAATTTTACTATAGGGTTTTTAAAATTGGTTTTTTTTTTGTTTTTTTCTTTTTCAAACTGCATATACGGTTATTGGATTACTGTTTTACAAGTCACATGAAAGTTCATCTGAAATAGAGCTAGAAACTACATAATTTGTACTCTTATATGCTTACAGATAAGAATCTGTATTAAAATTATATTGGACTGGATTTGGTAAAGTTTTGTGGAAATCGTATAGTAAAACTTTTGGATATTATCCAAGATGTATTATCTAAACAATTATATTTAGATTACACAATAGGACTAATTAGACTATTTTTAATTTGTTTACTTTTGTCCAAAAATTCATATACTTGGGTACAGTTTTGATATTATTACAGTAAAATTAATCTGGTAGTTCTCCTGGTATGAAGGAAACAATCTAAATACTAAACATATTATAAATAATTAGTAATAGTAGGCTATATTGACTCTTTACTTCCATCAATAAATTTAAAATCAAATAAATAATCATAAATATTACAAACTTCTTTCTTCCTGCTAGGTGTCTTCATATAATTGTAACTATATGTATCTGCCTTCCCTTGTTTCATCATTTAACTGTGACACAATACACGGTATGTGTAGATTCCACCTTCAGAAGGATATATCTATACTGATCCGTTTTTCAAACTTTATCTTTATATAGTGTCAAGTGTTACGCTCCCTCTATTATTAACTTGTTTACCTATTTGGCCCTATCCTTTGTACAGAGGTCATGCTCACATCTTCTTGATTTTACTAGAAATTTCTAGTTTTATAAATTTTATAAATTTTAATTTTTCAGACATAATATCTGATTGTGTTTTAATTAATTTGTTTATTACTTACCAATTTTAAAATTTCATTTTATACATTTCCATATTTTCTAATACTCTTAACTATTGCTCTTGCCTATCAATTTTTATTTTCAACATTATAACTAAATTTTCTTACTAATGTATTTACGCACTTACAAATAATACGTTAATATTGTTAATTTCTATAGAAATTTGCTATTTTATAAGTTTCTTCCTTGTAAAAATCATAGAAGCACATTTCCTTTAAATGTATTATATGCTCTTAGGTATATTAATTTAGGTTTAATGTTTTTTATTAGTTTATTGTTTTTTTAATTTATTTATTTTTTTTTTTTTTTTTTTTGCAATCTTGATTAGATACGTCCAATTCTTTCTAGTGTTCATTTAATTTAAGGAGCGAATTATATATTTAACAAAAATGTTACTGCTGCTGATTTAAATCTAAGGGCTCATTTAATTGAGTTTGTAAAATGTTACATACTTTCCTTTTCTAAATATTTCAAATTCTGATTTGTTATTGTGTTTTATTAATTTAACATCCAAAAGTTTATCAAGTTGTTTACTCTCTTAGTCCATTCTATACTTTATAGATTATTACTATACTATAGATTATTCTGTTTTATATTTTCTCTGCTATTTTCTTTTATTAGAAATATTCACCTACATAACCGAGATATACGAGGGCTGTTTTTTTTTTAACCTTCGATAGGGTATAAAACTAAAACTAATGCTAATAGTAAAATAATGTATTACCACAAATTACATACGTTTTTGGTTACTTTTCAACATAATGACCATATAGATTGTTGCATTTGTCATACCGGAGGACAATTTTTTCAATACCCTCTTCATAAAAGATTCCCGCCAGCGACTTGAGATTGGTTAGCAAAGACTCTTGATGCTCGTTGTCGGTTCAGAAGCTCTTCCTTCTAGGCACTTCTTCAGTTCAGGAAACAGGTGGAAGTCGCTCGGCACTATACACCGCATGGACAAAAATGTCAAATTGAAACCTGTCAAGAAGCCGTTTTGTTACACCAGCAGTGTGAGGACGGGTGCTGTCATGGATGATCACTACTCCAGAAGTGAGCATTCCTCTTCTTTGGTTTTAAATGGCTCTCCACAACTGTCGCAAAGTTTCACAGTAACCTGCTGCATTTATCGTGACCCTTGGCTGTAAGAATTCAAAAAGTAGTACTCCTTTTTGGTTGTAAAACACTGTGTCTGAAGATTTTCCTGTTGTAGAAAGTTTTTTTTTGAAATTTTGGGTTTCTTTGGTAAACTTGAATGAATCCATTGTTTTAACTGTTTTATTCTGTCAAATAATCTGATTTTTGGTCTTGTTCTAAAGTATTCATGATATTTTTAAAATAGGTACTGGGATCTTCAAAGAACGGTCTGTTCTTTTTCTGTACTTCTTTAATTCCCTGAATTCCCTCATTTACCCTCACTTACAGTTTTTTTTCCATTTGGTTAAGAGCAAACCAGATCAGTCTCAACTCAAAAGCACAAGTATATGAGTCTTGAAAGCTGCCTAACTTACAGATAGTAATCTGACATAATATAGATCCTAGGTACCTTTGTGAAGGTTTTTCCCATTACTTAGTTCTATTTTTATAATTATTACAGCAAATATATTTTTCTTCCTTCATTTTTAGGAGTAATTTCCATCTTGTTCTGCTCCCCTCCTTTAAAGTCTCACCCATGAACATAAATAAATTTTACAATTGTGTATGTTAAAAAAATTTATAATTTTCTCAACAGGGTAGTCATATCTTTCATCATTAAATATTTGCTGTCAACTTAGCTATTATAATGTTACAATCTTTAATTTCAGATATTATATTTCATTCTACTAATGGCAGAGGTATATCGAGTTGAGAAAAATTATCAGGTTGGTAGGTAAGTACATGTGTTGTAAATAATGTCCTAAATATGAATATAACAATTGACAAATAAAATAATAATTAATCGATTCCTTTCTAGAAAAATAAAGTGAATGTTGAAAAACAAAAATTGCGCTTAGTAGTGGAAAACTAAATTATTGTAAGGGAAAATCATTCAATAAAACTGAAGCAATGTCATTATTTTTTTCTTAATAGTGGATATATTTAAATTCATTTTAAATTGTATGTGTGTGTCTGTGAGGCTTTAAAATAGCCGAACTGATTTATTTTTATAATGTGACCTTTGCAACAGTAAGCAGTGTCCTCTCCCCTCTATCAACCGTTAAATTTCCAGGCACATGTAACTAATTGTTTGGCAGTAGCATTTTTTCGAAGCAACTGTATGATCTAAGTTCTGTGGGAATGATCTGAAGATGTAATGTGGAGCAATCTATCAATGTGATTTTATTTTAACTCGGAAAACCCCCCACAGAAACGTACCACTTGTTGTAACATATATATGATAATGAGCAAGTCCAAACTCAAAGTAATGATGATCATATCTTATCTTTGAAACAAAACAAAACAAAAACCGTTACAATAAACAAAAGTAGGTTTAATACATTACAATTTCAATCTGTACAGGTCATTTACAAACGACAAACTAAATTAAATATAGAAAAAATACTTAGCAAATAAACAAGGGAAGGTGGAGTAGAAGAACAAAGGTTAACAACCTAAGGTACGGTTAATAGAAAACTACAACAACAACAACAACAAGACTTGTAAATAATAAAGTTAATTTTACAATGCCAATATGAAGGGGGTAGATAGGCATACCAGATGATGGCCTACTATCCCTGCAACCATAAGAGCTTAATATGGTATAAGAAGATCTTTGTACACCTTATACAAATGTTCATGATCAACTCTTACAAGCTATACTTCATGCGAACCCCGAAAAAAAAAGACAGTCATTGTACGACTTCGGGTTAGCTGTGTTGGACCAATTGCTTCCAAAGGGTTTGGCTCTCCTCCTAAGCGTAAAAACAAAATACACTTGTACCACATGTACTCTTAAAAATGCAGAAGGTTAGTGCAATCGGAAATCGCATAACCCGAAGACGATGTCAAGTATGCTCATAAGATAGAAAAAAGACCCTTATTCATTTATTTCACTCTCACTTCTTCTTTTAACTTCCAAAATAAAACCTATTTGTTATAAATATTATAAATAGTCTAATGCCTAATCATTAAATTTCCATTGGATTATCGAGATTCAGATTAGTGTTTCCTGATTATCTTCTGGGTTCCTACTTAGCAGATCGGCTACAATATTTTCAGTTCCTCTATGAAATTATTTTATGTAAATTATATTGAAAACTTGGTATTATCTCAATTTGTGTTTCAGAAATAAAAGTAAGAAATTCATAACAGATCAATAGATCATCATGTTGTTTTCATTATTATTCAACCTAGTACTCAAAGCTATATAAAGTAAGTAATTACAATAAATTAATCGACAATAAAGTATAAATTGCATAATAACTTAATGTTAAAATATAAACGCAGGATCTGCAAAAAAAAATACCTTTGCGTTAAAGTTGGCATTGCATAATCTGTTGATAATATAAGAAAGAAAATTGGTCCTAAAACTGTCCCCTGAAGCCTCCTATATTTGATTACACCTATCACTAATGTTGATGCCAATTTTAATGCCCTATTTTTTTGAGTAAGATAGCTAGTAAACCAACTATCCGATACTCCTCAAACTCCACATTCTCAAAGTACATATAAGGAAATTTGATAATCTAAGGTGTTGAAAGCTTTCATAATATCTATCCTCCCCCCTTCCCTATCGTTAAAACCTTTAATTTGAGAAACACATCCTCGGTATTACGCTCTTCTCTGAAACCATATTGATTTTTGCCATGAGTAATTGTCAAATTTAAAAAAATTCACAACTTTGCTTTCAATAATTTTCATAAATTTTCATGAATGTTGATATTATGGATATCGGTCTGAAGTTGTAACATTCGGAATTTAAAAAAGAACATTCTAAATTCTGGGCTACAAATAGTTAAATTTTACAGTAGCTATTTTGAATTTTTAAAAGAGGAAAAAAGAACATTGTAATTCTGGAATAATTTTATTACTGTAACACTAATTAAAATATATAACTATTGTATATACTATTTTTATGCTATTTTATATCTGCTCAAAAAAATGTTCAATAAATTTATCATACATTTACACCTGATCTCCAGTTATGTATAATTTTGTTCTTTTAAATACACAATAAATTCTAAATATATATTACACAAAGAAAAAAATTGATATTAAATACCAAATTGGGAAATTGAAAAGTATTATTTTGATGTTTAGGTATATAGTCGCAGCAAAAAATTTAGAAGCTGGTTCTCAGATTTTGACTGAAATTCCATTCTGTGTGGGTCCAAAATCCCAATCAAATCCAGTTTGTCTCGGTTGCTATGCATTTGCTGATGGATCTACATTATGTAGCAAGTGTAAATGGCCTGTATGTGATGCAACTTGTGAAGAGCTTTCTCCTCATAAAAATGGAGAATGTAAAGTTTTTGCATCTGCTAATGTTCAATACCAACTAAATGAAAACTCTAATAGTCCTTCGCCACAGTATGAATGCATTACACCATTAAGAATGCTATTAGCCAAGGAGGACAATTCCATTCGATGGGAAGAAGAAATCAAATTAATGGAAGCACATACGTTAGAAAGAAAAGAAACCAGTCCTGAATGGTGGGAGATAGAGCAAATCAATGTTGTAAATTTCATAAGAGAAAGATGCAAGTTGGCAGACAAGTATGAAAAATAATAATAATTGTAGATTTATGTATGATGTAGAATGAGTGAAGCTTAAATACATATAACTTTACAATAAATATAAATGTATATATTTTATAAAATATACATTTATAAAATGTATAAATTAATTATACATTTATTAATTAAATTATAAATTATTATAAATTAATTAATTGTAAAGATTTAATTATTATAATATATTAATATTATATATATATATATATATATATATATATATATATATATATATATATATAATGATCATTGCATGTGTGTGCGTACATTTTATAAAAGTATATTAAATAATAAATGTAAATTACATAACTTACACTTTATCTAGTTCAACCAACATATTTTGTGATTTAATAAAATATATTGGATAAACTAAAAACAATTATTGTTTTATTATTATGCATTTGTCGGACATTTGCCATCATTTGTGTGTTAAAAATCAAAACACGACGTTTCGGGAATAAGAATCAATTCCCGCTATAAAGTGACTAAAAACTAAAGAAACATGAAACTAGAAACTAGCCTATTGTTTAGCGTTTGTTGAAACTAGCTTATTGTTGTGTCCGAAAACTGCATAATAATAAAATTGAACTTCCATTATTAACAAATAATTTCAAACAGAGAACAATTATTGTGTTATTGGTGAAGTTTTTTATTACTTAACATAATTACAAATCCTCCCTATAAAACATTTAAGTAATGCAGTCTCTGTCTCTTTTTTCTTTATTTTTTGGTAGGTTCCATCGATGAATGGTTCAGACATAGTTTTATAAGTCCACGCTGCCTTTACTAATAAATTTGGGTTTCAGATAGTCCCTATTGGAATTGGCAAGTGAACAAAATGCAAAAGTGGAATATATTAATGGCAGATGTGAAGAACAGAATAAACTTAACATGTTGACCTTTAAAAATCAACATGTAATTGTGAGCATAGAGACCAGTAGAATGTAATCAGAAAAAAAAATACTTTCATTCCAATAGTTTTAATTAGTTTAATTTAATCGGTTTAATAGTTTTTTTTTTTTTACCATCCACCTTTGTTACATTATTGTTTTTCTGTTTACTTTTTATAAAGTAATAGATACATCACTATTTGAAAATTAAGTTATAACTATTGACAATATTTAAGTATACATGTACTCTATATGAACTGTGTATAATATGATTAATAACATGACATTACTTTTAATGAACAATGGGGAGATCAAGTTCGTACTCAATCCATAATTTATTGTTTTTATAAACTGTCCAGATTTAATTTCTGCAAATGAACATTTGTAATAGTTTAATTTTTGATTATTTGAATTTATTTTTAAAATGCCCCACGTCGTGCGACAATTGTAATAGTTTAATATAAATTTATTTTGTTAATTTTAATATTTTAAATGAAGTTGGGTGCCATTTTGTAATATTTATTACAAAAAATAAAAATAGTGACAAAGAAATACTCTTGAAGTAAGCATATAAAATTTCTTTGGGGTCGCAAGTTCTTTAATACAGTGTACTCTGGAGAATTTCAAATAAAAATACAGAATCCAATTTTCTGAAATGTACATTTAATTATGAAGAAAAATTAAAATATATTTCATTTTATGATTAATCTTATGGTTGCAACTTAATTCAAAATAAAATCATTCATATTTCAAAATGCAATATTTTTATATTACAAAATCTCTTTTACTAAATATCTATTTTTTTTTAATCTAATAAATTAACTCATGAATTTAAAAAAAAAATTATTATTAAAGTTTATGATCATTATTTTCAAAAAAAAATTAAAATCTTTCTCTTGTTAGAAGCCACGTGATATCTCTACAATATATCCTATCCAAATTTTGTTAAAATAGATTATAAGTTCCAATGATTTTTATGTTTAAATTTTTTATGAAACATAATTTGAGCATGTTATACCAAGCATGCTAAGATACTATGAAGCTAAATTCTGTATCACATTTAAAACTTTCCTTGTTCGAACCGCATGTCATCTTATTGAAAGGCAGGCCTTTTTATAGTATCTCGGAGTTCATGGATCCAGACACAAATTAACCATAGTTTTAATGTCAGTAAAATGTTTTCTATTTGTATGTGCATTTGTTTAAACTCTTTTAGAATAAATAATATTGAATTTGTAGGGTTGTTTTGGCATGTTTTGTGTTATTTTCGAACAGATTTTTATTATTTGGTTTAAATTGTTTTTAATGTATTATGAGTGATTTGTACAAATATTTATATGTTCTGTAGTTCACTATATTTTAGGTTTTAATTAAAAATTTGTTTTTGCACATTTTGCTTATTATTGAGAATATTTTGAATTTATAGTCCTGCTGATTGTTGATCTGTTACTCTTTCATTGTCTGTTATTTATCTAATTATGCATTATTTATTGCTTAAATTATTATTGCATGTATATTGCTTGAATAGTTCTATACCAAGAATGTATTGGTCTTACAGGACCATAAAGATATGAAATGAAATTGAGTGTTTTTCATGATTCTTCCTACGTGCTAACAGATTTGGTTATTCTTCATATACCTCTGAATCTGATGGGTAAAATGTCAGGCCTTCGTACATGTCATCAACATTCGTTCCATGATCACTCTCATATTCAATATTGTCCTCCACTTCACTAACTTCAATATTATAATTCTCATCCTCAGATTCAGATTCTGTACACTTGTCCAATTCACTCAAAACTGCTTTTATCTTTGTCAGATATATCTTTGAAATACTCACTAATTGTTAAAATCAATAATATTTCAATTCAAAATACTATTTACATACAATATTTACAAAATAAAAAATTGGACTGTCACTATTCATACACTTCCGCCTACCAGACGACACAAGAAGAAGTGTGTATTACTGGCACTATTCATACACATTCGTGCATGTAACCTCAAAACAAAAGTAGTTTCACGGTCAACAACACTGACTGTATGGGTGTGGAAAGGATTAGGAGGGGGCTCAGCCCGTCCCTTATGTGACATCATTCCATAGCTTCATTTCTTGGAAATTGGTGTTGTCTGAGAGACGAATGTGTATGAATCTAGGGTTAAACTGGCTCCCATTTTAGATGCATCAGACAAGATGCAGTATTAAAGCTCTTAAGAAAAGAAAATTACAAATAAACAAATGGGAAGTGGAAAAAACTTTTGATCAGAAAGGCAGTAATAAGTATTGAACAGATTTAAAGAACAATTTCAGATATTACTGGCTAAATGTAACTAAGTAACCCCAATTTAAATCCACTAGGGAAGGGTAATATCCAAACATTCTATTAACTTTGAAAAGCTCATGATTAGACCAAACCATGGTTATAAATTGTGTTTAAATAAACAAGTGAAGAATTTAAATTATACAAAATTACAATTTCAGTTTTATAAACTTTCAAAAGATAATTCATATTTTGAACTAGAACATTTTATATTGATTGTTATAATATTGTTTTGTGTACTAATATAAGCTGTTTAGCATAAGATATTAATAATTTTAAATAATTCATGCAAACATACAGAGTTTGAATAAATAAAAAAATAAATAAAACAATTTAAAGTTCAACATAATAATTTTAATATGTTTTTATCAAATAAATTATTGTGTGTGTGTGTGTATATAATTAATTAATTATTAATGAAAATTGATTTAAATAAATAATATTTGTAAATAAAAAATGTGTGGAGTTAATTAATTAGTTGAAAATAAATAAAACACATAGCAAAAAGCAAGGTATTAAAACTTTGGCGCTCAACATGTAAGTAAATATATTTATTATAATAATATATGTAATAAATTATGGCTTTTATTTTCAGATTTGATAGTGATCTAATCCATATGGCATGTGGTGTCCTTGAAGTGAACTGTTTCGAAATTAAAACTTCAAATGGAGCTTTCATTCGTGGACTTTATCCGAAAACTGCAATCTTATCCCATAATTGTGTATCAAATACAACTCATACTATATTATCTTCACAGAATTATAGGTACTGAAAATTATTCTAATGTAATTTTAAATATGCCCATATTTTTATTCTTAATTTGTTTGCTTTCTTTGTAATATTATACTTACTATTTGCTTTTAAATTCAGTTGTACAAAAAATACTTAATAATGAAGTACAATAAGTTCCATTATGTTTGCTTATAGCCCAACTGGATTGTTAATAATTAATTACTATTTAATTACCTTGTTTGAGGTGTTACCGTCGAACAATCCTTAATTTGTAGTTTGCACTATCTTATAAATTACAGCACATGTTTTTAAATGTGAATTAATATGTGTTGTTAAGTGTTTATATGTGTTTTTTATATTTGAAAATGACTGACAAATAGTCGAAACGTGTCATATAAGATAGTGCAAACTACAATTAAGGATTGTTCGACGGTAACACCTCAAACAAGGTAATTAAATAGTAATTACAATAAGTTCTTAATTAAATATATTGAGCAAAACTTGTGGCAAATTCACAATGGATAATTAATGGAAAACTGTAACTTTCACAACAAGAAAATTGCTCAACAAGATGACATTTCTACGATCATGTCATCATTCCATCCTGATTGTATCTGAGGATGATGACTTTGTCTTTAAATGTTTTATTGATGTGCTTTCTTGGTGTAAAAATTAATGTTTTAATTTAATTATTGAATAATAACATGACTGTTTATAATATACAAAAAAATATGTGATAAATATGATTTGTAGTGGCTTGTAATATAAACTTATTGGTATTGAAGACTAAATGAGTAAAACAAATAATCCATTAGACAGCAAGCATTTAAAATGGTTAAGAGTTAACTACAAAATAGTAAGTATATATAGGTTTACATTACTGGAGGTTGTCAAATCAACTGCTATTAAGTTTGAGGTGTTAGGATTTTATAAGAAGTACAATACAGTTTAGTTAACATGCAAAAAAGCCCCTAAGTGAATAATCATTAGCTCCCCTCTCCCCCTACACATACACACACAGTCAAAATATCATTGAATAAAATGGAAAGGAGATCAGAAAGATGTGTCTGGCAAATCTTCAGAAATAAGTTGTAACAAAATTAGAATTAAAAAAAAAAAAAATATCATCTCTTCCTCAAAAAAACTTACATAATTTATTGTGAGAAAATAACTATTTTTAGGCCTTTAGCATGAGTTTAAGGAAATAAGCAATAGTCATTCTTTAAAATTGTATAATCCCAGAGATATTAACTAATTTTTATAATTTCTTTTATGAATGCATTAATGTTTATATTCCTAGAAGTTTAAAATTGTTTTAAATCTCAAAAGTTATGAGAAATGTTGTAAGAACAAAACCAATGTTTATTTCTAAACACTTTAAACGACTAATCACTTCCAAACTATAAAAGAATTAATTTTTTTCTTGCTGTTTAAAGGTGAGAAACCTCTCGTTCATCACCACCAAAAAAAAATAAAAAAAAATAAAAAAAAAATGGAGAAATGAAGACAAAATAAAGACTCCTAGACCTCAAATACTTTAATAACGTCAGGGTGAAAAAATAACATGAGTTGGTCAAGAGAGACCTGTAAGGAAATATGAAAGAGAGGGATATAACCCAAGACATAAAGAAAAATATGTAGATCTCTCAGGGTTGCCTCCCCCTTATTAACTATAGTGAGAAAATTTGGAAGTTATGGTCTTGGCTTGAATCTAAGATTTAGCATACAAATTACAAAATGGAAGTAAAATCATAATAAATGATGTTAATGAAAGGAGTTACGACACACAGCCTTCTGTATAGAAACTTTGTTCAAAAGTATTGAATCTGAATTTTCCTAAGGAAACAAATGAACCATGGAAGGTATCTTAGGTGGTGAAGTGGTGGGTTATCTTCATGTTCATTTATGGATATTTTTTCCGCCTATTAAACAGTCAAAAATCACAAGGAGTAGTGTTGAAAAAGTAAGAAGTCTGATGTATCACAGTAATGCTGTATTGATCAAGAAACACTAGATCATATGGAAGGAATTTGATGGAGTGTTGTCCATGATTTAACTATCAAATTTCCGCTTTCCACAGGTCTTGTTTCTTGTGCCACACTGGATCATAAAAGCCATAAATGACCTATAAGTTGTAGTCCTCTTTGATAATGTAATATATTGGAATCACACTCCTTGATTTTTTAGTTTCTGGAATGTTAGTTGTCTTTACTGTGATAACTGTGCTTTTTCTATGCACCATATCCATAATACAATAACTACATTACCAGTGATAAATAAAAAGATAGATTGTGAAATAATTCTAATAAAAAAGAAGGGACAACTAATTTTTTGAAATGCTTATTCAATAAAGTTGGGCACCATTTTGTAATACTTTATTACAAAAATCAAATAAATAAATAAATATTTAATTATAAAATTTATAACTCTAGAAGAGAGTGTAAAATATCTCAGAGGTCGTAAGTTCTTTTGAAAAAAGTGTACTTAGTAGAATACTGAATAAAGTACAGAAATGTTTTTATTCTGAAATGGACATTTTATTATTAAAACAACACAAGAATACATATGAATCAGATAATACCTGTAAAAAATGAAATTACAAATAAAATATCCTACATATTTAATTAATCAAAGATTATATTCATTAAAATTTAATTTATCAACTTTATTTATGGTTGCAACCTATTTTTTAAATTGAAAAATTTTCTATGTATTGTAAAGTTAATATTATTTTTACTTTATATTATTAATTTCATAAAAACTTCATTGCTTTTATAAATTAAAATTCAAAACATCAAAATCATAGTTTTAAACAAAGAAACTTCTAAAAGATTTAAAAAATTACACTTGAAAAATGTCTGCTTACAGAAAACAGACAATTGTACAAACATAATGTTAAAAATTCAACAAAATCACAAATTACAAATCAATTATATATTATAGCTTATATGAAGAATAGTTTATGCATGTTATACCAAACATGTGTTATTACTTTAGATAAATTTCAATTAAAAGCACATCTTTTCCTAGTTGCAGTTACTGAAATCCAGGCTACTGTTACTAAAATTAACTTTTTTAGTTCTCGACTTCACTTATAAGAACGTATCAATTGTTCACTTCTTTATTAGTTAAAAAGATTATACTTAAATTGTTTTGTTTTTTATTAAAAACACAAAAACTTTGTCTTTTTGTACACGTTTTCCAGGTTGCGTAATGCACATTGTCTATACCACATCAATTACTTTTCACTTCTGAAAGTTTATTTTTAGTCAACTGAAACTAAATCACAATATTTTATAACAGTACATATTAAACAACTCTTAGTTTCTCAAGAAAACACTTTATTTCTATACTTCCATTTTGTTAAGATGAAGATGTCTATCAAAAGAGCGTGCTCCCGCTTTGAAGGTTCTGAAAAGACTGAATCGGTTTTAGTTTAGGCGGTTAACAAACAAACTTTATACTTTGTCTACAAAACGTTTACACTGCACTTCTCTTATGATTAAGTTTATAACCGTTTTAAATATTAAAATACATACAATAAATTTCTCTGATCATTTTGTACTAATTATTGTATTTACTTATTTATTCTTTATTGATTTTATTCGAAAAAACAAAATATGTTTCCTGTATGATGCATTAAATTTAATGTATACTCCATTCTATCTAAGATCATCAAACTAAAAATGTACACTATTACAATTGCCTTTATTTTAAGGGTAAATTTAAGACTGGTAGATTCTCTTCCACTAAACCTCATATATGCATAATACAAATTAAAAATAAATTCAAAATGAATCAAATACAAAAGTAAAATTACTACCAACAAAATAAAAACTTAACATAAATTTCATAAACAATATAAATGTAACTTCAATATATATGATCAAAAATAAAATAAATAAATGTTTTAGAAAATATATACATATAAACTGTATATTCATATATATATATATATATATATATCAGATTATAATAATGTATATAAACTTATAAAAAAAACTTATAATTCAAATGCTCATTAATTAATTATACAATCTATTAAAATAAAATTAGTTTCATCACACTCCAAGCAATAATCAGTTCACAGTAAGATGGTGTATGAAATAAGTCTTGAGAGATTTACCAAATTGGGTTCAACTCTCAATGTATTTTTAATAGAAACCATAATTTCAGGAATTTCAGGATTGTGGTTCCTTGGAAAATGTACTTAAATCACAAACCAAACCATAGTTTATGTAACAAACATATTTAATACACTTATAAATGATGACTTAGCCTAAAATAAATTTCTAAAATATAATGTTCAAAGTCTTTTCATATTTCTTTTAAAAGTTAATAATAACAAATAGTCAATATTTATTAATACAAAATTTAACACAATCCATCTGATTGTTTTTCTACGGCGAACACACAAAAGTTGTCCAATGACATAGGTAAATTAAATTTCTCAATTTGATTTATTTTATAATAAATTAAAATATTTAACTATTATGTTCTTTCAAATAGTATATTCAAAATTGATTTAAAATAATTTGTCTTTGAGATACTTCGCCGACGATACAACAGCTTGTGCTCTCCAAAATATGAACTAATCCCTTTCAACCTCAAAATATTGGCATTTGTTGAATTAATGAACCAATTAGAAACACACACTGCACCACTGACTCAATAAGTTTCAATTTTGAGGAAAACTGTTCTTTTTTTAAATTATTTACTTGTTATAAAAAGTAACAATTATATCTTAAAATAATTATACATCTATTATTGAATTATTTACAAATTTCATTCATACAACTCATTTACACACGGTTTTATCATTACCAATTTCGAAACACTGCCCCTCTGTTAATATGGGATCTTATTATACGATCGTATTGCGAGATACGACAGAAGTACTTTACGTCGTTTATCGCTCACTTCATAAATTGAATCAAGTATTTACAGAAATTTGAGATCCAAAAATGTGAAACGTTACATTGTATTAGTCTTGTTATTTAATAGACACACTTGTAAACTAAAAACGTATTCCTTATTTATTAAAACCAAAGACATTATGGTTAGAGTATTTATTTGTAATTGTTTAAAATAATGTAAATACAACATATTTCTATAATACAAGTCTTCGTGTTTATTATTTGGTTATTGTACAATCTTAGGTAGACAATTCACAATAGGCAAGGTGTATTACAAGATCCTTTATAATACACAACATTCTTATTCAGAAACATTTCTGACTTTTTGGCGATTATTTTTGTAATTTTTTGTTTTATTTCAGGTTAACTCTAGATTCAGTTTAGTAACTTTATGAATATTGTTGATGGCATTAAGAGAATGAGATGTATGAAAAAATAACAGATCTGATGATGAGCACACACTATTTTTAATTCGCTTGAAAATAATTTATTGAAGAACGTATGTGAGTTGAAAACAACTTATTGTAACAGATGTAAACCAATCTCATGCTTTACTAAACACTTGTTCATTGTTATTACTGTGTACTGTATGTTACCAGGCTAATATGAGTCAATGAGTTTGCTTGATGAGTGAAGCATAAAATGATTTAAAATAATTTATGAAAGTAATAATGGAGGCCCTTTTTTGCATAGCATGTAATAAAAAGAATAATTCGATTGTACAAAGAAAGAATAGTAAAGTTGAAGAATCAAAGTACTTGCTTAAGTTGTAGAAAAGTACATATATTATACATTATTTTTTTATAATAACTGTACCAAAAATTGTCAACCTATGCCATGTTTATATGAAACTACAATGACACACCATTTAATTTTTTTACTGATGTTATGAAAAATAACAGTTTTTGGACTTAATTTATGTCTAAATATATTGCATGCGTACAAAATACCTATATCCCAAAGATAAACATGTATTGTTTTTACTTGGAGTTCTGCTGTTTGACTAAGCAAAACAGCTGAATAAGTTAAATCATTAGTTATTTGTGCAACTAGTGAGCAAAGTGGCACTTTTTTAAACGAGAGGAAAATGTTGACGCACGAGGCTTACCGAGTGCGTCAATTTTATCGAGTTTAAAAAAGACACTTTGCTCACGAATTGCACATTATACTTTGTCTACAGTTGTCCTATCAACACTGAGTAGAAGTTCTCACGTCAAAACTGAGGTTATTTATGAATATTACAAATAACTTAGGTGTATTGTTGAGGAAACGGGATTACCAACTTCAAAACTCGGCAAACGAAAAATACTCTCCTTGTACATACACTGCCAATCATCTTCATGAATAATTACTTCCCTTTTCAACTTTAAAACGTTGTTTTGTTGTTTATTTATGTTGTTTTACATGTAATAATTAATCTAACCTACATACGGGACATTTCCTGTATATTATAAATCAATTTAAATAAACTTAACCTAAATTTCGTTTTGTTCGGTTGCCATCCGGAGTGAGCAAAGTAGTGGGCAAAGTGAAACTGTTGAGAAATCAGCTGTTTTGCAAACTAATTTAAATGAACAAAATGCCACTTTGTCAAAAACTGTAGACAAAGAAATGTATTTATCTCTAAATTATTATTTGAAAACATTCATTGCAAACAATGTTAACAAACTTGAAGAAATTTGGCACTGAAACAATAACAGTAATTATTACAGGTCAGCATTATAATTATTATCTTAAAACTAAGCATTATTATCAATATAAATACATTTTTGGAAATTCATCTTAATTTATCTTGTCATTTTAAAAAACAGCCATAAACTCCATTTTCGCTTGACCTTATCAACTCTTCCGTTTCATTTAAACCAATGACATCACGAATCTATATTTTACCGCGATTTTCTATTCCATATTCAAAAATTCAAAAAGTGCATATCACAATAGTTGTGGGTACCTATGTTGGAACTACTCCATTTGTTCTTTAGAAATGTTTAATTTCTTACTGTGCAAAGCATAAAGAGAGTAAAGTAATGGTGAATAAAATAAGAGCATTACAATATTAGCGGAAATATCATATTTATTCTACAGTTCACAGAACTGATTTTGTTTTGTCTTAGAATTTAAAGGATTCCTTCCATCCCTCTAGTCTAGACTCTTGAAATATTATCATCATTATAGTGTAAAATTTTAATTTATTCAAATATTGTATTGTTTGTAAGTTTGTATTGAAATTTACTAACGTGCAACTATAAAGTAAGATTATGTGGTAGATCAATAATTAGACATCATGGAGCAGATTTCTTAAATTATTCAGTAAATTATTGTGCTTATATGTTCAAGCTTTTAACACAGTGCATCAGCTAAACTTTATGCAATATGTTAACACTAATTATAATGTTCTCTATAGTTTGGCAAATTATTATATAAATAATGTAATTAAAGATAAATATTATACATTCGTTTAACCACTATATTTTAAATAAGCGCAAAAAATGTTAATATATATCTGTTTCCAGAATTAAATTACGTACTACAGTTGATGTTGTAGAAGGAGCAGAGTTGTTTACATCTTACACTTCATCTATATTACCAACTTTTTTACGTAGAGAAAATTTAAAATACAGCAAATATTTTGATTGTACTTGTGCTCGTTGTTCAGATCCAACAGAGTTAGGTACACATCTGAGTTCACTTAAATGTACCAAATGTGACAATGGAATCATACTTTCATCTGACCCTTTAGGTAAGTAGCATGAGATGAGAGACTAAGATAACTAGAGTATCACAAATCTTGTGAGACTTAAGGGCTAGATGTTAAAAATTTTCATCTTGAGATGATAAAATTCATTTAACAAAATAGTTATTTTTTAGATGTGAATATAACTCATTTCAATGTGTGCAATTCAATGAAACAAAATTTTCATATTATAAACAAAACTTTCACCAAGGCAGATTTTAGTTTTTTTAGAAATTTATGGTTGTTATTTCCAAAATAAATTATTTACCATAAAAATATTGTTTTACAGACAAATATGTCAATTTATGTTTGTGACAATTTTGAAATGCGTTTCAAATAAAATATTTATTAAAAGAACCTATTTAAGGAATTCCATTGAATTGGATAGCGACACAGTAACGGCAAATATGCAAGATTCCAACTCAAAACTCTGAAATTACAAAAAATCTTGACTTAACATTATTAAATCAAATTATTTCCTGATATCTTTAACCTATATGATCCATATCAGAACTATTAAAAATTTTCAACCTATCCAAGGAAAATATAAAATATGTATATTATATGTGCCATGTGTAAATAAATTTATATTTTATTGTAATTTCCACACAATGTGAGGCTTGTGTTTTTCAAAAATTATATAAGCTAAATTTGTTTAGATTTTGTATGGATAGGAGACGCAGGCTTGTGATTCAAGGAATGCCTGTGTTTCCTATCCATAAAAAATCTAAACTAATAGGCTATGTGCCCTATTAAACTCTAATCTAATAACAAAAATTTGTTAATATATAATAATAATAAAGAGTGTTATATTGTATGCTACATTGGTTGTTTTTTCATAGAGATCTGAAGACCATCACACCTTCATTATTTACAACTTAAGGCTTGGTATTATAACAAAATTTACAAGTTTATATAACATAAGGCTTGTCTTGTAGTTTTAATCATAACCTTCCATGTTCTCATTGCAGAACATTTTCTTATCATTCAGATGAATATATTTATTGGTTTTTTATTTATCTATGAAAAATTATAAACCACTGAATAAATGAATTCAAAACTAAATCACCTAAAATAAAACAATATTTAATCTCAGGAAAGTTTATAAATATAAATTTAAATCTCAACGATAGGTTCATACCTTGTATCAACTGTAATGTTTTAATATGTTTGAAAGCAACATATTTATTAGTTTTTACTCTCTCTCTCTCTCTCTCTCTGAGAGAGAGAGAGAGAGAATTGAATTGAATTGAATTGAAATGCCTTTATTTAGGGGCGAGGTTAGGACTGTATAGTCCTCTCTACCACCTAACCCCATACAACATAACTTTCTGCCTGTTGTCTGCACGGTCCTAAAAGCCAAATAAGTGCACTGATTTTAATCAAATTTGTATTACATTAATGACGATTACTAACGGTAATGACTACATAAATACTATAAGATACGACATGGCCATGTTAAATATTCTACGCTTATTCTTGAGTTGACCAATACCCGCTAGGGTGTGCTGCTAGAGAATCTGAAGTTGATGTGACTGGCGCTAGGTGGCTCTACGGTCAAACAATGTTTCAGGCGGGTAAGAGAAAACGCACTGATGCCACATATGGGACCAGAGATGCGAGGGAAGGTCGAGAATCGCTTATCTCAGCGCACGAACTGACAACACTGACTATGCTGACGGAAGTAAGTGAGAAGGTTTGTGAGAGAGAGGTCAACAGTTGTACAGTCTCAACCAAGTGGGTGCGTACAGTCAAGCACCTGCTGCTAGCGCTTTCTGATAGCTGTGTGTCAAACTTGTGACGAACAGCACCCGTAAAGCGTAGACTATTTCCCTATCCTATGTCGTGTCTTATAGCATTTATGTAGTCATTGCTAACGGACTGGCGCCTAACAAAATTAAATTCAGTAAATTTCACAAAGATAGAAAACTTACAAAATCTAAGATATAGCCGATTTTAACTTCTTACTGCCGAATTGACATTTTGGTGACAAATAGTTTTGTATGGTTAGTATTTCGACTGTGAATAGGGGTGTGAGAAACTTTGCACAATGATTATTTCACTGTTTATTTATATTAGATGTAATAGTGTACATTTTTAGTTCTTTGATCTTAAACAGAATGGAATATGTACTTTGATCTTAGGTATAGTAGAGTATACGCCTAGACTTGATGAGTCAAGCAAGAAACGTATTTTGTTTTTAATTGAATAAATTAAAAAGGACCAAATTAGAAAATAAAATGAGTAATGGCAAATGATCAGAGAAATTTATTCTATGTATTGTAATAATTAGAATGATTATAAACTTTATAATTAAACAAGTGCAGTACAAACATTTTGCATACAAAGACGAAAGATTGGGGATTTTTACCGCCAACTGATTTTAGTTTAGTCTGGATAGAACTCTTGAAGCGAGGGCATGTTGCTCGGACACTCGTGTCTAGTTTTGGAAAAAAGAAAAAGTAGAAAGAAAAGTGTTTTCTTCAATAGTTATGAACTGTTTTAGTAAAAAATGTTAAATGGTGAATAATTCAGTTATGTTTTAATCCAGAAAACGGACATTTACACTGAATAGAACTTAAAAAGTGAGAGTGATTCGCTTATGTAATCGTGTCCGATTTTAAACAAAGACAATGTATATTTAAAGTGTTTTCTACAATAAAAATGAACTGTTTTAGTAATAATGTAATGTGATAAAGATTTGATCATGTTTGAATTAATTATGAACGTTTAAAGTGAAAATATTTGACTTATTAATTTTACACATTCAGCAAATGTAAGTTACCCGGAAAGTACGGATGTACAGACTAAGTTTTATTTTGTGCTTTATCTAAAATAAAAACAATTTGAATATTTAATTATTCTTTTCACAAAATGAACAATTGATGTGTTCTAATTAGTAATAAATGTGGACTTAAAACATTAACTTTCAATAATGGTTGGAATGATAGTGATGAAACGACGTCATGCAGCTACAACAAGGAAAGGAAGTGATTTTCAAATAAAAAGTTTCTTTTAAACAAACACACGTGTTTGGTAAAGCATGTATAAACTATTATTATATAAAATAAAATGTGATTTTTCAATGACTTACAAATTTGATGAATACTTTAATCTAATACTTAAAATTTTGTTTGATGGTTTATTATAATAGATAATATGTTGTTTTGAAAGTAATATTAAGATTTTAAAACTTATAAGAGATTTTCTTTTTTGATTTAAATATTTGATGAATATTGTTGCATATTATTACAAAAATAAGTTTATAAATTATTTTTATTTATATATATATATATATATATAATCTTATTAAATTCAATCTTAATAGAACGGTTGCAACCAAAATTTAAATTTATCAAAATTAATAAAATGAAATTTTCTTTTAAGGATTTTTTCAATAATATAAATATATAGGATGTACTAATAAGTAGTTAATCATATATGTTTACATGTTTCAATAATTTCAACTTAATAAAAAATTATGTGCATTTCAGAATAAAAAGACTTCAAGTCTTTTATTCAATGTTCTATTTAGTACACTTTTTCTAAAGAATTCACGACCCAAGAGAATTTATAATTAAATTTTTTATTAATCTATTTTTTGTAAACAATACATTACAAAATGGCGCCCAACTTTAATAAATAAGCAATTCATAAGAAACTAGAGCTCCCTTATTTTTTAATACAGTTACAATTGTCGAACAACGTATGGCATTTTACAAAGTCATTCCCCTTTTTTACTATTGTTTCATAGAAAATTAAAGATTCTTTCCTGCCAATTAATTAATAAATCAAAATAATCAATGTGAAACTTATCTTTTCTCCCGATTAATAAATTAAAATAATCAATGTGAAGCTTAATAAAGATATACTTTAAATCCATCACTCAGTTCTGGAAACCTCCCCTGATGGTTTTAGAATACTATTTATAGCTGGGAGATCAGTTCAATTATGCTCATAATTTTAAAAACTTAAAAATAATAATATTAGCTAGTATTACTTATGTTAAAATGAGACACAAATACCAGTCCTTCAAATATTGAAAAGTACATAATTGTCTGAAAATAACATTATTATATTTACTAAATGATTTTGTTTTGTCCTAAATCTGATTGTGAAAAGTGCAATAAAATTGATCGAAATTGTTAAGATTGTAATTATACACATAAACAGTTTCTTCAAAAATTATCAGAAATATATATTGCTTTTAAATATGTAAATTCATCAGAAATACATATCCTTCTGAGAAAGAAAACACAAAACAAAACAATTATTTGACATGTTAAAAACTTTAGGTTTTGTTAGATTCAATTAAACATAATCACATTAAAATTAAATGGATAATAATAATGGTTAAATTCAAAATAGACAGTTATTTAATATATTCAAGTCTTATATACACAAGAAGGAAGAAAAAATCACAATTGTCAAATTATCAAATTAATTATTTATTATTAATCAAATTATTATTAATTATCAAATTAATAATGAGTCTATTTTCTCTTATTAGGTCTCACACCAAACATATTATCTAACACAATCAAAATAGACCAAATGCTAGATTGTTCTTGTAGATTCCTTGGTTACTATATATACATGTAGTAGGTGAATCTACATACATATAAAAAGGAAAATAATTGTCTCTATTAGCCTTTGGCTGCTCAGGAATGATTACAAGATTATCTATTTCAAATTATTAGCACAGAATCTCAAAAACAGGGGTAGGGATGGTGCCAACTTTTCCTAAGTTGTGGGATGGGCAAAACACATACGTAAATATATAAAGAAATGTTATTATTAAGATTAAATTCAGTTAGCAAAGTAAATAATTTTTGAATTGTTAATGTTCCTTGAATCTGGGATGAAATACAAAGGTGAATTATAATTGAAATCACAAATTTGATTTTCAAAGTTATTAGCTGATTTTAAGAGTTTAATTAATTACTCAGCAAAATTGTTAGCTTTACTTCAGTCCTTGTGGGTTAATATCTTTATTGGAATAAAGTACTCAAATAGAAAATGGCTAGAAAGTACATATATAACAAAATATTATCTTCTTCAGTGTTTATATCGACCTTAAAAAAAATCACTAATTTTTTTGAAACCGCACTGTTTGTAGTTTCTTGGAGTTGACTAGTACGTTGGATGTTGAGAAATAGTCGACTGATTTTTGAATTTTTGCTTCTCCTTTTGGAAACACGTCTGGTCGCTTGTGGGCCTTCCTCAACAATCTGAATTTAATACACTCAAATCGGCATTTCGGAAACTTTGAAACTCAGCCTTCTGAATTTCTTGTTGTAGGCGTGCATGTAAGTTCTTGTGGATTTGAGGTGAATTTATGAAATAATGATTATTCTTCTATGAAAATGAACTGATGATATATTTTGGAACATAGAACTTTTAAAATGGAAAATTAAACTATAATAAAGATATAACAGGGTTAAATAACTTCTCTTAACAGTTATTTATATAATTATCTTGTTTATATAACAGTAATAGTCCATTGAAGTAATTCAAAAAGAAGGGGCTTATTTTATTTATTTTAAAAGTCAAAAAAGAGAGCCTTTACTGAATAGTGAAGCTATTTTTAAAAATAAAAAAAAATTTTTTTTGAACTTGAAGAGTTCTTACGTTATTTCTTGAATAATGAAATTGAATTTAATTGCAGTTAAATAATTAATATTGGGCGCCAGACCTAGTGGTCATTATTTATCTAAAAAAATTGAATTTATTAAATTTATTAACTTTAAAATCTCTGGGGTCGAAAGTTCTTTCATAAGTGTACTCACAGTGAAATCTGGTATTGTAATGAGAACAATTATGCTGAAATATTAACATGGATTTATTAAACATAAAATCATTTAAATTATACATATATATTCAATATATATATCCTAATTAAAATTATTATTGTTACCTTAGAAGAAGGTCTACTTTTTTTAAAACATGAATTTATTTTTAAGTTGCAACTTGTTAAGTATTTTATTAAATCAAAACAGATTGAAACATCTGTTACTTATTATTGAATTTACTTTATATAAAAAAAATTTTTATGTCAATAGACATCTATTATCTATTCATTTAGTTAACGTAATTATTAAAGTATCTTATTATAAATTTTAGAATATAAAACATTTTAAATTTCACATAATATACAAATTAAGTTCTTTGTGTTGAATAACACATTTTTACCAGTCAGTTGACGTCGATCCTTTTGTCCTGTAATGATGTGTAAAACGTGGCATCGAAGATAAGTCCTTTTGTGTAGTCCACGTAGAACTAGTTTGATTGAAATTGCTCCAATCACACCTTGCATTTGTATTTTACGAATGTCTTTCAGCGTAATTAGTTCATTTTCCGCACTCCTTAACTGTTCATTATTCGACCATTATAACTCTGCGCGCGCGACAGTCTATTGTCTTTATACGTGACACGTCTTTGTTGAACACTTTGTCCAATTAAGACAAAACTAATACTGTTCGTCACACAAAATTAATTTATCTCAACGTTCAAATTGTTCTCTTATACACTTCAACATTTTAAGTTCCGTTTTAGAACAATTACTTTATATAAAAGAAAACGTGCTGGACTTCGACTGACCACAGAACACATCTTCTCAGTCCAACTTCCCAACTAAGACTACTTGTTGCCATGAGGCTTCCCTCACTCCCTCCAGTGTTTTTCCCGGTTAAACATTTTGGCTGTTCCAATCACTTCACTTACATCGCCGTATAATATCAAAATTCACATGTATTATTAATTAAACTAGTTTATACTAAAATTAAACATGGTTATTTATTCTTTTGTCTTGAAAATCTATTTTGTTCCTATAAATGAATTTATTAAATACAATTTATGATTTGAATTCTTATCTCATAGCTTAACCGCGTCTTTTAAATTATTTAATATTAAATCTGACTTTTTACATTGTCACACCATTTGGCGAAATAATTACATCCTCATCATCTAAGATAGTAGGCATGGCAACTCGTATTCTGAGATGATGTCCTAGTCGACCGCCACTAATATATTTTAATGAAGTGTTGCTTTTGTCTTTTATTTAATTACTAAAATTACATATGGGTTTTTCGTACAAGACATTTTTTAAGCAGGAAATTCTGATTGATCTAATAGTATAACTCCTTTTCCCTATAGTTCACTGAGAATTTTGTAGTCTTTGATATACTGTTGTAGGTCTGTTTTAAATTTGGTAGAAAGTTTTTCTAAGCTGATTTTGAAATTACGATTTTAGCTTTACTTTACGGTTTTATGTTTTAGTATTAATTTTCCTATATGGAAGGATTTATTGAGATTAGATTTGATATGGGAATTAGTATGATATTATGTCAGAAAATATTTTTACTTTGAGCTTTTCTGACTGAATGTCTAGAATCATTTGAAATTGGGTAATTATTTAGTAGTACGATGTTCATGACTGCCGCTAGGTGTTGGGGAGGTAGTTTATTTTAATTTCAAGATTCCTTGAAATGTATATGTTAGATTTGAATTATCTACAATGTATTTCAAATGTCATTATTTTTAGAATTGACCATTTTGTTAATGAAACATCTTTTTGATTCTCAGACTCTAAGGCAGTTTGGAAATGCACCCATTGTGAATTGATGCTTCGAGCTGATGCATCAAGAGGTTTATATGCAATCATTCAAAGTGAGATAAATAGACTTGATGCACTCGAATCTTCAGATGAAGTTATTCAAGCAGCTGAAAAACTTTTAAAACAATATAAAGTTGTTCTTCATCCTCAAAATGCTTTCAACATTACGCTACAACATACCCTTATTCAACTATATGGACGTGCTGAAGGTTATACTTTTGATGACCTACCAGACATTCTTCTTGAAAGAAAAATTGAACTTTGTAGACAAATTCTAAAGGTTGTAGATATTCTGAAACCGGGAAAGAATAGATTTAGAGGTATGGGGCAATAACTATTTCACAGCTAGTAATTTATACAGTAGTTTTAGAACCCTTGGTATTTCGGAGGTAACTTATTCAAGGAAAGAAAAATCAAAATTAAGATGATACGAGATTTTCAGTTCTTCTAAATAGAAAATACTGTTGGTGCTAACAGCATTTTACACATCTATTTCAACTTATTAACACTTCCATCTGTGATACAATTAGTCAAAGATTATAAACCTGTCAATCCATTATTCACTATTCATAATTATTTTAATTACCGGTATATAATTTTAGCAATTTAGCAAAATTTAGTCTATTGTCAGACTCAGTTTACAATATATAATTTTAAAGTTTATTAGCATTTTACATTTTTTGTAAGGTATTGAATTTATAATTAAATGTTTTATAAATATGTAACTAGTTTTTACAATTAAATCAGTATTTTTCTGTATTTTAGAAATTTACAATATTGTATTGGTAGTATTTGTATACATAATTAATTGTACATAGAAATTATTTTCAATTGACAATCAGTAATTTTACTGTGTTCTCATATTTGAAGATGTATTTCTGCAAACTTTGTAATATATACAGAGTGGATTGAAGTTAGTGTTAAAGGATTTTTTGTGTTAAAGTATAAACTACTAGTGATAAAACTATGCATATTGCAATTTCGTACTCCAAACACTGTTAGTTTCAATTTTTTTTTTTTTCAAATGGGCCTTCCACCAGTAAAACTGCAATATTTTGTAAAGTTTGACACCATTTTCAGAATGTATATTAATTTTCTAACAAGACTAAAATAATGTTTATTGTTAAAAAATATAGTTAAGTACTGTGAATATTATTATATACCCCTTAAAGGAGTACTGATGTTCTGGAACATTTGAATATGCAGTTTTGAAATGAGTAACCATTATGACACTAAAAATAGTCACAGGATTAAGAAAATAATTTCAAAATAGGCCTAATTCAAAATCAAATCATTTATATTTATTGATCATAAAAATAACATAATTAGGCATAAAAAGAATAATAAATAAAAAAATGAATAAACAAATAAATTAAATAACTTTCTTAATGTTCAAAGCAAGGATATACAAAGTCCCACGTTACATTCACGATGAATGTACTGTCTTTCCGATTTTTTGGTCTTGTTTGTGTATTTACACAGATAAAACATCTTCTTAGTAGTTTCCTCTTCTCTCTGTCAGGTACCTTGGTCGGAGGTACTGCGAGACACAGCAGGTGTTGCTTGACGCTGCTTTGTGCTGATAAAAGCAGTGGCACAGTGCCAGTTTCTTCTTTCGACACATAATCCATTACACAAAATTTGTCTGAAAAGTGTTACCCTGACATCTAGAAGTGGATTTTTTTCTATGGTGTATTTCAAACATATGAGTTTATGTGAAAATATTGAGAGTGAGATACCACGCCTACTTCAGATTTCCCTTCTTCTCAGAACTGTACAATTCGCTCCTAATCCTATATATCCTTCCACAATATTTCTCAAAATTACACATTTTACTGCTCCCAATAAAAAGCTCTGAATACGTATTTAAAAATTATTATATATGATACTCCTTTAAGCACTAACCACTAGGACCATCCCCAAATGGCAGTACTCCTAAGCCTTGCACCTTGGAAGGTTAAAGTTGAAATAAATTATAATTTAAAAAAAAAAAGAATAAAGAACAATATAAGATTAAACTCTCTGTTATGCTATACTTTAGGAAGTGTTAAATAAAATATTCTCAGAAAAGCAAGGAATTGCAGTTTTACTGGCGGAAGTATCAATTTTTAAAAGATCTAAAACAATATTTGTAATTGAGGGTGTTTGGAGTAGGAAATTGTAATATATGCCAATTTCATACTAGTAGCATTTATACCCCCAACAAATTTGTTAACATTATGATCTACTCATTATGTATTTTTTTATATAGTCCTAATCATTTTTAGCAATATAATGATTTCCTATATTCTATGATCTTTTATATAATTTTAAAGATAATATTCTATAAATTCTTAATGGCTTTATTTTAATGATTCGAAGAAAGTAAAAAGAAGCCTAAATTTGTACTTAAAAAAATTATGGTATAAGAAAAGAACAAATTCAAAAATTAGTACTGGTTTACATAATGTTTCTCATATGTCCGATAATGAATTTACTTACTCTACTACTACTTAACTTTTGTATCTACTCGTACTATTTCAATTCAAAGATAGAGCGCCAACAAGTGATTGAGCACATGTACTCTTTTTTAAATAAAATAATCCTGGGGAGCGAATTAATTGGAATAATGTACTAAAATTAAAACAGTTGTGATATCTGAAATGCATACATTTATTTTCAGATTTAGAACAGAAATGATACTTTACACTAACAGAATTAATCAAACAACCTGAAACACATGTGCATAAAATTCCACCAAATCAAATAAATTTCATAAAATTCAACACAAAAAATAAATGTTCAAATCCTATTTTTAAAACAGCTAATACAAATTTCCCCAAAGTCAATATATTATATAGATATTACTTTAATTCATTGAATTCATGAACATGTTTATATAATGAATCATTCATTTGCATGAATATATTGTAACTTTTCTAACTCGGATGAATTTAATTTTACTTATAAGGAATTACTTGAATTTACTGGGCGCCATTCTGTGAGTAGCACAGAAACTTTTAATATCAACTAAGAATCACGATTGTAGATTTTTTAAAGGAAAATGTACTTTCAATTACAAAAAAAATTGCAGATTTTAGAAAAACTACTGTTTTCAGTATTTCTGCAACTGCTGTGTGAATACATACAGATATTTAAATTTATCTTTATAGTCAAGATACACAACAAATTGAGTTTAAAATAATGGAGGTAATCCCAAAAGAGAAAACAAACATAGGCAAGAATTCTTACTATTCTAACATGACATGGTACAAATTATAAAATAGAAATGTACATAAATATATTCATAAGTCTCGAAAGTCTTTTCCTAATATATCAATTTATAATAACGTTCTTGGTTTATTAATTAAGTTGAAATTGTTTGCCACTTCCAATGAAATAACACATAAGTCTCATAAATGATTATAGAACTTGTGGTTAAAAATAATAATTACTAGAAAGGATTTTGTGTATAAGATTTTGTTTTAGTTTTTGTCCAAGTTATATTTTAATTTTAATATAATTAAATAACCATTAACCTTTTGAATCCCAGGTTTAGCAGAGCCAGGCATTCCCCCAGCCCGGGATTTTTTTGCTAATTTGTAGACTATTTTTTTTTAATTTGTACAAAATCTAAAAATAAAGTAAACATGTATGTATTTTGTTCAGAAAGAACAGGAGAAGCTGAAAATAGTATAAAAAATAACATATAAACATTTTTTATTCAAATTACTTGAGATTTCATCCAAATCAACATTAGGATTTATTCCACTATTGGAATGATCAAACTCAAACAGCTGAGGGGAAAAATCTTTATTATGAACTCAAGAAAAGGTTATTTAGGTTTTTTTTCTTCCTCCTTTTACTAGGCCTACTGTCATTATTTTCATCAACAATAATATTGGGAACATCACCACTAGGCGCAGGAAGTACAATTGATGTTGGTTCATTGTCTGGAGGATCAGTAGTTTCAGCAGTGGTACTCACCGGCGAATCTGCTTGAGACGAAAAAAATACGTCCTGCACCGATACGCCTTCCTCGTAATTAAACCTCAAATCTTCTACACCAATGTCATAGTCGAATCCCAACACATCACTTAGATTATCAATGTCTAAATATTCAGTTATTTCATTGTCACGAAGGGTTCGCGACGGACCCGCACGACTCACCATAGTAAACCAACATCCAATACTACGCAACAGGTGATTTGTAAATAATACGACAACAACAGCTGAAGTTTATCGATCGCTGCAGGAATGCCGTTCCAGCTAGAGCAAAACGAAATATACCAATCAAAATGACAGATTTTCCCGAACAGAACGGTAATAAACACGGCATATTTCTTCTTCTTACATCGATTTAGAAAGTGCAGCAAATTCAACTGTACCACGGACACGGCGCTGGGCTGGTAGCGGGGCTAGTGCACGGACGAGTCGATGGGATTCAACAGGTACATCTATATGGATTTAATAAGTGTCTATATCAGAACACTCGTACTAATTTTGAGTATAGTACAACTTAAAATTGTCTATACAATTGAAAAACCTCATTTGACGTATCACTCTTGCTATTTTTTATACCGTTCTGCTAAATGAGAAGTTCCTTGTTGGCGAGAGAGCAAAAATAGCACTTCTCTCGCCGTAGGTCTATGAGGTAGTAAACTACCCAAAAATCATACTAACCTCTCCAGATCTGAAAGTATCTGCATTGGTCAGTCTGGTTAGCTATTGGCATTGCTATTTGCAGATACTCCCAGATCTGACAAAAAACATCTGCGCACAACACTGCACTGCTTTAAAATACATTTTCGATATTTCTGATTTTAATTATTTCTTACATAACTAATATTTATAATCACTAACAATGGTTCCTTAATACTAAAATCTTATTTTAAAAGTATTTTTTATTCATACAATCCATTTACTTCATTGACTGAAAAATTAACCAAATTTGAAAAACTTTCTGTCTGTCTGTTTTATTCCAATATGTGATGGTGATACTTGTATGACGTAAGTTTTTACATCATATATCACATTTTTTTACTTCACGTATTGAACAAAGTACTAACCAAACATCAAGCCCAAAAATGTGGAATGTTACAGTATAGTTAAATATAAAACTTGGCATGTGCTATACCAAATACAAGTACATTGAACTTATTGTCTTATAATGCAATTTAACAGCTCCGAATTTAATGTTATTTTAATCTGATTACTGAACTTGGATATTCTCTTAGAATATCAACTTGTGCGATTATTCTAAGATTTTAAAATATTCGTTTCCCAACCATACGATAATCTGTCTTAACTTAAACAGACCGCATCGGTTGGATTTCTCAAGAAGTATCTTTTACCCACCCTCTCTCAAACAAGAATTTCCTACTTTTTCTATGAATTAGCTAATTAGACGTGATCTCATTTGCAAGCTTCTAGAAGGTTTTTTCATTACTTGACAGAACCGTTACAAAGGGTTTGGTCTGAGCAGTATTGTCAGATTGAAAATATAATTCATTTTATATTTAACCTCTGAAACCTAATTTTTTTTTTTTAACAATTATACACAGGGACATTTTATGTAGAAATTATTAAAATTATGTGATTTATATTTCTCGCTTTGAAATCTCACACCTTGTTCTGTATTAAGTGGTTAATCCAAATTATAATATTTCACCGATAATTTAATGTAGCTGCAGATGAACTGTAAAAAATCTTGATCACAAACGGGATTATACTACTGGTTACTGACGTCATAATCAGAATTTATCAGACGATTTCTATAACACTTTGACTTAGACTTTGAAAACGATAAGCGCAAAAATGTGAAACATTACATTTGTTATATAACACCTAAAGTAATTAAGATTTAAAAGTAGTAAATTATAAAAACTGAATAAACCTGTCTTTAAACAAAAACCTAGAAGAAACCCATAAAGTGATTCACAAATAATTTTACATTTTTCTTTTGTTGCTTAAAGTAAAAGAACTTCTTGGTAATCATTATCTTATTAAAAAAAGGAAGAATATATATATATATATATATATATATATAATAAAGACTTACTTGAATACTCTAATAGTGTCAGGGTCGGAAGAGAACAAGAGTTGGTTAAGAGAGACAGACCTGATAGGAAAAATAAAAGAGTGGATATAGATGCAGCTAGGTTTACTCAAGATTGCAATGCCTGAACTCACTATAGTGCACCCTTAAGGGGAAATAGTTTCACAAAAAGTTAATTTGAATAGAACGAGATTTTTAAAATGTTTATTTGTTAGGTGTATAAGATATAAATAAATATTTTTATTGTAATCAAAAGTATGTCTATTTTGCAAGGAAATACCAGTTTTGCTATCTCTGTTTTCTAAACATTTATCATTTATGTTATTGTTTTGTTTTGTGTTTTTAGTGAATAAAAGACTTTTAACCAATTAAAAATATTGAACAAGGGAATGCTTTGTATTACAAGGTTAAAATATATTAACATAAATAATCAAATATACTGATAGAGTAGCAGGACAATAAATTTGTATGTTTCTACATCTCAATACATCTCCAAATTTTGTTAAAGTATTAATTTTTATTTTGTACAAACATTAATCGGTTAAGCTACAATATTGAAATCATTATACTGTATTGTTGCAGCGATGGTTTTATATGAACTACATGTTCCACTGATGCTATTTGCAAGAAACTTGTATCAATATGGAGAGATAGACAAGAAATTGTTTAAAGAAAAAATGGAAGAAGTAGCAAATACCCTTGCAGAAGCAGTGAATGCTTTGTTATTAGAAGATCCTAACTCAGTAGAAGGGAATGTTGGACAAATAGGAGCCAATTCATTGGAACAACTAAGAGAATCTGTTAATGCATTATAAATATTTATGGTTTAAAATTAATTGTGTTGTTTAATATCATTAGCAATAAAGATGTTAAATGTAGTATTTCAATATTGATTGCATATGTAACTTTTTTTTAAAGTTAGGTTACAACATTATAGTAAATTACATTTTATATTTAATGTGACGTGAATTAGGTTATGTTATAAATAAAATAAAAGCCTGATTTGAAATAATTATATTTTTATTTCAATTTTAAAGTGATAATGAACGAGTTTTTATCCTAATAAACTTCATGCTTCAGGACCGAGTTTCAAAAGATGACTATATATTATTAATTTAAAAAAATAATAATGTTAACACGAAAAAATAATCTACAATGTTTAATATTTGACAAGTATCAAATATTCTGTGGTCTGTAGCAAAATAAGGAAGGATGATTAAATTTACAATTATTGAAATCATGCCTTTAATATCTGAACACATTTATTAAGGAATATAATTTATACATTTAGAAAAATTCAATTGTACACTAAATTAACAACTCATAATCTCTGTGTAAATTATTTCAAGATTCACAGTTCTTACAAATTTTAGAAAATAAATTAAGTATTTGAGTAAATTACTTTCAATGAACAATCATCTGATCATCCATTGCTTTGCTAATCCATTCTGGTTCACAATTGGAGATTTTTTCAATAATCTGATTAACTTGATAGCATAAGGACTGAATATTCTTGTCCCATGTAGGCAAAACCTCTCGTGCTAAAAAATAAATAAAGTCAAAGTACTGTAGAGAATACATATTCATTTACATTTATTATTACTTTACCTTAAAAGAAGACACAGTGGTCAGCATAACTGGTCATCCAACCTTGAGCTAACAACTATACAACTATAAATAATGGTTCCAGAGGGATAAGACAACGGCCATCATAAGGAAAGAGTCCGTTAGTTAGTTTTCATTTAAAAGAATTTTCCCTTTTTAATGGTACACTTATGATGAATTTTTACTAACTTTATTTAAAAAATGCATCTGAAGATGTCAAATTTTAACCTATATCTAATGTACAGATGTTTCAAAAAGGACTTTACAACTTTAAAAGCACATAGAAATTTATTCGATAACTTACAGAATCGGTTGAGGTGTCCGCTCCACATTCGCACAAACGTACGGGAATTCCTTACTAAGCAATTCCCAGGTTGGTAGATTGGTCTTACAGAGCCAATTGCATAGCCATCTCACTCGCCAGATTTGATTCCTCTTGATTTTTTCTTATGGGTTTTATTAAAGATTGAGTGCATGTTCCACCTTTATCTGCTGATCTTCCTGTGCTAAGAAATCAAATTTATCCGGCGAAGCGATACCTGATATACTCAGGTTCTTCTACAGTCATTCAAGAACATTGGCCATCGAGTCACAGTTTTCTACCTTCTACAACTCTTCTTCTTCTCCTCCTCCTCCTCCTCCTCCTCCTCCTCCTCCTCCTCCACCATTGCAGTCTGGGGTCAGCCTCTCAATGCCGGCCACCAGGGTGTCCCTCTAATAGCAATTTTGAACCTGTACTGTCCATCCAATGTATATGACCCACTCTTCTCAACCTACCCATTTTTTATTGTTGTTACAAAGTCAGCCTTATTGAATAGCATTTGTAGTTAAATTATAAGTTATCTAAATAAATTTCAACATACTTTTAAAATCTGCAAAGTACTTTTGGAAACACCTTGTATAAACTTAACCTAGAGCATTCAAGGGCTAGGTATCTTTCAGTCCACATTCTACTCCTTTCTTCTTTGAAGCGTATAGTAATGATGTGTGTTAAATCAACGGATTCTAAACCCTCTATAAATAAGTTCTTAGGGATGAACTCCATCACCGGTTTCAATGGAGTGAAAGGTTCGGTGGTGTGGCCTGTATTGGCCCACAAGGATTGTGAGTGCAGTCACTCGCCTGAACAGGCAAGAGTTACCCATTTGGTCCAGGATGATATAAGTGTGAAAGGCAAAAAGGGTCTTTTTTCAGTATTAGAATTTTGAACTTGATATTTGATGTCTTATTATAATAAGACGTAATAATTATCAGTAATAAGACTGATGGTTAGCACTACCGTTAAAAGAAAAGATCAACAATAATTTTACAAAATGGAAAACATCAAGAGAGTAATTAGACCAAGAAATTCATTTGAATGTTAAACTTAAAACTACTCGAAAACTGAATAACCAAGCTCAAAAATTTGTCATTTAAATTTATAAGGCTGCTAGAAACTCAGCACCAGTCCCCAGGAAAACCTTAGTTCAAGAAGTATGTTATCCGCTGCAGATCCGAGAAATGATAAAAGAAAGAAAAGAGCAGCATCTGGCATGAAGCTAGGAACCCAAAAGATAAAAACCAATTCACTGTTATTAATAACCAATTGAATTGATTAATTAACTTGTGCCAATATGTAGACAGCACAGATCATCACGCTGCAAAAACCAAATAAACCAGCCAAAGAAATAACATCATACAGATCAATATAGCTCCTTTCGGTAATTTCTAATTGTGGGAAAAACTACTCCTTAAGACTCAAGCAAATATAGCTGATCACCAGTTCGGATTTCGAAACCATTATCCGACTATAGACCAAGTTCATAGAGTAACTATGATAATTGAAAAGGCATTTGAAAACAAGAAATACTGCTCCACTGTTTTCTGAATGCTTCATAAGCCTTTGATAAATTATGCCATGAAGGTCTTATAGTTAAAATGAGTAAATTATTACCAGGAAATTACTGTCAACTGATTGAGTCATATCTTTCCAACTGTAAGTTTAAAATAACACACATTACAGGTTAGGTCAGACTTCTACCTGATAGAAGAGAGCTAGTAATTACAGAAGTCCTGCAAATTAGTGTTCTCAGACCTATCTTGTACTAACTAAACATGGCAGACTTACCGACTGACAAAAATACTACGATAGCCACCTTCAATAACGATACAGCAGTAATCGCTGTAAGCAGATCACAGGCCGAAGCAACAGATAAAACTCCAGGGAGCTTTCAACTGAATAACAAAATTGGAAAATTATACTGAATGAGGTAAAACCCACACACATCACATTTGCGCTATGGTGAGTAAATTTGCATTACTGTGCATTTTATTCATATAATGGGGCAATAATTACTGAAGTTTTGTTGGCCTCTAGCACGTTAGTTATAAGCTCCTTGTGCTCCATTATGTTCACAATACATTGACCTCAGTGCCTCTGATAAGCTCTAGGATCTTGTGTAGGACGCCTTTGTCAAAATCTTCATTTGGTTGCTGATGTCCAAAGATTCTCCTTCTTCTGGACCCCAAGGCCACCCAATTAAAAAGTATATCTGCTGCGGTTCCAAGTTCCTGACCGCCGAGATGAGAATTAGGTTAGACTTAGACTAGTCCTACTTTGTTTAAATGGGTCCGGATAGAACCATGTCCAGTAATCATGGCAACGACTTGTCTCAAGGACTTCCTGTTAAACTGAACAAGTATTTTTGTCAGCTCAGGATCTGGTCCCGAGAGAAGACGTTTTCCCAGTCTCTGGCCAGGAAATTGGAAATTGTCTCCATCGTGTGATGTATTCTTCCCTAGCCCTATGTATATTGTAACAAATTTCTGACCCAAAATAGATATTAAGATGGTGTAGAATTAGTTGTTTAATATGTTTTGTTTATTTGCATATTGTTGTTTATATTCGTTTAATTAGCAAACATAACCAAAAAAAATTTAATATTATCATTTAGGTTTGGGATATTAAATGTACACTACGAATAGGGAACTCTTACAACCAAAATAATAGTAATAGTGAATAAATTAATTTAGTAGAACTTAAAAATTTGTAAACATTTCATAATAATAATAATTACCAAGTTTAGGCCACATCAGATTCAATAACGTAATATATACGCCCGATTTACACAAACATGCACACACACACACACACATTTCAATACGATAGGCTATATTCTAAATAAGCATTCAATTATTGGAAGTTCATAAACAAATAAAAAGAATTACTTAAATACTGTTGAATAAACAAAGTCAAAATTGTAATAGAATAGCGAGTGGCATCCATCTTTGTTAGTTGCACGGTTAGATAATCAGAACTAAGTAAATTTAAAAACAGATGTTCTGAAAATAAATCAAATATCGTTGTCGCTAATTTGAGCTATATGAATAATATAAAAAGGGTTAAAAAAGTACGTTAGGTAAAATTAAAGATTGTTTTAAAATAATTACAAAATTAAAATAAATCTTAAAAATAATATAAATAGACATAAATCTAGGCAGTTTTAAAATATAAAAAACTCATAAGAAAATTTTGTAAACAAGGTGAAATATCACAGAAATAAGAGGAGGAAGAAAAAATATAATTTGAAAGGCGGGATGTTATAACAGTGAAGAAGGGGACGCTCAGACGCTTAGTAGATCATTTTATTTGGCTCTCGGAAAAAAGTTGAAATTTACATTATATATATATATATATATATATATATATATTTTTTTTTTTTTTTTTTTTTTTTTTTTTTTTTTTTGTGATGGAAATTAGAAGTAAATATAATTTGTGCACAGAGAATTGATAATTGTTGGAAAACATAAATAGGAGATTTTCTGGATATTGTGCGTGTTGAAAATGGACTTGAACCAAAATGTTAAGTAACCTAAATTTAAAATTTCATTAAGGAAGTAATTAAGACTCAAAATTTGAAAGAAATACTAATTTTTTTTTTTTTTTTGAGATAAGTTATTATTTTTAAACATGATGCATGTAATAATCCAACGAAAAATATGCAAGTATATTGAAATAAAACTTGACCCATAGAAATCCCGAGGAGAAAGAGATCTTAAATAATTTGTAAATTTTATATTGTGTATAATTAAATGATAACGTATTGTAAATATAAACTTGTCTCTGATTGTTTCATAGTTTATAGAGAGTAAGTTCAAATATAAAACTTTCCTACACCAAAAATGTTACATAGATAAATAAAATGTAAAAAACAAAAATCACCTTGTTAATTGTTTTATAATATAACAAAAAAAAATACTGTAAACAGACTGTGCAAAATATCTAGGCATGTACCTTGTTGTGGGCCACAAGTGGAAGCATCATGCGCAAAAGAAGGTGGAACAAATCTATAAAATATATTGATTAATAGGCAAGGTAACACAGTTGGATTTCTATAAGAAGAGATTACTCTACCAGACTATCATTAGACTGATCTGGACTTAAGGAGCTCCAATCTGGGGATGTACGAAGGACTCGAATCATCTGTTAATTCAATTTTTCAAAAATGGCATCAATTGTGCAATTACCAATGCAAGATGGTATCAACAAAATGATGATCTACATTCAGATCTAGACCTCAAACTCTGGTCATAGATTCCAAACCATAAATCAAATGCATATCAACTTACTTTCAAAATGTACAATAGAATCAATTTGATCAATGTATCCATTCATCCTGCCCTCTGTAATCATCTGACTTGCAATTTTTTCGGCTTTCGCAGGTGGGATTTCCAAGAGTGCTCCAAGTTCTTCAAAAGTAATGTTATTGTATAACTTGCTGGCACTTAATAGGTTATGTTCAATAACAGCTCTGTCAAGAATTGTTGAACCTAAGTAATGCACCAGTTATTAAAACTTATATAACTAGTATTTAAAAAATCTGATTAAAAAATGTGGTGGATTTGCTCTTAGATGCACTACAAACTTTCCTAGGAAAGACTCACAAAAAAAGCAAAAACCGGTGAAAATATGAGACCATTTAAATTTTGAATTGAGTGTAATTAAATTTTTTCCAAGTTGATGCAGGAACATATATATTCTAATAAAATGTATTTAATACTCAATTTTAGAGCAATATTTTGTTTCTTTAAGAATAAGTCCAACTTCAAAAATGATATTACATTTAAAATCACCATTTAAAAAAAATGAGGATTTTTAATCATATCCAACTAAACAAGTTTAAAATCAGCATCATCAATAATAACAAGTGAAGAATAGATTTTTTAACAAACAAAAATTAAATGTTTTGGTTTTTTATTTTAAGAGACAATAGGCTAGTCTAGGTCAAAGGCACACTACATTCTAAAAAAAAATAAAAACATGTAGAACATACGTTTTTAAAAAATGGTCGAGAAACAAAAAAGTTTATGCTTTTGGCTACCATTTTATTTTTAAGGTACAAAAAATGTCTTGAGTGAAATTTGAAAATAAAATGAAAAATATATGGAAAATAAGATTGATAAAATTGGTTGAAAAAAAAATATGTTGTTTTGACCACGATTTCTGTTTTTAAAAAGGGTCAAGTCATACAGTACTAAATTCAAAATTAACACCCTAAATAATATGAAAATGTGTTTGATGAAAATCGGTTAGGAAAATAATTAATAATGTAAATTTTAATCTTACTTATATGAACCAGTTAATAAATTTTCACATTTTAAACAAGTATTTAATTTTATTAACTTCTATTTTAGATGTGTTTCTTTTGATGCCTTTACCCACATTTGCAGTGCCCCTACTACAAATTAACCAATAGGCTATTTCAGACTTTTCTGGATTCTTTTAACATAGGACCCTATATACATACCAAATTTCCAATTTGTACTACATCTGGAAGTACTCAAATAGTTTAGTGGATCAACGAGTCAGAAATCTGTGATGACTTCTAGCTTTACAATTAAACATAAAAAAATAAATGTCTAAAGTGTCTTTTTCTGGTTTGACTAAAAAAGTTCCTAAAGTTTTGAAAAGACTACTTGGTTTAAAAAAAAATATGATCAAGCTGAAATTGTAATTTTATTACTATACAAATGAGTACAGCTCTTAATATAGTGGCAAAAAGCTAAAAATATTTGATCTCATTAACAGTAAAAAAGGTTACATACCATCCCCAGTAAGAGCCTCTTGATGTGTCTGTAATAAGGCTTCAAATTCTTGCAGCTCAGAACGCCGAATAATTCTATCTAAATACATTTTCTCCAATATTGAATATGCTGGCAATTGTTGACATCGTTCATCTTTGAACAGTGTAGCCAGCATTCGACTTCGTTGTTGACCTTAACAAGAAAATTGAACATTATAACTTTATAATAATTACGTTATAACCTCTTAAATGTCATGAAATAGTTTTCACAAATAAAATCATTAAGTAAAACTCGGTATAAAATATACTCTATATTTATCGATTTTAATTAGTTCAAATCAATGAATTTTAAAATTTAAATATAGTGCAGTCTACTGCAGTCATGACTGCATTTTCCATGATAACCGGATTTCGCAGTTGATGTACACACACTGTTGAGGTATGAAAACATTTAGAATAATTATAAATTTCTATATTTAGCTTTTTGTATTTAATTTTTTTGTATTACATAATTGGTATTTAAGACTAATATAGATATTGTCAGAATAAAAAAGCCTTAGGTGGAAATATACAGTGTTATTGATTGAGAACTGAGTCCTTCAACCAGATAGCTGTGGCAATTTGACCAGTAACTCTGTGTTACATAGGCATGGGGTGCAGTATTTATGAAGATTTGTAACAGTATGCCCATGCTTTTTTTAGGCATGGAGTCTTATTAAAAGTAGTAGTATTGAAAAGTAAATAATCTTATATTTACTTTTCATAAGTGAAAGAAAACTGGTAGTACATTCTTACCAGATTACCAAATAATTTATTCTATCTTTGTAAACAGGACATCTCTAACCAATAAATAACAATAAATTAGAAGTGGATAAATAGTAATGGATAGATAGATAATTGTTGTATAATTGATTAATAGTATTTTGTAAATTGTGATTTGTAAATGGATAGTACTTGTGAATAGAGTGTTAAGAGTTGAAAAGGATATAAGTGACAGTTTAAATAATGGATACAAGAGTGAACTTTATGATAGAAAAAGTGGTTTTATATAAAAATGACATTTTGTACATAATGTGTTTCAATTGAACAAAAAAACAGTTATTGCATCACATAGTGTCATTGAACATTCTAGAACAGAGGTGTGTCTTACATATCGCGTGATAGTCCATATAAGGAAGCAAAAAAATTTGTTATGCTGATTGCTTAGGTTCGTCAAATGTTCTGGAACTGTAGTGAGAGGAGGGAGTGAAAGAATGCTTACTCGGCAAAACACTTCTTGATAGAACATCGAACAGAGCGGACATGTTAAAAATGTAAAAAACACTTCTTGGTAGATTGTCGAACAGTGCGGACGTGTTAACATGGAGACAGACGTTTCAACATGAGTCAACGTATGATGAAAGTAAAAGTTAAAATATTAACAAAATCAATAATTATATGAATTGATAATGAAAGTATAGTGATTAATGAAGTTATAAAAAGTGACAGTTTTTAAAAAAAAGTGGTAAAATGAAAACAATCAGAGTAAATCGTAAGTACAATATAAACTAATAATCATAACAAAACTTTCTAAAACAGACAACAAACAGTTCAATATATTATTATATATAAACATTAGTATGAACAATTATTGGAATTAGAATAAGTTGTTTATTAATAATTATTATTAAAGTTTTCTTCGTGTTAAATAAAAATTTGTACTTTTAAAATTAATGTCTATCTAAAATTTATTGAGAGTACCTGTTTAACTAACATCATTTGGACTAGCGGAGTTCAAAAGTACAGAGATGAAAGGAAAGAACTCACCATAATAAAACACACTAATTGTAACTTAGAAATTTTGATTAAAAAAAAACCTTTATTTGTAATAAACGTTTAGTTTTATATTTTTTAGTAAATCCAATTTCCTGTTGTCGCTGAAATGTAGACTATAAAAAAACAAAAAAGAGTCAGTTGTTGTTATTTGAAAGTAAAATAAAAAATGTGTATAATTTGAAAATACTGAAATAAACCCTGCATGATTTATTTTGGTTCTACAAATTGTACTGTTTTATTTTTATTTTTCCATACTGGAAAATTGGTTAACGATCAAATATTCACATTCCAAAAATACCATTTTGAGACATTGGAACATTCACCAATACTCTAATCGTTCTTAAATCTTTTTGAACCGGAAACATTAGATTCGTGATTTTTGTAGAGATGGTGTATAATCTGTTTTACATAAGCCCCTAGAGCGTACATGTTTAACAAATTATTTTAATAATTTTGAAAAATAGATTATTTTTGTGTTGATAAAATATGTTGATTAAATCATCTAACAATTTTGTTATCAGGAAAACGTAGTTTGTCACAATTTCTCAAAAAAAGTGTTGAAAATTCGGGTATCTTTATTACTTTCGAATGTCAATGTTATCTACTGGATTATCAAAGGATCTACTGATTCTGTTACAACTTAGAAACTACTGAATCTGTTAGAACTTAGTAACTAATAAATCAATTTATATTAAACGAAAATTAAAACCTCATCAATTATTACTTCATAGGAAGAAGTGTAACATTTTTGTCACGTTCCTTCATGTAAATAAACTTTACAATTCACACAATTTTATTTATATATTCGAAACCAATTTTTAATTGCCTACCTTGTAAAATACCACACATTGTAGAGTCCAGTTTCACTCTTCAATAAATAACACCAGTGTCAGAATTTGTCTGATAGTAGATCTGTACTTTTTACTCTCTTTTTGATTTTTAGTTTATTTTCGAATAATTAAGTGCACCGTTTGAGCATTGTGTATTTTAAAATAGCAAGAAATTCACGTTTTGGGAAAATATATACTGTATACATTTTTAAAATTTATTTAACAAAATGATTTTGTCCACTTCTTTTATCGTTATACAATTATCATCAAGTAAAAACTCTTTAGGTTTGCCGGATTGTAGCGCACAATTTTCCAAACAATTTATTCGCGAAAAATGTTTAGTTCATCAAGAGTTTAAGTAGTCAACTAATTCTGATTCCTTGTCGCTTACTTGCGATACATAAAACAAAGTAATATTCTGCCATGGCAAAAATTATCAAAGACCATTTTCCATGTTACAAAATGACGCCCAACGTGGTTTTTGGTGAAAAGATTTTTATTCATAACACATAACATTTCATCTTCAAATTATTTTTTTACTTTTTAGTTCAATACTTTTTAGTTTTTTTAAAAAAAGAAAAGCATGTTTTAATTTTTTTGCTAAAACTTGCAGACTTAATTGACAAAAAATTATGTCTTCTTCTCAAACATTAGTGATAAGAGCACAAGAAAGGAATTAACAATGCTAATCATGCCTATACACATATCAATAATGTATGAAACTTATTACCGGTTTCCATCTGATCTATTGAGAGCCGTACCTAATCTCTTAAGACTTACTTCATACATCGTCTTACCATGAACTGATTATTGTTTGATCTGAGATGAAATTAATTTTTATTTATAGAATTTAATTCTTTTTTAGTTTAATATGAAAGTAAACATAATATGTATATGCATATTATAATTTCCAAAATGTTTAATTATTTTAATTTTGATTTTGTTTATTGAAATATTAATATTATATTTATTTTTATTTTTTTTCCAATTTATATTAACCTTTTTGTTTGTTAAGTGTTTTTATTGGTAGTAATTTTAATTTTGTATATATTTTTAATTTGTATTTTTATTATACAGCATCAAGTGGAAGAGAGCATGTAATGGTTATAAAGACAAATTAATAAATATATTATGCCAGATCTGTTATTAATATATACTACAATATAAGAGTACAACTGATTATAATATATTATTTAAAGAGAGATACTCATAACAACCAAAGGTCATAATGATGTTTAATTGACAAATGTACTCTGACATAATTATATATTCATAAACCCACATATAAATACACAAATATATATAATCACTTTTCATCTAAAACATCACTCAAAAAATATAACATGTATTCTCACACACACATACACATACACATACACAAACAGTCTCTCTCACACTTAACCACTCATGTGCACGCACACACACACACACTCAAAAATTTGTGTATATTTATAACCTAGCTATTACACAAAATTTTACTTTTAATCGAACTTAAAACTGAATTAAAATGGGATAAACACGCATAAGTGTATAATTTAAGTAAATGAAAGTGAAATAAATTAGACATTAATGCAAGAAAAATCTCTCAATTTTCCAAGTGGTAACTCTCATTTACCAAATTAGACTGGATTCTGCAATGTATTAATCCATGTAAACTTAAGTCTAATTTCCTGATTGAACAACACAGTACAATACACTATTCTGTAATAGAAACATTGGCACAGAGTCACATACAGACAGTACAAATTACAAATTAGAAAGGGAAGATCAGTGGCTTCATGTAGAGTCCATTCAATACATAAGAAAATCCTTTTCAATAGAAACATCTATAATATCAACATCAGTAGCAATAAAATATGTAAACTATAAGCTATTTCATTAAATATTAGGTCTTTTAATTTTATTTCTTTTACACACTTCAAATGGTTAAAAGTATTTACACTAATATATTTATTTTAAAGGCCGTATTCGACAGCAATATTACCTGCAGATGCTAGAATAGTACAAATAAGTGCATTGCGAAGTGCTGTCATACGCTCATCTTCATGTATAATAGAACGATAAGACAATTCATTGTATCTTTGTGCAGCCTCGATGAATTTTCGTCGGTAGTCAAGAACCCTCGCGTAGCATACTTTGTAGTATATTTGCAGTTGCTCATTTTTAGATTCAGCCTAAAATAAATTTAATTTTACTTTTTATTACGAGATATTAGTAAAAGTAATATGTGATAATAGTGTATTTTTTTTTAATGTATGTTATCTTAATCTTTCATCACAGCTCTTCCACATTCATAAAAACTAAAACTTTAACAATCAATAAATCAGAATCGATAAGTGCTTACCAAAAAAAGCTAAAAATATTATTGTTATGTTTTTAGTACATTTCAGATTTAGCTGCTGTTTGTATACCTGTAACAGAGATGCTCTATTGATGAAAGCTTCTGCCTGCACAGGATCATCATCTTCTAAATACAGTCTTGCTATCTTCATATATGTTTCAAGCTTATAGTCTACTGAGTATTGCCTGTAATATTAGAATCATAAGTTTAGTAAAGAAAAAAACTTCATTTACAAAATACATATACTTTGTAAATTAAATTTAATTGGTTGTAGAGGAGAGTCTTATTTATATTTTGGAAACTATACATCTAATAGAAAACAGATGGTTTCAATATGTGGAGTAAATATATATATATATATTATAAGGTGAAGCAGGCAAATACTTTGGGGTTGATTTTGTTCTTGGTTTACATAAACAATTTGAGCAAACTAGATATTGAGGGCAATTTTTTTTCTTTTTCTAATGATACAGCTATTTTATTTGTTGGAATATAGTACAAATAAAGCATTAGCAGTGTAAAAGTGGTTTGACCAAAATGTGTTAACTTTTAATGTCTTGAAAACTAAATTTTTGCATATTTCATTGTGAGTTAATACTTATATACAGTTAAATGCATTAAACTGCACTCTTGTAGTGATTGCCTAAGCAACTCATGTTTATAATATGAAAAGATTAACACTGTTGCTTACTATAAGTATCTTGGAATAATCTTTGATAAACAGATGAAATGGACAGAACATGTAATATATGTAAAGCAAAAAACACACAAATTAATTTATGTGTCCTAGGAACTTAGCGACATTCTTGATTTACGGAAGTTAAAACTGTCTTACTTATCCATATTACCAATAATTATTCATGGGAGTAAAATAACTTGGAGGGTGACTTTAAATCAATTCTTGACGCTCAAAATATAATTTAAAAATACATAATTAAACCTGCATTACGTAAGGCACTTTTTGACGAATTTAAAGCTAAAATAAATGTATGTAAAAATTCTTTGTGATATATATTTTTTAAAACCATCACGATATTTTTGATGAAACCGAACACCAACATTTAATACACAGTGCAAAATCATTTGGAATGGTAATTAAAAATTAAGTAAGACTTTCTCTATTGCAAACTCGCATTACATAGCTCACACTTTGTATAGATATCTTCCTAATAGCTTACGAATGTTTAAAAAATATAAACTACCAAAATTAAAAAACTTATTACTTATGCGACACTTCGTAATATTATCTAACCTAAAATATAAAATTATTTGAAATATTTGTTATTTTTTTTACAATTAGATTAGGCACATTCTAGAAGTATTCGAATGCATACTGGGCGTAGTGGTTTTAATCTACTTGAATATCTAAGAATGGCACGTAATATTTACTATATTTTTGTGGGAAAGGTCAACAGGATGATAAGGGGATCCCAGGAAATACTTCCAGCCTTCCTGATGCCTTTGTTTGTTGATTCCAAGAATACATTCAAATGATAACTTTTAGGCATACGCAAAATATCTCTCAATCCGTCTTTCACATAGCCCATTTCCCGCATAAAACGTTAACTTGGTCGGCTAATAGGTGTTGTGCTAAGTGTGATGATGAGTAATCGTAAAGTGTTAAAGAGTCAAAGTAGTGAAATTATTTACAACGTTATGCAATTTATGAAGAAAGAAGCTGAACATGTGATAGACCAGTTGGAATAAACTATCATTTATTTTTAAGTTTTATATAATAATAATTTAATATTTTTACTATCGGTAGTTATTAACAGTAAATAAATGTATGGTCTAAACTGTCTAAATATTTTCACTTTATAGCTTTACACAGTGTCAAAAAATGTCGTGCCAAACTTTAGATAGTGGTTATATAAACCATATTATTTTACCCACTTTCAATTTATTTAACATAAATTAAATTGTCCATTCGCCTTATTTACGTTAAAAAAATATTTTTTTATTTTTCATAAATTAACATAATTCAATACTATTTTGGTTTAGGATAAATTTGGATGTTGTAGATAATTATCAAGAATTATGTTTGAGTTTTCTGCCCATAACTCATGTTATCAAGTGAAGTAGTAAAAAAATTTAAAAAATAAATGTAATTTGGCGTTAAAAGAGGAATTATTTGTCTTTTGTACATTTCTCTTAAAACGAACGATTTTCGTGAAATTTAACATTAAACATTTTTAATGATGGTCATTTTAAAAATTTACATGATAAAGTTTTAGCTTTTGGTATACTGGTAAAAAAAGCATACAAAATTTGAATAGCCTACCAAATTTCGACTAAACATTTCTCAAAATTCCCGAAATTCAAACGGGAATTTCCTGCCTTTCTCAACCTTTTATAATAGTTATGATGTGCATTATATTTAGTCTTGTAAGAGCCTCGTCAATGCCGTAACTGGCAAAACCATGGTCGGCTAGACCAAATAAATTATAGAATTTTACAAAAAAAAAATTGTGTTTTATTTGTTAAGAATTTTTTTTAACTTAAAAAATCATATTGCATATATTTATTGTGAAAAATAATAACGACATCGCTTGTAATACACTAGAATGGAACTTAAAGGAGCTCACAAAAGGAATAGACCAAAAACAACATAGAGACCAACCGTTCTTGCTGAAGCAGCTTCAATGGAAATTACCTAGATTGATATAAAACAATTAGCTCAGAATAGGATCAGATGGAATCCCTATGTTCCGCAACAGAATAATGGACATATAAGTACAATTCAATACGACATAAAGTATTATATAATCTTGTTGAGCACTGTGGTGAAATTCACAATAATGATTCGAATTTACCCCTAACCACAATCACTAGAAACTTTAAATAAAACACAATTATCTGATTAATTGTTCTTTGTAAGTAGATATGTAAGTTTAGATTTAGTTTATAAGCAAAACCCTCCGATGATGATAACCATGTTATCGAAATGTACATCAGGGCATTTAGTGGAAATAATTAATAAAGAACAATTAATCAGATAATTGTGTTTTATTTAAGTTTCTAGTGATTGTGGTTAGGGGCAAATTCGAATCATTAACGTAAAGTATTGTTACAATTTACTTACTTTTGGCCGGTTTCCAGAGGAATTCCAACTAGTACATTGGCAGCATCTCTCCAGTTCTGTTCTCTTTCATATATTGAAGCCAAATGTTGCCTAATACTAGCAACCTGCTCTTCAAACGAAATCACACGAGGTTGCACCTAAATCACGAGAAATGAAGTCCAACATACACAAATAAAACCACTATAGCAATTTTTACTATTTCACATATAAAATTATGTGATCGGTCAAAAAACCAATGTCTAGTTTTTTGCTGATATATCCTTTTTGAGGGAAAAAAGTGGTTTTCAGAAAGAAGTATATTTGTCATCTAAGAAGTGCTCTACAGTTCAAATGTGTGGACCAATTTTAATCGATTTACATGGGCATATTTAACAATTCTTTTATAAATTCTAAATTTATTAAAAAACCCACAAAATTATTATTTTCTTTTAACACTTTTACAAAATTTTGTTTAAATATAGCCCTAAGGAACAAAAAAAACATATGTCACCATCTGTTCAAAATCCCGATTTGTGAGTTATCAGTAAAAAACTAAAAACCTATGTGCAAAATCGCAAGTACAAAATATTATGGTTTAGGAATAATTGGCCAAAAAAATGAATATTGAAACACAGTTATTAAAAGCTTGATTTTAGTCAAATACGATTCACACTTAGAATGTGTTTATATCACAAACAAAGCATATACAGGCGCTTATTTAAATATATAAAACATTTGTCAAAAACGGTGTCCATGGTTAATGTTCACTTTTTTATTATCAGCTACCAAACTGACATTTTGGTGTTTTATTAGTACTGGTTCATTTTTATTTGCCTTTGGAGAAGGGAGAGTTATAAAGTTTATGCCATGTTTTCGCACTATTTATTTATTAATGAATTTTTAATTATTAATTAAACATCATGAAATAACAAAACCACTAGTAACTTCATCATTGTCGCCACAAACCATTTTCATACCTACAGTATCATCCACAATTCATCTAATGTAAACAAACTGTAAAAACTTTTGTTATTATTCTTTTCTTTTTTTAATTGTTCAGAAAATCTATTAATATTTGAAATAAGAAATAAGGATCAGTGTGTGAATTTATACAACTAGTGTGATTTTATATGAGTGAGCAGAAATAAAAAGTGACAGTGTAACTAAAGTCGACAGTCTAAGGGCTAGAAGAATCAAGAAAACAAAAAATCAACGATTTAAAAAAATTGATATTGGTATAAAAAATCTCAAACCATTAACTACGTCCTCTTAGAGGTTAAATTCACATAAAAATGTGTTTTGTAGAAATAACAGAGATCATTCAAAAATTTGTATAACTAGAAACTAAATATAAAAAACTATAATCCATGGCAGAGTGATAAGTATCTTATTATAAATGATAAATATATACTCTGAACTGAACTAAAACCAAAACTAACGATATAAATTTAATACGATACTAATTTATATTATTAATAAATAAAGATTGAATAATATTACTAGTAACAGTGAAATACATTAAGTCTATACATATGGAAAAAAAATTATAATGAACTTTCAAATAATATAGACTATAACAACAATCTTAATACCAAAAGCCAACAAAACATCTAGACCTGACATTACTTATCTAAATATATTTAATTAAAAAATTTGAACTTTATTCCCATTCTCGATTCTTGTATTTAATTAGAATTTATTTTTAAGAAGGGCAAATGTTGTTATCATTATATATTTAATTGAAAATTGACATTTAACATTCTATTTTTATTGGTTATAAATATTTTCTAGAAATAAATCTAGAATTAAAAAAAGGAAATTTGTTAACGTTGTACTTAATTTTATTTTGTTAATGATGTTTATTCAGCTGGGTTTTATGTATTCCAGATTATATGACATCTTATACAAGACATCTTCAATCAGTCTTTAATTAATTGTTTTAGGGCAATTTTTTGGACTCTTCAATTTTTTAAAAACCTGATTAAGTGATGGACACTCAATATTATTAACTTCCATTGACAAATTGAATTGAAATTTTTTTTTTAAAGTATTAATTGCAGCATTGATGTCCTACTGGTTGATTAAATTTTGGTAAAAACCTCGCTTGGGGTGTGGAAAATATATGCTTTATAGTGGATTTTACAATTTTATGAAGATTTCACAAAGACATGTTATATTGTCACTTGGCACGTGAAATAATATCAAATCAAATTACTAACACATTTGTGTCATTGTTTCACAATAATTTAAGATCAATTTATAATAAAAAATTAACTTCTGCTCTTTACCTTGTCCAAAGTGTAATGTGAGACTGCTTTGGATATACTGTCAGGCAGCACAGTCAGCTGTGTACTAATATCAGTTAAAATTTGCCGGGAAATGACCAGGCTTACATTCTCATTAACAACTGAAACACGAAGACCAAACCTGATTATAAAATATCACTCTTAAAATTTAACTTAACTAGCTATGTATACTAAAAGGGTTAATGTGTGTTGGTTTAAAATTAATAACATTTTGAAAGTATAGTTAATACAGATGTTTGTGATAGTAGGTTAAATATAAGTTTTAAGAACCATTATCTGTAACAAATCACAATTAATTATTGATTCTACTGTACTGATTTTAATTAGTACAAACAATTAATATTATTAATTATTACTAATTATGTTATTAAAATTAGTATTTTAATTATCATACTATAACTTTACAATTTAATTTACAGATATAAAAAATATATCATTACAATATATTTCAAACTAATAATTCTGTAGATATCTCCAAAGCAGGATCAGAATAAGTGTAAGAAATCGTCGTCACCTCATGTTGGGAAATACCAGTTAGGGAATCATCAGTCAAAATGTTTTTAAAAAATTATGTTTTGGTCAAATGTAAAAGTTTAAACCTAAAGTAATTACTAAATAAAAAACATTTCACAAATAATTTTGAAAAATCAAAATAAACAGAACAGTGGTGAAGTCTTATTTTGGTACTTTCAATAACTTGTGAATCGTAATTTTATTTAACATGTGGTTTAACAAAATATTTTTGGTCATAAATCTAAAAAAAAATTCATCAAAATCAAAACTGTTCATTTTGAGATCTTTGATCTTCTCAAACACGAAAATGAATATGTGTGTGATTCATGTTCTTTATTATATGGATACTACCAAACTGAAATTTTAAGAATGAAATGATGATTAATTTTGATTGTCACCTTAGAGAAGAATTTATAAAAATCAGTTCAGCTGGTTTTCAGAAAATTCTAGTTTTCAGCAGTTTATTCATATCTAAAGTCAATATTTAATACAATAAGATTTGATACAATAGCTTTTGTCAATAATATACAAAATTTATTAATAAAAATCAAATGTAAAGATATCAGACAAAGAAAGACAAGGGGAAACTTAAAATACAAAATTCTATTTTTACAGCTACAATATATATTTAATTAATTTAATTATGCGTTTTACTCTCAATGGTAAATGAACACACACAAGGGTTTACAAAGTAAACAATCAAATTAAATTTTATTATATCAAAAACTACAAGAATAACTATCAAGAATTAGAAACAAAAAAATAAGTTAAATATTAAAACAAATACAATTGTTAGATAACAAGCACAAGTGAAAAATTATATTTTCTTATATTTTTATAATATATATATATATATATATAACAATCTCAGGGTAGGTAACATGCCGACTTTATCCTATCTCCTGATCGTAATTATTGAAATTCTCAACCAAATAGATTAAATTTCGATTATAAAAAAATTAATTTGTTTTGGAAATTAGGAGGTTCGAAATATTTTGGATAGATCTCAAAAATTTGTCGTATTATAGTCCTGGTACTGTTTATTTGGAGTTCTGCTATTCTTAGCACTTATATATCCTCTCTTCAAGCACAAAAAAAACTATACTTTACTTCACTTTTCACAATTGAAAATTCAAATTTTGTAGTCTGTCGCTGTACGCGTCTATACATCTTCGATGTTAAAACTGGACTGTTCAAAGGACGCTATCTTCTTGCTTGGCTTCTTTTCCAAAATTTTATAAGATGGCGTATGGGGGTTCACTTATCTTAATACATGGTATGAAACGAATTCGTTGTCATAGTTTTGATAGGTTTTTTATTTAATTCGAAAGATATGTAAAGATTTTTATATTATTTTATACAATCTCGTAATATAATTATTTCTCTATATTCCTTATAACTAAAAATCTTATTTCTAAAATTTTTACATTAAATACTTTAAATACGTTTGAAAAATTGACATCTTTTGTCCTAGCTAATGAGTTTGCGTTATCTTCCGTGACGTCATTCGCTCCACCCCGGTTGTCTGACGTATGGTAGGTGTGGCCTTCCATCTTCCCGGTCTGCTATATCAGCAATATTACATTTCGTTATATTTGTAAATATTATTCGTTTTTATAATTTTGTAAAATTATGGAATGTTGCAATATCCCTTTACTACTTTAGGAAAATTGGTTTTTATAAGCTATTTTCCTAATATCGAAATAAAATAATTTCACAAAATTTAGTTTATTTATTTTGATGATCTAAGGCTTGTTGACACATTGCTCATATCGTTATTTATTTTGTCATTGCTGTTTGACTTAGTTTGACGCTATTAGTTATTGATAACTAATCATTTTGCTGTTTGACGCTATGGCTGGTTATTCTTTCATTTTATATTGCTTTAATTCAGCTATATGATATGGACCATATATATTCTCTCCATATCTGTTATATGATAAGTGGATGTACCAATTTTATTTAGATTTTGTATGGACCTTCGTAGATTTCGAATAATTCAGCTGTTTCGCCATAAATTGCATTAGATAATTTGAAATTTTTTACAAGTACTAAATTGTCAATTTCAAATTCAGTAATGGTCATTTTATTATTTAGTTTTTTAGTTCGATTCTCTTGCTTACGTTCTATCCTTTGTTTTGCTAGCACTACCTTAATTTCAAGGGACTCTTCCTTTACATAGCAATGTTTTATACATTGTTCCCAGAATCGTTTGTCTCGCCGTCCTAACTGTAACTCGTTGGCTGTATATCCCGTTGTTTCGTTATATACTTCGTTCAGCATACAATTTGTCTGGTATGCATCTAACCTAGTTCTTATGATTCCTAGCACAATATGTTCGTAGACATCGTTTCACTTCTCGGATCGGACACTCGGCCATATTTGATTTTGGGTGATAGTATGGAGTGAAAATCGGATGTATTCCTGCTTCCTTTAATTTTTTAAGCCATGCTTTGCTTCGAAACTGTGTTCCATTGTAGCTTTGAAGTCGTATTGGTTGTCAATAATTTGGTAAAATGTAATTGAAATAATGTATAGATAATTGTTTTTGTATTTCGCTTCAAATAAGGTAGAGTTTAACAAATTTTGTAAATATATCTAATGTTATTAAAATGTAATTTGTCCGACAATATAATTATATCTATTTAATTCATTTAATTATGCATTTTACTCTCAATGGTAAATGAACACACACAAGGGTTTACAAAGTAAACAATCAAATTAAATTTTATTATATCAAAAACTACAAGAAAAACTATCAAGAATTAGAAACAAAAAAAAACTAAGTTAAATATTAAAAGAAATACAATTGTTTGATAACAAGCACGAGTGAAAATTTTTATTGTTTATAAATATATATATATATATATATATATATATATATATATATATATATATATATATATATAATAATCTCAGGGTAGGTAACATGCCGACTTTATCCAGTCTCCTGATCGTAATTATTGAAATTCTCAACCAAATATTAGACTAAATTTCGATTATGAAAAAATAAATTTGAAAAATTTGTTTAGGAAATTTGGAGGTTCGAATTATTTTGGATAGAACTTACCAATTTGTCGTATTATAGTCCTAGTACTGTTTATTTGGAGTTCTGGTATTCTTAGCACTTATATATCCTCTCGTCAAGCACAAAAAAAAACTATACTTTTCTTCACTTTTCACAATTGAAAATTCAAATTTTGTAGTCCGTCGCTGTACGCGTCTATACATCTTCGATGTTAAAACTGGACTGATCAAAGGACGCTTTCTTCTTGCTTGGCTTCTTTTCCAAAATTTTTATAAGATGGCGTATGTGGGTTCACTTATTTTAATACACAGTATGAAACGAATTCGTTGTCATAATTTTGATAGTTTTTTTATTTAATCCGAAAGATATGTAAAGATTTTTATATTGTAATTATTTTTATTTTTATTTTGTACGATCTCGTAATAATCATTTCTCTATATTCCTTATAACTAAAATATTCTATTTCTAAAATTTTTACATTAAATACTTTAAATATTTTGAAACATCGACATCTTTTGTCCTAGCCAATGAGATCGCGTTACCTTCTGTGACATCATTTGATCCGCTCCGGTTGCCTGATGTATGGCCTTCCGTCTTCCCGGTCTGCTATATCCGCGATATTACATTTCGTTATATTTGTAAAATATTATTCGATTTTATAATTTTGTATAATTATGGAATGTTG